>VWZE01009719.1:229390-245830 GCA_013396675.1 Eubucco bourcierii | reverse complement strand
GCTCAAGGGTGGTGTCTGGGCCTTCTTAAATACATGGGGCGCTCTGACATGGCTCAAGGGTGGTGTCTGGGCCTTCTTAAATACATGGGGCGCTCTGACATGGCTCAAGGGTGGTGTCTGGGCCTTCTTAAATACATGGGGCGCTCTGACATGGCTCAAGGGTGGTGTCTGGGCCTCCTTAAGCTGAGCTCCTCTCTATTTAGCTGCTTCTTTCTGCTCACTTACTATGAACTGAACTACTGGGCTGAACTGGAAGCTCATGGGGAAGTAGTATTGTGCTGTCAGGTGTTTTGATAGGAGAAGAAAGCTCTCTCAGATCATCAAGCCCAACTCTCTACCTAACACCACTATGGCCAGTAAAGCATGTCCCTAAGTGTCATGGCCACACATTGCTTGAACGTCTCCAGGGCTGCCAACTCCACCACCTCCCTGGGCAGCCTGCTCCAATGCCCAACTGCTCCTGTAGCAAACAAATTATTCCTCGTGTCCAACCTAAACCTCCCCTGGCACAACTTCAGGTCATCTCCTCTCGTTTCCTCACCTGACACTGGGGAGAAGAGCCTAACCCCCACCTGGCCCAAACCTCTCTTCAAGGAGCTGTAGAGAGCAATGAGGTCTGAACACCTCTGTCAGCCTGGCCTCACAGCAGAGTACTTTCAGCCCTCCCAGTATGGCTGTGGCCTCCTCTGGCCCCACTCCAACAGATCCTTATTTTTAGCAGCATAATGCTAATTCCATGGAAGTCATTGAAAAGCTCTTTACTAGGAGGATGCCCAGAGAGGTAGGATATGCCCCATCCCTGGAACCATTTCTGGTCAGGTTGTTTGGGGCTGTAAGCAACCTGCATTAGGTGGAGATGTCCCTGTTGACAGCAGGGGGTTTGGACTGGGCTGCCTTTAAAGGTCCTTTCCAACCCAGACCGGTCTTTGATTCTCCAATTCTAAGTCAGCAGCAAAACTGCCACACAATGAGGGTAGATCTCTTCCTTGATAACACTCATCAAGGTTTCCTTTTGTCCTGTGACTTTTAAATAACCAGCCTGCTCCCTCTTTGCTTTTTGTCCTCGGGATGTTGCAAAGTCAGACTGTTTTGTAAATCACTAATTTTAGATGCAGCTTGCTGCTCATTGTTCTCTTCGGATCACTTTTTTAGTGCCCTGGCGGAAATCATCTGTGTCCTGAGATTTTTATGTCTAGACTGGATTAAGGGCAAGAGAACTGCCCAGAGAGGTTATGGACTTTATATTTCTGGAGACTTTCAAGACCTACCTGGATGTGTTCCTGTGTGACCTGCCCTAGGTGATTCTACTTTGGCAGAGGAGTTGGACTCAATGATCTCCAGAGGTCCCTTCTGCTCCTGCCGTTCTGACATTCTATGATCTTGGAGTTGTCACCCAGGAGCACTTCTACAAAGTCACTTTTTGCCTTCCTAATGTAAAAGCTCGGGACTAATTGTTTTCATTGTAGTGTCAGGCAGCAGAAATTGGACAGAAACCACAAACATACCTACATGGAATGATGTGAAGTCAGGGGCAGCTTTCCAACCTGGCACGCAGGCAGTGTGGGCCCTGCAGATGCAGGGAGTTAGTGGGGCTGGGCTATCCAGGAGTGCCTTCTGTAGCACCATCCAATCCTTCTGCTCCAGTGGGCCTTGACAGTGAGGAGCAGATAAAGCATGGCCACCCCTTTGCTTGGAGGCATGAGTTTATCTCAGCTCTTTGTAGGGCAGTGGGGTTTTAGGCTTTGCATAGCAGATAACAGCATCCTCCCTGCAGGGGTGCTTGCTGGAACCCATCCCTAACTAGGTCAGGAGAGGACAATGAGGGAGGGTAGTGTGGAGAGTGATGCTGGAGTGCACCTTGCTTAGCATGGATTATGTTCTTTCCAAGGCGGTGAGATGGCTTTGTCCTTGTGCACCCAGTCTGTGAATAGAAGTGGGTCAGTTGGACAGCTTGTGCCAGTAGTGGGTTTAAGTGACAGCATACGAGGTGGGAGGCTTGACAGAGCTTGGGGTTAACACTTTCTGCAGCAGCAACAAGGAGTGTTGCCTTTGCCACCCTAACAGGAGCTTCTGAAATGCCCTTTAGCAGCTGTGTCACCTTTTGAACACTGCTAGCACAGAATTGTGGGTTGGAAGGCACCTTTAAAAAAGTGTCTAGTCCAACCCCCCTGCAGTCAGCAGAGATATCTGTAAATGAAAATTGCTCAGAGCCTGGAACAACCTGGTCTGGAGTGGTTCCTGCTATGGGCAACCTGGGCCAGGGTCTCACTGCCCTCAGGATAAAAGATTTCTTCTTTCTCTCCAGTCTGAATATCCCCTTTTAGCTCAATCATCACCCTTGTCCTGTCACTACAGACCTTATAAAAAGTCAGTTTCCAGCTTACTTATTGGCCCTTTAAACACTGAAAGGCCACCAGAAGGCCTTCCTGGAACCTCAACAACCCCAACGCTTTCAGCCTGGCGTCACAGCAGAGGGCTTTCAGCCTTCCCAGCATTGCTGTGGCCTCCTCTGGCCCTGCTCCAACAGGTCCCTGTCTGTGCTGAGGACTCCAGAGCTGGACCCATCACTGCAGGTGGGATCTAGAGGAGAGGAACAGAGGAGAATTACCTCCCTCCAGCTGCTCTCCCCCAGCAGGACCTTTTCAAATAGCAGCTGTTTCTCTTTTCTCAACTTTTATTCTGATCTTTTGAACTCCTTTGACTTGGGCTATAAACTGATTGTGGGCCTATTTATCAGCTCCAGCACCTTGCTAATCCCCATGAGACAGTTTCTTTGATAGCTTCTGTATTTTTCCAGTACTGTGACCAACTGCAGCTGCTGGGCATGGTCAAGGGCTTGGCTACAGTGGGAAGAGACACAGCAGAGATGGAGTTTCTCATCCCTCCTCTCCCCACCAACAGGCTAATGATTAAGTGAGGAAATAGGAGGTCTCTGGAAGGCAGAATGGTGGCAATCAGAAGCCAAGGTAAATATGGCCTGGGCCATGCCTTTAAGAGACTCAAGGCCACCATGATGACAGAATGATGCTTGAAACCAGTTGACATGATAGGACCTGAGGTTAGCAGACAGCTTCAAACACCTGTGGGTGAGCGATGCAGAGCGTTTGGAGTGTTCTGCTCTCCCTGGGTGTAAGATCAAGCAGCAGGCTGGGATCATCCTCCCAGAGCTTCTAAAGAGCACTTAGAATCAGAGCACTACACAGAACACATCAGAAAATAAAATCAAAATCCACTTCTACCTGCCTTAACATGGTTTTTGCCCTCAAAAACCACATGGGAGCTAGATGGATGTGTGAGGAGGGGAAGAAATTGCACTGGAAGCCTTTAGTTCCTCTTCTGCTCAAACCACAGACCTTGCTGCTAGGCATGGAGTAGCCACATGCTGGAGATGCTTTTCATTTTAAAGTCTTGCTGGGGAAAAGGAAAGAAAAAAAGAGTACTTCTGTTAGTCCTTTCTACAGGGATGCTAGGCCTCAGCTCAGCGGGGACTTTGCTCCTCACTGTGGTTCCTTCATTGCCCCAGCAGATCTCCTTTCATGTAGTGCAAGCAGAGGACTTCCAGGGTAAGAGTTTAAATGGTACTTTGCTCTTCCACTAAAACATGAGGGTCATTTGAGGGTGCCTGAGTGTAGTAACACTCAGAGGGAGAAGGAGGAGCTCACCCTTTTATTTTGTCACTCAGCTCTTTGGTTAATCCAAACCTTAGGTCATTTTTGTCTTCTTCCAGTGCTTCTCACTGTCTTCTCTGTCTGTTTGGTGTACTGTGATCATCTCAGGTGTCATGGCCAGAAGCTCCAGCACAAAGGAGTGGCCTGTTGGTTTGCTTAGCCCCACTGCCTGTCCTCTCTGGAGTTAGTGCCCTTCCGTATCAGACACTTGGCAGTCCCACCCAGGAACCTCCTTTGATCCTTGCATTGTTTTCCTCTATATAATGGATGGAGAGAGACTGAATAGCAACTGCCTTGGGCCAGCAGAGGAGAGTGTGCAGCAAGACACCCTAAAAGGGAAAAAAAGAGAGACAGTAGCTGGCTCCCTGAAACCAAAACTGTGCACCGAGGAAGGGTGTGAATGTTGGTGCTGACCACAGCTGGGACTCAGGAGGTTTCACTGCTGTAGAAAGACAGAGAATGGTTTGGATGGGAAGGAGCCTTCAAAGGTCATCTTGTCCAATCCCCCTGCAGTTAGTAGGGACATCCCCAGCTACAGCAGGTTGTTCAGAGCACCAAATAGCCTGACCTGGAATGGTTCTGGGGCATCTTCCACCCCTCTGGGCAAGCTGAGCCAGGGTCTTGCCACCCTGACAGTAAACAAATTCTTCCTTCTCTTTTGTCTGAATCTTCCTCTCTTAGTTTCAAACTGTCACCTCTTGTCCTGTCAAAACAGTCCATGATTAAAAAGTCTGTCCCCAGTGTTCTAATCAGCCCCTTCAAGCACTGAAAGGCCACCAGAAGGCCTCCCTGGAGCCTTTGCTTCTCCAGGCTCCATAACCCCAAACTCTCTGTCTGCCCTTACAGCAGAGAGCTTCCAGCCCTCCCAGCATTGCTGTGGTCTTCTCTGACCCTGCTCCAACAGGTCCCTGTCTGTGGTGTGCTGAGGACTCCATAGCTGTCTTGGCTGCCCTGCTCATCAGCTGTCTCCAGGCTGGCTCCCTGTTCTGGCCAGAGAGCAGATCTTCATACCTAGGTGTGGTTCTGGGAACACTTTGCTCCAAGGACCCGCTCTGTGAACAAGAGGCACTTAATTTCCCTCGTCCTGCTTCACCAGGTTCTCCAGCTGCTGCAGGGCTTGTGCAATTAAATGGCCCTGTGTGCTCTTGAGCTTGTGTGACTCGCCTTCTTACCTGCCAAGCTGTTAACACCTCCAATCTAGATGTGCTGCATCACAGCTCTTGTAATATCTCAGATCCTTTGAATTGGAAAAGAAGCAAAAAATGCCCCACAGGAAGATGCTGTTGAGCCACGAGGATGAGCCAGATACACTGCTGGGCAGGGAGGACAGAACCTGCTAAAGGTGGGCTGATCTTAAGGGGCAAGGGGTGGAAGTTGAGGCATAAGAAGCTTCATGTAAACATGAGGAGGAATTTCTTCACTGTGAGGGTGACAGAGCACTGGAACAGGCTGCCTGGGGGGGTTGTGGGATCTCCCTCTCTGGACATACTGAAGACCTGCCTGGATATGTTCCTGTGTGATGTGGTACAGATGATCCTGCTCTGCAGAAGGGTTGGACTGGATGAGCTTTCAAAATCCCTTCCAGTCCCTGACATCCTGTGATTCTGTAGTCTTGAGCAGCGAGCTTGCTTCAAGGGCCTGGATATCCCTCCTCGGTGGAGGCTGTGCTGGGTGGCTCTAAGTAGCTGGTGTGAGTACCATCTGTAGAGGAAGACAGTGATGATGTGACTTCACCTTCTCTCCTTGGTTTCCAAGTGCTGGTCTTTGCCACACACTCATTAAGAGACGCAGCATGGCCAGAAATGATGCCAAAGCTCACCACCAGCCTTAGAGATGACTTCTACAGTTTGATGTTGGAGCCAGTGAGAGTCACCTTGCAGAGGCTTTGTGCTGCGAAGGCAACGTGAAGGGTTTGTGGTCCAACTTCAGAGGATTCCAAAGTGATTGAATGGGAAGGGAAGGTCCTATTCAACCTTCTGCTGTGATGAAGTAAATCAGATGCAGAAATGTTCCCTTCTTGTCAGGTAATGCCAACAGAGGGGTTGGCATGAGGACGTGACCATGAGGACACTTGTGGCTTTGGAGGGTTTTTGTTACTTCCCCAGGCAATTTTCTGCTGGTGAGAAAAAAACTAATCAACTGTGGCTGGAAAAATTAAATTATCTTGGATGACCAAGCTGTATCTCCTTGAATGGCTCCGCACTTTACTGGCACAACTGAAGCCTTTGGGGTCTTTGCTGGAGATGACCTTCAGCCTTTCTACTGACCTTCCCCATGGGGACTCCAGCTTTCCAAGGCTGGCTTCTTGGTTAGCAGCACAGGTTCAGCTGGGCTGGAGTGCTTTTGGCACTGATGCAGTTTCAGGCTGATGGTTGCTCTCAGGGCTGGTTGCACAGGTGCAACCAGAAAGCTGATTGGGGGTTCTCAAACCCAAAATCCCAGGCTGGGTACTTTGCTGCAGCACTGAGGTGGGATGGGGAGATGCTAACTGCACAGTGTGTTTCTGGTAACTCCTTGCTGTCTAAGATGAAAACACTGCCTGTAGAAAATGTACAATTTGTTTTTTTTTTTTTCCCTCTGTTTTCCTACAATCAGTGGAACCACTTTGCCTGACAGGGAGAAGAGGAGGGGTGAGCTGGGGGAGGGGGAGGAGGAAATAATGGTGTCTCTGTTCAGTGAAACTCCCCTAACAGACAGTTTGTGTTGGGTATTTTTCCCCTTTCAAACACATAGATGTGATCTGCAAATCCAGAGCTTAAAAGCACAGATGTTTAGTCTGACACACAAAGGCAGCATCTCTCCAGCAAGTGAAACAGCTTTGCTGCTGGTGGCTTCAGAGGAGCTAATCTGGGATGAGAGGAGTTAAAGCTGCTCAGCAAGAGCTGCGTCGCTGAACCAGGTCACCCCAAACCTGCCTTCTCTGCCCTCCAGGTGAATGAGGTCTTTCCTCTGGTGCTAACACACCTTACAGATGTTACTGGTTCTTGTGTTTCTCAGTGTCTTCTGGGGCAAGAGCAGGAGCAGTGGTGGAGACATAAACCAGTCATTAGCAGTGGCACCATGTCAGAGCTGAGGAGATGGTTTTTGTGGGTCTGATTTCCATCCCCAGATAGGTCAGAGGAAGATCACCTGCAGTGACAGGACAAGGAGTGATGACTTGAAACTGAAAGAAGGAGTTCCAGACTAGAGAGAAGGGATAGTGTAGTGGTTTGGGACTTCCCTGCCCCCCATACACTTTATAAAATCACCCAGACTAGACTCAGGAAGTTAAGGACTGAAACTCTATTTACAGCTCAGCACAATGTACAAGCAGAGATATACACAATAGACAGGAATAGTTACAGGAGAAATGTACAAGTTAAAGGTGATACAGAAACACAACTCCCCTCCCAGCAATCAGAGTCCCCAGGAGGGGTTCCCACCCATCCTTCCACCTTCTTCCCACCCCTATACCTTACCCCAAGGTTTGCCTTACACACAAGGTGAGTTTGGAGGATGGGCCAGGGGTTTTAGAAGCAGAGTGGTTAGTGAGGTTACTCAGCAGAGAGGAGAAGGCAGGAAGCTAGAGACCAAGACTCTCTGAGCCTGTGTGTTATCTATATTTGTGTTCTTGTCCATCTCAGCAAGCCTAGGAGCGAAGCAGACATCACCACTGTTTGCTCTTCACAGCCTATAATCTTATTTTCTCCATTAAAATATTCCAATTAGCCTCAAACCAGCACAGACAGACTTTACACTGACCATGGTGAGACACTGGCCCAGGTTTCCCAGAGAGCTGGTAGATGTCCCATCCCTGGCAGCATTCCAGGTCAGTTTGTTTGGGGCTCTGACACCCTGCTCCAGTTGCTGATGTCCCTGCTGACTGCAGGGGAGTTGCACTAGATGGCTTTTAAATGTCCCTTCCAACCCAACCCATGGTTCTGTGATGAATTCTGTGTGTACATGAACTCGTGGTCTCAGCAGCTGGGTTGCCAGTGGCCATGGTGAGCTGTTTCTTCCCATCTCATTAATGTAATTGCAGTCCACACCAGCAAGGATTATAGCTCACCCACTACTGCTGTGCCTTGCTTGGCTCTTAATAAGTGTCTTGGCGTCTGCCATTTATAACTGGTTCCTCCAGCTGGTTTAAGAGCATCCCACACCTGTGATGTCCTGCTGCTGAGAAAGGGCAGAGGCTGCCCTGCTGGTGCCTGCCTGTGCCCTTCCCACAGCTTGGTTTTTCAGAGGGTGCATTTCTCAAGAGGTGCTGCAACCCTGGAGCAGGCTGCCCAGAGAGGTTGTGGAGTCTCCTCCTCTGGAGACTTAAAAATCCCGCTGGAGACTCTAATCCTGGGCAACTTGCTTAGGGTGACCTTGCTTTAGCAAGGACTAGGTGATCCCCAGAGGACCCTGCCAACCTTTACTGTCACTTGATTCTGTGAAAATCTGCTTTAGAGAGTGAGCTGAGTCTCTTGTCTTCGCTGCCAACACTGGGTATTGTGGAATTCATCCCCTTTCTGCTCTGCTTCAGCAATGTGCCTTCGTAGCCAAGAAAGCCAATGGGATCCTGGGCTGCACAAAGAGGAGTGAGCCAGCAGACCCAGGGAGGCTCTCCTCCCCTCTGCTCTGCCCTGATGATTCTTTGCTTGTAAGATGCTCATCTTGTTGGTGTGGCTCCAAGACCTGAGCTTACTGCATCACTTCATCTTGAGCAAGGATGCCCCTTCTTGGGCATGGAAGATGGAAAGGAAAGTGGATTTGGGAAAGAGGGTGGATAGAAAAGAAAAAATAGGTGGGAAATAGTTTGAAAAAAGATGGGAAGTGAAAAAGAGCCACAGGAGGCAAACTGAGTTTGCTTCTTCAGGAGCATGAGCTACTGAGAAGAAATACTTGAAGACTGATAGTCTCTGTCCTCAGCAGGGAAATTGGTATTAGGTGACATTTAAAGGTCCCTTCTAACCCAAGCCATGTCATGATGCTATGAAAATGAGCTGAGTTTGTTAGGCTGGGCCACCACACCACCAAGTACTGCTTGGTCTTCAGCAACAGACTTGGTCTTGTATCCGTGCAGCAACCAGCGGCCGCAGAAAGCCGCTTCTGTTGTTGGATGTGAGCTCCTGTACCATTTCATGCCTGGCTGAAGGGGGTCTCGTTTGATAGCCACACTGAGGAGCCCTCTGTGTATTATGCTGCTAGGCAGGGAGGGGTGGGAATGGGTGGTTTTGTAGGAGAGCTGCTTTGCAAAGCCTTTTGAAAAGGCTGGGACAGGGAAGACTTTGAAAGATGGGGATGTCTCGGCCGCTCCCCACTGCATGGCTGCTGGCATCAACATCACAGAATGGGTCAGGTTGGAAGGGACCGTAAAGATCAACCCCCCCTGCTATGGGCAGGGACACCTCCCACTAGACCAGGTTGCTCAAGGCCCTGTCCAACCTGGCTGTGAATACCTCCAGGGAGGGGGCACCTCCTTAGGTAGCCTTCTTCCAGTGTCTCACCACCCTTGCTGTCAAGAGTTTCTTCCTAATCTCCCAGGTAGTTCTCCAGGTTCAATCAACTTCCCCTTGTCTTATCACTACAGGCCCTTGTAAAAAGTCATGTTTCCCTGTGCATCCCCCCTGCCCCTCCTGCAGCCCCCTTCAGCCACTGGCAGGCTGCTCTAAGATCTCCCTGGAACCTTCTCTTCTGCAGGCTCAACAACCCCACACCCTCAGCCTGTCTCCATAGGGGAAGTGCCCAAAACTGAGCCAAACACTCCATCACACCTGAGAGCTTTGAGTTTCATTTCATTGTGGTGGGTGTCTGGCCTAAGTGCCTAATTCAGAGGAATTTGAGCTCTGTCATAGCCTCTAAATGCTTGTCTGGATATCATTAAAATCTAAGTGACACATGGTGATGTTCAATGACCTTGTTTATTGGCAAAAAAACCTGCAGAATGGGCCATTAAAAAAATGAATTCCAGCCGTACCTTGACTCTGTTGTCTCTTTCGTGTGAGTTCGGGCTGCTGTCATCAAGGAAGCTTGGAACTACCTCTTTGTGTTTTTGACTTCACACATGAAATGGCCAGAATGCATCATTTCAGCACTGCTGGTGTGCCTGAAGAAGCATTTATGGTACCAGTGCAAAGAAAATCTCTAGAGGAGTAGTTTCTGCTGGCAGCTGCCCCATTGTGCCTGATCCTAACAGCCCTTCCAGGCTTTTAAGTGGCCTGGGAGCTGAAGATTGCCCTCATAAAGGAAAGGAAAAGCTTTCTGGGGGCTGTGCCTCATCTGCAGCTTGCCAGTGTGGGTGTTTCAGTGCTGTACTGCAGGAGGGAGTCATTCATCTGATGATTTTGTTGGGGCTCACAACAAGCCAAGCTGCATGTCAGGAGATGATGCTGGGAGATATTGGGATGTGTCTGCTGTGGCTTTAGGGAGGGACCTCAGGCTTCTCCTGCAGCTCCATCTAGAGGGGAGGAAGATGGGCTGCTCTTGGAGACTGGTGGCTTCTCTGGACCACCATGACTCCAGCTACCCCTTACCCAACCTTCTACCCTGTGGCATTTTGCTGGGGCTGTGAGCCAGGGCCTTCCCAGCCTTGTGGTCACTCTTGACCCCACAGCCACTTTGGTGCTGGGAACGCTGGCAGCTGTGTTTAACAGGGAGCACAGCACAGCCACACCAGGCTCCTTTCCATACCACTGGGTAAGGACCTTTCTCTCCCAGCCCCCAAAAGCGGCTGCTGCCCTCTGAGCTGAGGGTGCAGCAACCACACAGTGCTCTGCGGCTGCTTTTTTGCGGTTGATGTCACAAGAGAAGCCACTGAGGTTGGGCCTGTGAGAGGAGGTCCCAGCTGAATGTTGCCAACATCTGCAGTGTGTAGTCATAGAATGGTTAGGTTGCAAAGGACCTTAAAGATCATCTAATTCCAACCCCTGCTGTGGGCAGAGACATCTTCTCCTAGACAGTGTTTTTCAAGGTACTACACAACCTGGCTTTGCACCCTTCCAGGGTTGGAGCCTCCAGACCTTCTCTGTGTGACCTGTCTGCCTCACCATTGTGATGAAGAATTTCTTTCTAATGTCTAATCTAAATCTGGCTTCACACCTCAGCTGTTCAGGCAAAGTGGTCAACATCTCCATAGCCCTTTTTGACCCATCAGAGCTTGTCCCTCCAACTTCAGCTTTCTTCTTGCTGTGCTGACAATAGCACTGCAGGGTGCAGCCATTTGCCAAGCTTGTGAATGTCTTAGCCATTAGCACCTTGAGGTTTCAGCATGGAGACAGTCAGTCATGGATCACCTCCTGGATCAAGGCATGAAGCTCAAGACTATAGCTGGAACACCTCTGCTGTGAGGACAGGCTGAGGGAGCTGAGGTTGCTCAGTTTAGAAAAAATAAGAGTCCATGGGGGACCTTAGAGCTGCCTTCCAATACCTGAGGAGAGTCTACAGGGAGGCTGCAGGAGGACTTTTCATAAGGATGTCCAGAGACAAGAGAAAGGGCAATGATTCTAAGGTGTTGGAAAGCAGGGTTATACTGGAGCTTAGGAGAAGGTTCTTCAGTATGAGTGCAGTGAGACCCTGGAACAGGCTGCATTAAGAGGCTGTGGATGTCCCCTCCTTGGGGATGTTTGACGCCAGGCTGGATCAGGCCTTAAACAACCTGGTCTGGTTGAGAAGTGTCCCTGCCTGTGGCAGGGGAGTTGGAGTAGATGCTCTCAAAGCTCCCTTCCAAGTGGAGTCATTCTGTGATACAGAGGTTGGAGTGACACGAGAGCTCAGGCAAAGCATCATCTGCCCCAAGCAGCAGCATGCTGCAGGTGTAGGATTTGAAGTCAGCTACAGGACACTGAAGGAAAATCCTGGAGGGAAAAACACAATGGGGCTAAGTCTCAGGTTATTTTTCCCCAGTCCAAGTCTGGATTCTCACTTTTCAGGTTGTTTACTCCAATCTCAGTCCTGATTCTCCCTGTTTTCCCTAAAGGGCAGCACTGTGATTCCCACCTTCTGGGCCGTGCCCCCCAAAAAGGCTGCTTTTGACCTTAGTAACAGAGTGGTTTTGTTTAGGTTGTGTTTATTCTCCTGTGAGGGTCATTGTTCTCTCCCATGCCTCCACCGACTCCAAGGCTGGCGATAAAAACCCTGGCTGACAATGACATGGTTGAGTTCAGCCTTCTGTTGGGGAGATTAAAATAGAGAATGAATTGTGAATAACACAGGAGGGCTACAAATTAGTTGTCCCAGGCTGTTGTTTAATCACTTTAAGGCTGAGAAGCTGCATTTGAGTTACATTTTTAACGCTAAGTGCTGAGCAGTAGGTTTTGTGTTGGGATCTGCAGGGGCTTGTACCCACCCTGTTGTTTAAGACTAGGGTTGGGTCAGTTTGCCTGATCTTGTGTTGGCAGGAATTAGGTTTAGAACAATGATAATAGGCTTGTGATAGAGTATTATACATGTCATATATCACAGCCTTATGACAGGTTTATAGCTGTGTAGACAGCTACATATATGTGTAACCAGTTTAGAGCAGTAGGAGTGATAGAAGATCGTGAGGACATGGGACAAGGGGTGATGGTTTTCAGCTAAAAGAGGAGATGCAGACTAGATGAGGACATGGGACAAGGGGTGATGGTTTTCAGCTAAAAGAGGAGATGCAGACTAGATGAGGACATGGGACAAGGGATGATGGTATTCAGCTAAAAGAGGAGATGCAGACTAGATAGAAGGAAGAATTTTTTTCTGCTGGGGTTGGTGAAACTGTATCCCAGGTTGCTCAGAGAGGCGGGAGATGCCCCATGGCTGAAACCATTCCAGGTCAGGTAAGCAACCTGCTCTAGCTGCAGATGTCCCTGCTGACTGCAGGGGGCTAGGATTAGATGGCCTTTGAAGGTCCCTTCCAAGCCAAACTAGTCTATGTTTCTTTGATTGTAAGATCATAGAATCGTAGAACAGTAAGGCTGGAAAAGACCTCCAGGATCATCTAGTTCCAACCCCCTGCCATAGGCAGGGACACCTTGGCATGGCTCCAAGACCTGTGGCTGCAGCAGCGCTTCGTCTCGAGCAACGATGCCCCTCTGGGGCATGGAAGATGGAAAGGAAAAGAGATTTTTAAAAGACTAATAAGGAAAATAGATGTGAGATGGATGCAAAGTGGAAATAGAGACGCTTGAGGCAAACAGAGTTCACTCCTTCAAGAGTGTGTGCTGATGAGGAGAAATGTTAGGGACTCTGTACCTGCATCCACAGCAGGAATGGTAACAGGGATCACCCCAAAACTCTGCTGGGCCCAAAATCCTTTCCTTGTTGAGGACATTTCAGCTACCCTCAGGGCTCAGGCTCCTTTCTGCTGGGATTTTGGTGTTCCCAATGAGCTTCCTGCTCACATCAGCATCTTGAAAAGCTTCCCATCCCTCCTGGTAGACAGCCTCTCCCCAGCTGCTCTTACCTGCAGTCCCCATAATTGGCAGTAATTGCCCTAATTGTTCACAGAAGCAGATGTTCTCTCTGTGGTCACATTGAACAAGCTTACTCTGTTCTGTAGACATGAGCACACAGCATTAAAGGACTGATTCCTGTAAATAAGCCTATTAAAAGGTTAGGAACAGTGCCTCTAAGTAAAGCAGCAGCTGAAGCCTGCAGGTTTGATTTGTCTCCTCTTTGCAACGTGCCCACCCTTGTCTGCTTGGGACTGGGATGTCCTCGTGTTTGGCCAGTTGCTCTTGTGTTGTGGTCAGTGGGTGCCCTAGCATAAAAGAGCAGCCCTTTGCATTGTTTCCACCTATTAAATTAGTTTTATAGCTCATTAGCACCACACCTACCATAGCCCCAGTGTTGCTGGGGAGTGGGAGAAGAGGCCTGTTCATGCAATGGTGAGCAGAGGGGCTGTGCTTGGAAGGCTTTAGCTGATGCTGCTACAGAAAAAAAAAATCACTTATTTTTTATATCTGAAAGAGGAGAGGGGGGAATTTTAATTCCTCAATTCTTCTCCCAACATTTTGGTGTTCACCCTTTGCAGGGAAGCATTATCAGGCACAGCACCAACCCCTGGGGTAGCCAGGGGAAGAGTCCTTGCCCCAGTCATCAACTCAATTGCAGTGTCAGTCCCTCAAACCAGGGGCTGATGAAGTGTAATTAGGCTGTAGGAGGGTAATTAGAATCACAGAGTTGTTTAGGTTGGAAAAGACCTCTGAGATCAAGTTCAACCATTTACTTACCAAGTCCACCACTAAACCCTGTACCTCAGCACCACATCTACACAGCTTTAAAACCCCTCCAGGGATGGGGGCTCCACCTGTGCAGTCAGCCCTGGGTAGTCTGTTCCAGGGTTTCACAATGCTTTCGGGGAAAAAAATTGTTCCTCATGTCCAACCTAAACCTCCCCTGGTGCAATTTGAGGCTGTTTTCTCTTGTCCTGTCACTTATTACTAGGGAGAAGAGACCAACCCCCAACTCACAATCTTCTATCACTCCTACTGCTCTAAACTGATTACATATATATGTATTTGTCTATACAGCTATAAACCTATCATAAGCCTTGGGCAATGGGTTTAAACTGGCAGAGGGGATTTAGACTAGATGTTAGGAGGAAGTTCTTTACAGTGAGGGTGGTGAGACACTGGCACAGGTTGCCCAAGGAGGTCGTGGCTGCTCCCTCCCTGGAGGGGTTCAAGGCCAGATTGGATGAGGCCTTGAGTGACCTGTGCTAGTGGGAGGTGTCCTTGCCTATGGCAGGGGCTTGGAACTGGATGATCCTTGAGGTCCCTTCCAACCTTACCATTCTATTCTATTCTATTCTAACTCCCCATTAGGGAGAAGAGACCAATCTGGCTCCAGTGTCCTTTCAATGAGTTTTAGAGAGCCAGAAGGACTCCTCTCAGCCTCCTTTCTCCAGGCTAAACAACCTCAGTTCCCTCAGCTGCTCCTCTGAAAACTCAGGTTCTAGACTCTTCACCAGCTTTGTCACCCTTCGCTGGACACACTCCAGCCCCTCAATGTCCTTAGAGTGAGGCCTCACCAGTGCTAAGTAGAGGGGGAACTGCTGCCAATCAAGGTCAGGGTCTTGCACTGGAAGATGCTGGCATCACTCAAGTCTTGCCTTTCCCCATGCCAAACCCAAGGCCATGCCTAAGTT
Organism: Eubucco bourcierii; assembly: GCA_013396675.1. NCBI lineage: Eukaryota > Metazoa > Chordata > Aves > Piciformes > Ramphastidae > Eubucco > Eubucco bourcierii. The sequence continues at coordinate 231,073 of VWZE01009719.1, read as the reverse complement.
AAGGGCACAGATTTCAGCTGCAATTTGTTTTTCAGCCGCTGTGTTCTGTTTGGAGTTGCTGGCTCCTTGTCTCCTCAGCAGAGCTGACTGAAGTCATGCAGTCAGGTTGGTGAAGCATGGATTCTGACATGGATGTGCTGACCATTATAAGCTGGCATCACAGCTTTGTCCCTCAGCCCACTTGTTCAGCACCATTTCATCCTCTTGGGAGATTCACCATCCAGTGAGGATGGAGAAATGAAGGCATCTGGCTGAGCAGCATCAGGCTGGGTTTGCAGCTACAGACATACCTGCCAGACCATTTTCCTTTTGCCTGCAAATATGCTCCAGTAGCCTCATGTTGAAAAACACTTGTGTCTGGCATCAGAAGTACTCCAGCCAGAGCCTGCAGCTTGCAGCCTTCAGCAGAAGACGTGCCTCAAAATGCTTTTGGCACTCGGAGCAGAACTCCGAGAGGGAAAGACTTTCAACTCATTATCCTGGGTACCAGCACAGGCTGAGGGATGATGAGATTGAGAGCAGCTCTGCAGAGAAGGGCTTGGGGGGTGCAGGTGGATGAGAAGCTGTACATGTGCCAGCAGTGGGCACTTGCAGCCCAGAAGGCCAGTGGCATCCCAGGCTGCATCAAAAGCAGTGTGTCCAGAGAGGGAGAGTGTGGTGCAAACAATGTCTGGGACAAAGAAGGGGACGCCTTGCCTCTCTGCTCTGCTGAGACTTTGCTTGGAGTATCATGTCCAGCTCTGGAGTCCTCACCTCAGGAAGGACATTGACCATAGGAGGCCAAGAAGATGATCAGAGGGCTGGAGCACCTGTTCTGAAGACAGGCTGGGAGATTTGGGGCTGTTCAGCCTGGAGAAGAGAAGGTTCCAGGGAGATTTCAGTGCTACATTTCAGTATCTGGAGGAGACCTACAGGAAGGCTGCAGGACTGTATAGAAGGACCTGTGGTGATAGGATGAGGGGCAATGGTTTGAAGCTGGTGCAGGGCAGAGTTAGGTTGGCTATCAGGAGTAAGTTTGGTACTGTGAGAGTGGTGAAACACCGGCACAGGTTTCCTAGAGAGGTGGTGGAAGCCCCAATCCCTGGAGACATTCAAGGTTGAACTTGATAGGGCCCTGAACAACCTGATCTAGTTGGGGATGGCCCTGCTGACTGCGGTGGGGGGTTGGATGAGATGACCTTTGAGGCTCCCTTCCAGCCAGATTCTGTGAACTCCAGTTCCCTTTGTTTTCAAACCTCACTTACAGACCTCACAGCCACTGGTGAAACTGGGATGTGGGTTCCTCTCTCTGACAAACTGAGAGATTAGCAGAGTGAAGGGGAGAGGCAGGGGCTGCACCCCTGGCCCCGCTCCCGCTATCACCATTTGTATGCCGTCCTCAGCCCTTTTTCGGCAGTCTTAATTCATGCAAATATATGTAAAGAGTAAGGACTGTTCCACCACGTCTTGCACGTTTGTTTCGAGAGGAGAAAAAGGAGACGAACGCAGAGGGAATTTGCAGGCTGAATTTTAAGACCCACATCTAAAAAGCCCCAAAGAGCTGATGGTGTGGCCAGCGGTGCTGACCTCGCTTCCCGGCGGCTTCCTTCTCCCTGCTCTCACAGCCCCGATCTCATTACCGTGGAGCTTTTGGAGAACTGGAGTAGATCCTAATTAGCAGCCTCTGATTTTTTTTTTTTTTTT
>VWZE01009719.1:180957-224209 GCA_013396675.1 Eubucco bourcierii | reverse complement strand
AAAAAAAAAAAAAAAAAAAAAAAAAAAAAAGCCCTTTTTCCCCTTTCTTTATGCTCAGGCTTGTTCTTGTCCTACTGTAAGCTGCTAAGCAGGGCAAACGCCAACCTCGCTCCTGACTTTGCCCTCTTCCCTGCCAAAAAACCAGAAGAAAAGTGAATGGTTTTTTTTGTTTTTTTTTTTAATTTTTCACTGCAGTTGGGACCAGCAGGAGGGAGTCTGGGTGGGCTAGGTTGAGCCACTGGATTGCAGCATCCTTCTGAAAGCAGCAGTGGGTTCTGGGGTCCCGGGAAGCTGGGTGGAATTCAGGTTATGTCTCCTCCTCGCACGGAGAAAAGGATTGCCTCATTTTCCAGGAATTAGGAATATGTCAGAGGTGGGGGTAAATCCTGCCTTTGTGGATGGCTGGATCCGGGTAGGATCTGCCCAGTTTCTGCAGCACTAAAGACTTAATTCTTTGCTTTCTGGAAGCATGGGGAGGGGTGGGGAGGTGGTCCTGCAGCCAACCCCCCCTGCAGCAGCAGCACGCACAAGGACCATTTTCAAGTCACTTCTTACTTTATAAAGAGATTATTTCCTTCTCCACCTCCCCCCTCCCTTGCATCCATCATGTCGACAAGATCCACATGTTTTAAAACATAACTTTCTGCAGCCTCAAAACCAGATTTTTCTGGGGAAAGGCTCCCAGCAGTGCAGTGGATGCACACTGTAGATATCTATATGTCTAGATATGTGCCTGCATAAAAATATCCATAAATACAGAGAAATAAATGCATTTATTTAGGACAAATTAAATCCCAATTCCTATTTGTCCTATTTATTTAAGATAAATATATTGATTGAGGATAAACTTATTTAGGATAAAATTTATTTCAGATAACTAAATACAACAGGAGAAGAGGAAATGGCCTCAAGTTGCTCCAGGGGAGGTTTAGGTTGGTCGTTAAGAACAATTTCTTGCCTGGATGGGTTGTCCAGCCCTGGAACAGGCTGCCCAAGGCAGTGGTGGAGTCCCCATCTCTGGAGGGGTTTCTAAGCTGCAAAGATGTGGTGCTGAGGGACACATCAGCACTGTCCCTATTGTGACCTGGAAGTGCTGAGTAAATGTTTGGACTTGGATCTTAAAAGGTCTCTTCCAGCCAAAATGATTCTGTGATTCTCTGATGATGTGAAACTCTTTCTAGGCCCTGAGATCAGGCATCAGCCTGTTGTAGGGCAATGAAGAGTAGGGTTGTGATAGGGCATCAAGGGATTGAAGCTTGAGGAGTGCAGATGTGCACTGGAGATTAGGAAGAAATTCTTTCCAGTGAGGGTGGTGGACACTGGAACCCAGGGAGGTTGTAGATGCCCTCTCCCTGGAGGTGTGGCCTTGAGCAACCTGAGAGGTGTCCCTGCCTATTACAGGGGGGTTGGAACTGGATAATCTTTAAGGTCCCTTCCAACCCAAACTTTTATATGATATGAATAAGAATCTAGTGGTTGGACTTTTCCAACCTCAGCAATTCTGTGATTTTAAAAAATATGTATAAATATACTAATACAATATCTACAAGCATAAATAAAAGTTGGAGGGATATATTTAAAATACCTCTGGAAACTCTGCTAGCAATTAGCATAGAATCGTAGAATGGTCTGGAGTGGAAGGGACCTCCAAAGCTCATCCAGTCCAACCCCCCTGCAGTCAGCAGGGACATCCTCTGCTAGATCAGGTTGCTCACAGCCCTGTCGAGCCTCACCTTGAGTAACTCCAGGGATGGGACCTCAGCCACCTCCCTGGGCAACCTGTTGCGGTATTCCACCAGCCTCATGGTAAAGAACCTGTGCCTAACGTCCAATCTAAATCTGCAGTTCGAAGCCATGGTCCCTCCTCCTGTCTCTGCGGGCCTTTGGGAACAGTCCCTCTGCAGCCTTCTTGAATCCCCATTCAGGTACTGGCAGGCTGCTATTAGGTCTCCCCGAGCCTCCTCTTGCCCAGGCTGAACCCTCCCCCGCCCTCTCAGCCTGTCCTCGTAGCTGAGGTGCTCCAAGCCCCTGCCGATTTTCGTGGCCCTGTTGCCATTGAGGTTTTTGAGCAGGAAGGCGGCGAAGCAGGCAGGGTGCGGAGCATCCCGAGCGGCCGGGGCGGCGATTGGCGGCCGGGCCGGGGCGGTCCCCCCGCGGCAGCGCCGGCGCCGTGACGTGCCGTGTTTGTGTGCGGCGCTGGCAGGATGTGGCCGCGGCCGGGAGGCTGTTTGTGTTGATAACGCTACAAGTATTTCCTCTGCCTTTCCGAGAGCAGCGGGGAGGGAGCCGGGGGGAAGGGAGACTCGGGTTGCTCCGCCGCTGCGGTCGGGTTCGCCAGGCCTCGCATAGGAAGAAGCAGGGCTCGGCACAGCCCCGGCGTTCCTCTGTCCCGCGTTTGGGAATGGCTGGGGAATGGCAGGCATGGCAGCGGGGCTGGCACAGGGCTCTCCGTTGCTCGCTCTCGGCTGAGGATTTAAGGTGGTGAGGCAGAGCTGGCAGCTCATAGAATCACGGAATGACAGATTCACCTGGTTGGAGGAGACCTTAAGATCAGCGAGACCAGCTATAACCTAATATCTCCCTGCACACAGCCCTTAGACCCTGTCCCTGAGCTCCTTATCTTGTAAAGGCTCCCTGGGGTGGGGACTCCACCAGTGCCACTTACTGGGGCAGTTTCTTCCAGTGCCTGAAGGCTCTTTTGATGAAGAAATTTTTCCTGATATACAACCTCAACCTCCCCTACTGCAATTTGAGGACATTTCCTCTCATCCTAATCCTGATTACCTAGCAGAAGACACCCACCTCACTGCAGCCTCCTGTCAGGGAAGTGTAGAGAGCCATGGTCCTTCTGCTTTGCATGTGGGTCCCATTATGAGGAGTGACCTAGTTCTGTGGGTTTCCACAGTGAGGTGCTCAGAGGATCTGTCTTCTGAAGCAAGTTGCTTTTGCTCTTACTGGCATCACATCTTCATGTGCTTCCTGGCTGCAAACAAACACGGGGAGGGCATAAGCTCCCTTTCCTGTGCTGGGTGGAAAACCTTTACTGTAGGACCATCTTAACTCCAGATTACTAGTTGAGTGGCCTTAACTAGTAGCCTTCCAGTATCTGAAGGGGGCCTACAGGAAGGCTGGGGAAGGATTATTTACAAGGTCCTGCAATGACAGGACAAGGGGCAATGGGTTTAAACTGGCAGAGGGGAGATTTAGACTGGATGTTAGGAGGAAGTTCTTTACAGTGAGGGTGGTGAGGCACTGGAACAGGTTGCCCAAGGAGGTTGTGGATGCTCCCTCCCTGGATGTGTTCAAGGCCAGATTGGATGAGGCCTTGAGTAACCTGTACTAGTGGGAGGTGTCCCTGCCTATGGCAGGGGGTTGGAACTAGATGATCCTTGAGGTCCCTTCCAACCTTACCATTCTATGATTCTATGATTCATATGATTCTAACAAGCACCAGCAGTGGAGGGTGGACCTGGGGAGAGTAACTTCATACACCAGTACAGGTGAGGGGCTGACAGCAGCTCCATGGAGAAGGACCTAGGAGTGCTGGTGGACAAGTTCACCATGAGCCAGCAATGTGTCCTCATGGCCAAGAAGATCAGTGGTGTCCTAGGATGCATTAAGAAAAGTGTGAGGAACAGATTGATACAGGTTCTTCTCCTCCTCTGTTCTGCCCTAGGGAGGCCACATCTGGAGTAGTGTGTCCAGATCTGAGCTTCCCAGTTCAAGAGGGGCAGGTAAGTACTGGAGAGAGTCCAGTAGAGGCTATGAAGACAGTGAGGGTTTAGCCTGGAGAAGAGCAGCTGAGAGGGGATCTGAGCAATGCTCAGCAAGAGCTACAGGACAGAGATCAAGAGGATATGGCCAGACTTTTCAGTGGTGTCCAGTGATGGGACGAGGAGCAGTGGGCACAAACTGGAGCCCAGGAGGTTCCATCCGAACAGGAGGAAAAACTTCTTTCTTGTCAGGTGCTAGAACAAGCTGTCCAGAGAAGTTGTGGAGCTTCTTTCTCTGGAGAGATTCCAACCCCACCTGGACAGCAAGCTGCTGTGGATGCCCCTGCTTTAGCAGTTAGGTTGGACTGAATGATCTCCAGAGGTCCCTTCCAACTCCTACCATGCTGAGATTCTGTACCATCAAATTTCTTTTAGTTGTGGGGTTTCCAGATGTCCTGCCCTGGAGGAGAGCCTCAGGGAGGCATTGCAGGACCAATTCTGCTGTCAGCAGTGCCAGTAGGACTGAATCAGTTCAAATTCACCCAGACAGATATTCTACCTGGTGATAAAACCCTTGGAAAGTTGGCTGCTCGTGCCATTGGGACCTTCTGGAGAAAACCCTGCCCCAGGACAGGCCATGGAGGTTGCTGAAGGAAAGCTCTTATCTCTGGAGCTTGGTTTCCTTCTGGCTGAGGGTTTGTCTGACCTTTTGGTCACTGAGTAAGTTTGGCTTTTGCCAGGTTTTCTTTCGAGGGGGAGGAAGGACGTGTAAGTGGCTGGTGCTGGTGGGAGGATACTCCTGGGTGGGGATCTTGCATTTCTGATTTGCTTTCCAACGTGTCGATGACTTCAGTGTTGTTCATTTGCCCAGAGTTTGGGATGGGTCTAGATGGAAGCAGATTTAAATAAATAGAAGGAGAACAAACAACACAAGATGCATGTAAGAGCGAGAGGCTCAGGCTGCGTATTGGGAATGAAGCCCTTTCTTGGCAGCCTGTTGAGCTGACTTGGCAGCAAGGTCTCAGCCTTCTCCCAGGAGATGCTGAAAATGCAACTGGATGGATGACAACAGCCTGAAGGACAGGAGGGAGTCGTACAGCAGCTGCTGGGTGATGGCACATCAGTGGCACATAGCAGAGCCACCTCCAAGCCTTCGCTGCTCTCGCAGCAGATGCAAGATGCTGTCCCGTCCTTGGGAGGTCCCAGGCCCATGTGCTGCTCTGGGGCTTGGCAGCTTTGGGCTGCTTGCTGGCCAGGACGATGATGTTTCACGTCTTGCTGTCATTTACTTCAGCCTCTGGACCTGGATCTACTCAGGAGGAAATAGCTATACCCATTTCTCAGGAGCTTTTGGATGTCTACTGAGGAAAGAAATCACCACTAAAACCTTGGACTTATAAGGGCTGGGAGAACAGCTCTGCTGAGGTCATCGTCCTGCAGATTTGCAGGACGCTTCCTGCACTGCAGGCAGTGATCTTGGGTTAGTGCTTGCGGGTGTTTGTTTGTCCTCACGTGCAAGGGGTTTGGATGGAGCTGAGCCTGGCCTCCTAGGGGTCTTCTGCACACACCCAGTAACAGGCAGGAGCTTCAGTGAGCTGGGCACTACCCACAGGAGGAGCTGATCTCTGCTTCTTCCCTACCTGGGCATTTTGGATCTAGGCTCCTTGCCATGGTTTTCACATCGCTCATAGTACACTGTTTGTAAACACATTATTAAGCTCCTTTAAGACCAGGTCCTTCTCTTTGGTGCTTACCTTCACATCTCATTCCTCTTATGCTCTCCCGCTGTTCACCCATTCCCTGTGGTCACCTTTGCTGGTCCCCAAGCACCCTCCAGCTGGAGATGTATGAAATCCTTGTCATCCATGTGCCCGCAGGGTCTCCAACCACACGTTCATTCTTCTCTCCCAGCTCTACACACATTAGACACAGTGGTGTCCATGGTTGGAATAGGTTTGGGGTGATGGCACTTCAGGATATGATGGTCTTAGGTTGATGGTTGGACTTGATGATCTTAGAAGTGTTTTCCAACTGAAGCAGTTCTATGACTCTGTGAGGGTTTAAGTCACTGTTCCTTGCTCTCTTCCCCAGGTCAACATGGATTTGTGGTTCTTTCTCCTTCTGCTCGGAAGCAGCTTGAGAAGTGTAGGTGCTAACAACATCACAACAGGTAAACTATGCTCCTTGTCTCCTCTCATACCTAAACTAGGATCAAAGGAGTAAGTGCTCACAAGATCACGGACTTCTAATGCCCTCCATTTAGCTGTAGTGTGGAGCAGGCAAGAGGGTGCTGAGCCATCTCATTTCGGCTCTACTGTTACCCAGAAGGGATGGACCAGATGATCCTTGGGGTCCCTTCCAACCTGGCATTCTGTGATTCTGTAGTAAATGGGACTGCTGGTTTTGCATCTGGCAAGTATGGATCCTCTCTTGAAGGAGATGTAACCCTTGTTCCTCCCCAACAGTGTAATACTTGTCCAAGTTCCCTGCTTAGCTGTGCAAAGTGTTCCCTGTCCTGGCCTCAGGGCTTTTTGGCTGTTTTGTCCCTGTGGGTATGGTCATGCAAATCTCCAGCATCTAAACCCTCCAGTGTTGCTGCAAGGTATCTCATGGAGGTCCTCTTGTGTTTTCTTCTCTTGCAGGGCCGCCCACAACAGTGCCCACCTCCCCCAGGAGCCCCAGCAAAGCTCCTACAGCAGGTCCTGAGGATGGGACTACGACGAGCGCGCACAGCCTCAACATTAGCACTCCAGTGACTGTTTCTACTATGGCGTCACATTCACCTACAACTACAGCCACCAGGATCTCCCCCAACACCACCACTGCCAGCCTCAACACCTCCACCCTGGGGACAACCATGCCTGTGCCTCCAGCCACCTCCCTGCTGCCCGGCGTGACGCCTTCTGCTCCACACACTGCTCTCCCCAGCACAGAAGCGGAGACGATGGAGAGGAACTTCAGTGCGACAGTCACAACACAAGAGACCTCTTCTGCTTCCCACAATGGTAGGCATCTCCTTCACCTCTTCTCCCTGCTTCCAGCTTTGTTTCTTTACTCTTGGCTTTGCTGAAAGAAAGGAGAGAAGACTCTTTAGGGTGAATTCCATGGTGATGTAAAGAAATATAACTTCCTGAACTGACCAGATCAGTAGAGCCTTATCCTGCCAAAGGTCTGGGCTTCTTGACAAGGTGCTAGGGCACCAAAAACCCTAGGATCTCATTCCACAAGGTGCTAGGGCACCAGAAACCCTAGGATCTCATTCCATAAGGTACTAGGGATGCAGAAACCATAGGGTCATATTCCACGAGGTGCTGGTGTACCACAAACCATAGGACCTTGTTCCACAAGGTGGTGGGGCACCAGAATAATTAGCTTCTCATTCCATAAGGTTCTAGGGATGCAGAAACCATAGGATCAAGGGAGGTGATTCTGCCACTTTACTCTGCTCTTGTCAGACCCACCTGGAGTACTGTGTGCAGTTCTGGAGCCCTCAGCACAGGAAGGACATGGAAGTGTTGGAGTGGGTCCAGAGGAGGGCCACAAAGATGGTCAGAGGGCTGGAGCAGCTCTCCTATGAGGACAGGCTGAGAGAGTTGGGGCTCTTCAGCCTGGAGAAGAGAAGGTTTCCAGGGGACCTGATAGTAGCCTTCCAGTATCTGAAGGGGGCCTACAGGAAGGCTGGGGAAGGATTATTTACAAGGTCCTGCAATGACAGGACAAGGGACAATGGGTTTGAACTGGCAGAGGGAAGATTTAGNTTGAGGTCCCTTCCAACCTTCCCATTCTATGATTCTATGATCATATTCCACAAGGTACTGGGACACCACAAACCTTAGGATCTCGTGCCACAAGATGCTGTAGCACCAGAATCACGGAATTGTCAGGGTTGGAAGGGACCCCAAGGATCATCTAGTTCCAACCCCCTGGCGTGGGCAGGGACACCCTTCACTAAATCACCAGCATACCTAGATCTCATTCCACAAGGTGCTGGGCCAGCACAAACTGTAGGATCTCATTCTACTTTTGTCACAGATGAATTTCATCATGGTTTGTGGTTTCCAGAGCGTGAAACAGGGCGAGTGCTGCACAGCTCCCAGCTGAAAGGTTGACTCATACAGTGTCTCCTTATCCACCAGCAATAGATCCCTCCAGACTGCTGCTCAGCTGCAGAGCTGGGGTTATCTGTGGGGTTTTGGCAGCCACTGCAAGCTCGAGCCATGCACTTTGGCACTGTACAAGCACACACACAATGGGGCAGTCCCTGTTCCAAAGGCTTACAGTAGTGATGGCCAACCAGGAATGAGATCCAACTACTGGGAAAGCTGGAAACTGGCTCCTTGTCCAAAATGAACCAAACTAGGGATGGAGGATGATGTGCTAGGATGGTTCTGGGCAATCTCTATGCTCCACCTGATGGTTGCTGAGCTGCTTGCAGATGTGAGCCACAGATGATTTGCTGAACCACCTGAAGGTGGTTTCTGTGCACTGTGGTGAGCACCAGAAGCGATGTGGTGAGAGGTTACTGAGCAGAGTATTCCATGCGCTGCGTGTCGCAGTCTTGCCCTCGCTGGCACATCCAGTGGAGGGATGAGTGCTCCATCCCTGCAAGTGTGGAAGCTCAGGTTGGCTTTCAGCAGCCTGGTCTAGGGGAAGGTGTCCCTGCCTAGGGGGCTTGGTCTGGGTGATCTTTGAAGTCCTTGCAACCCCAGACCACTCTGTGATTGTAAAGCTTCCATTATCACTGTTTCCCCATTACTTGGTCTACTTCAAAACGTCTTAAGGAACAGAGTTGTCCCTGTTGCCATCCTGTTGTCATTCCCTTCCTGGCACATCATAAAAGTGCCCCCTAGAAATGTAGTTTGGCTGCTCAAAGAGCAAAAAGAGGCTGAGGTGACCAGAAATCTTAGCTGACCTGTGTCCCTTCAGCCATGCTTTGCACATGGATGTCATTTGAGACCCAGCTTTGGGACCGGGGAGCTGCAGCAGTTCCACATCAGCACTCACTGAAGCTTGTAGTGAAAGCCTTGCCATTGCAGGGCTGGTGGTGGGGTAGGAAGGACAGAGGGGAGATGCTGCTGCAGTTACTGCAGGAAGTTGACAAGTGTACATTCCTTGACAGTAAATTTTCCAAGGGATATTTGGTGTTAGGTATCTAAACCTTCCCTCACATCAGTCACATGTGTGTGTCCACTTCCTCTGGGCATCTTTGGAAACTGCAGTCCCTGCAGTTGTCTTTCCCAACAGTGTAGGAAGGGATGTGGCTGAAGGAAGTTTGCAGCCCAGCTTTTCACTGTCCTACCATCTCTAAGCTCATCCAGCTTCACACCAAACACAGATCTTCAAGGCTTTTCTGCAGAGAGAAGGAGTCCAGAGTCACCTTAGATACGTGGAACAGGCTACCTGGAGATGTCTCATCCCTGGAACCATTCCAGGTCAGGTTGTTTGGGTCTCTCAGCAGCCTCCTCTAGTTGCAGATATCCCTGCTGACTCCAGGGGGTTGGACTGGATGAGCTTTAAAGGTCCCTTCCAAACCAGTCTGTGATTCTATACACTGTGCACATGCAGAATAGGTGAAGCCTTTGAATGGGAGAGGCCTGAAGTACCACTAAGATCTGGATTTTGTGACATGATGTCTGCAGCAAGACACTGAGTTTATCATTCCTGTGTCTGTCTGTCTCTTGCTTTTTACCTGACTTGGGTTACCGTTTTGGGTGAACTGCTTTGGTGTATGCCATGACCTGCTGGCTTTTGCACCATCAAGACCACTTAGATTCATAGAACCATTCCACTTGGAAAAGACCTTCAAGGTCATCAAGTCCAGCCAGGAGTTATGTCAGTCCTGAGAACAAATGATTAATCCTAATTCTTTCTTTATTTCAAGTAATTCATCAGGGAGAACAATTAGTTTTAGGGCTACCCTCACCATTAATCTTAATGGGAGATTTGGACATCAGTCATGGGAGAACTAAGTGGTGCTCAGGAGAGGGATGGGGGCAGAAAGCACCACATCAGTTACACATTCTACAGGCAGTTCCAGTTTCTCCAAACCTACCTCAGCTCTGTGCTGCAGCTCTTCACACCTAAAACTGGGGTTTGGGGTGGCCATGCCAGCAGCATTGCAGCAAGAGAGCCAGGCTGGAGTTTCTCCCTGGCATGGATTTCTTCTGGCTTCTTCCAAATGAGACATCCAAACCAGCAGGTACAGGCTTTCCTTGGATGCTCACCACCCCCACCCCTCAGCCCAGCTCCTCTTAATTGAACTCCTGGCTCAGCCACTCTTCTAAAATTAGTGCTGAATGTTAGCTCATAATATTTAAGTGCTAATGAGTTACACCAGTGACTTACTGGTTATGGGCTTAAACAGCCTGTGTGGGGGATGAAGAGCTGTGGGTCGTGCTTGTCCATGTTACAGCTCAGCTTCAGCTCCCAGCTCTGCTGCTAAAGAGGTTGGGATTTGTTGCTTTTTCCACGTTACTAAGCCAGGCCTGAAATTCCCTTTGACATCCTGGCTCTGGAGCTGGTGTTTTAAAGGGAGGATTTACAAGAAGATAATAAGAGTTACTAAATTTGTTACTGTGGTGGTCTTTGATCCTTCCTGACTTCTGGAGATGTCTATTTCTCTGTTGCTAAGAGGCTTTTGTTTTCTTTTTCTGCAGGTAACTCTGACAGAAGAGGTAAGAATTCCCTGTTTCATTGCTCTTTAGTCAAACCCTCAGAACAAAAATAAAACACTTCCTCAAGTATGCTGCTACTAGATAGCTCTCCTCAGGACATGCCTCAAAAATCAGTGTGGCTGAGGTTGGAAGTGATCCCAGAGATTCTACTCCAACCTCTGTCATGGACAAGGACACCTCTCAACTAGACTCGGCTGCTCAAGGCCTCACCCAGCCTGGCCTTGAACACCCCCAGGAAGGGGGCATCCACAATTTCCCTGGGCAGCCTATTCCAGAGTCTCACCACCCTCATATTAAGGAACTTCTTCCTAAGCTCCAGTCTAGCCCTGCTTTCCCTCAGCTTCAAAGCATTCCCCTTGTCCTGTCTCTAGACACCCTTACGAAAACTCCCTCTGCAGCCTTCCTGTAGGATCCCTTCAGGTACTGGAAGGCAGCTCTAAGGTACCCCCAGAGACTTCTCTTCTCTAGTCTGAACAACTCCAGCTCCCTCAGCCTATCCTCACAGCAGAGGTGTTCCAGCTGTAGTCTTGAGCTTCATGACTTGATCCAGGAGGTCCAGGAGAACCATTCCCCCTTGTTCTGTCTCTAGACATCCTTATGAAAAGTCCCACTGCAGCCTTCCTGGAGGTTCTCTTCAGGTGCTGCAAGGCAAAAAATATTACTTTTACAAACCATCTCAAGGTCTTTAGGAGAGGTGACAAATTTGCAGCTGACACCAAGCTGGGGGCTGATGTTGCTGGGTTGGAGGGCAGAAGGGCTCTGCAGCAGGACCTCGACCGCCTGCACAGATGGGCAGAGTCCAAGGGGATGGAGCTCAACAAATCCAAGTGCCAGGTGCTGCACTTTGGCCACAACAACCCCATGCAGAGCTACAGGCTGGGGTGGGAGTGGCTGGAGAGCAACCAAACAGAAAGGGATCTGGGGGTGCTGATTGACACCTGCCTGAACATGAGCCAGCAGTGTGCCCAGGTGGCCAAGAAGGCCAATGGCATCCTGGCCTGCATCAGCAATAGTGTGGCCAGCAGGAGCAGGGAGCTCATTCTCCCCCTGGACTCTGCACTGCTTAGGCCACACCTTGAGTCCTGTGTCCAGTTCTGGGCCCCTCAATTGAAGAAGGACATTGAGGTGCTTGAGTGTGTCCAGAGAAGGGCAACGAGGCTGGGGAGAGGCCTTGAGCACAGCCCTATGAGGAGAGGCTGAGGGAGCTGGGATTGGTTAGCCTGGAGAAGAGGAGGCTCAGGGGAGACCTTCTTGCTGTCTACAGCTACCTGAAGGGTGGTTGTAGCCAGGAGGAGGTTGCTTTCTTCTCTCAGGCAAGCAGCACCAGAACAAGAGGACACAGTCTCAAGCTGTGCCAGGGGAAGTTTAGGCTGGAGGCGAGGAGAAAGTTCTTGCCTGAGAGAGTCATTGACTGCTGGAATGGGCTGCCCAGGGAGGTGGTGGAGTCAGCGTCCCTGGAGGTGTTCAAGGCGGGGTTGGACGTGGCACTTGGTGCCATGGTCTGGTCTTGAGGTCTGTGGTGATGGGTTGGACTTGATGAGCTTTGAGATCTCTTCCAACCCTGGTGATACTGTGAGACTGTGATCCTGAGACCTGGGGTTTTGGTAGGCTCTTCCTTCTAGAAATAAACAACTCCTTACCAGTTTGTAAATCTGCTCTTGGGTACAAGTTCCTGCTCAGCAGTGAAAATGCCAGCGGTGGCATCCGTAGAGCTGGGTCACCAAAGTCTAAGAAGCCATTCAGGACACTTCCTTCTTGTTTTACTGGTGAATTCTCTTTTGACTGTGAACTTAGCCTACTGGATCTGGGCCTGCTTTGCAAATCATAGAGTCACAGAATTGTTTTGGTTGAAGAGACCTTTAAGATCGTCAAGTCCAACCATTAACCCAGCACTGCCCAGGTCACCACTAAACCATGTTTCCTGGGACAACACCTACACAGCTTGGAAACCCCTCCATGGATGGGGACTCCACCACTGCCCTGGGAACCCTGGTCCAGGCCTTGGCAACCCTTTTGGGGAAGAAATTGTTCCTCATGTTCTACCTAAACGTCCCTTGATGCAACTTGAGGCCGTTTTCTCTTGTCCTATTGCTTGTTGTTTGCAAGAAGAGACCAACCCTCCACCTGGCTCCAACCTCCTTTCAGGGAGTTGTGTAGACTCAGAAAGTCTCCCCTCAGCCTCTTTCTCCAGCTGAACACCCCCAGCTCCCTCAGCTGCTCAGCACAAGCTCTGTGCTCCAGACCTTTCACCAGCTTCATCGTTCTTCTCTGGATGTGCTCCAGCGCCTCAGTGTCCTTCCTGTAGTTTGCCATTATTCACCTCAAAGGATGTGAGCAGTTATGAGTCCCCTGAGCTCTGCTGGCAAGCAGCAGCAGAAATCCATTTCTTGTACCACAGGGGCACTCAGGCAGCTTTTCTCAGCTCTGGAACTGGTGTCACCACCAGAACATTTCCAGTTACTTCTTGCTTTGGCACTGCAGGAGTGGCAGAGCAGAGGTGCAGCCACTCTGCCTATAGAAACGAACTTCCTCTGTGCACTTCCATCCCTGCTCTGATGGGTGTCAGCTCTGTGAACTCCACAACAATCTGTTCTTACAATCATACCATGGGTTGGGTTGGAAGGGACCCTTAAAACTCATCTAGTCCAAACCCTCTGTAATCAACTTCAACCAGTTCAGGCTGCTCACAGCCCCAAAGAGCCTGACCTGGAATTTTTCTAGGGATGGGGCTTCTGCATGACTTGCTGCAGCTCTGAACTTGCAAGCCAGGAGAGAAGAGCACAATCTCCTGGGGACAGCAATGCTGTTTCTCTCCAGAGCTCAGGAATCCATCTGTGTGGAGCAATGAAGAATATCTTCTCACTGTCTGATGCTATAACAAGGTTCAGAAATCTGTTTGGAGCTTAGTTCTTGGGGTGCTTTCCTGTGACTGCTTGGTGTCTCTGCTCTGGTGCCACTGTGGTGAGTGGCAGCATGGCACATGGATGGGTTGTGGATTAGAGGTAGCTCACATAGGGAATCACAGACTGGTTTGGGTTGGAAGGGACCTTTAAAGGTCATCCAGTCCAAACCCCCTGCAGTCAGTGAGGACATCTGCAACTAGAGCAGGTTGCTGAGAGCCCCAACCAACCTGACCTGGAATGGTTCCAGGGCTGAGCCATGCTGCCAGGCTCCCAGTGCCCCTCCGATGGTGCAGAGGAGAAGATGGATGTACTGGCTGTCAGGTCACATCTGCACAGAGCAAATCAAAGGGACACAGGTTGGAGGGAATTCAGTTGAAATAATGGTTAAGCTGCTGCAGAAGTGTTCAGTAATCCCCTTGGGTCCAGCATGGCTGAGATGTTACTTTGTGATCTCTCTGCCATCGTTCATTCTTGCAAAGAAACGAAAAATGTGGGGGAAAAAAATCAGGCTTCCTATTGGTATGAATATTACTAACATTAACAGTGACAAAATCATTCATGTTTTCCCAGGCCTCTGACTTGGGGGCTTATTCTAGGGGGATTCATCATAATTCCAGGCTCCCTGGCACCAAGAAGCTGCACTGGGAGCCAACCAGTGATAACCAAAAGTGAAGGAGCTGCTGTTGATGAGTCCAGCTGTTAGTTCAACTTGGCTTGGGGTGTGTTGTCTTCCCAGTGACTCTGAAGGAACTAATTCGGTCTCTACAGGTCCATTTTCTCTTGCTTGAAGATGGTGGAGTTGCCTCTGCTCTGATTTATCCCTGAAAACCATCTTCACTGATGTTTGGTTGTTTCTGGGTGTGTACAGGGCACAGACAGGAAGAGGTTTGATGCATTCTTGGATCCAGAAGTGAGGTTAGTTAGATGCAGGATTAGCTGACGTGTGTTTCTCTGGCTACCAGCTCATGTCCAGCTTTTCAGCCAACAGCACCCCTGAATCCTCCACAGGCTGCTCTCCAGCCCTCCATCCCCTGTGCTGATACCAGGGATTGCCCTGACCCCTGTGCAGGACCTTGCACTTGGCCTTGTTGAACTGCATGAGGTTCACACGGGCACAGAAAGGGCCATGCCAACCTTCCAGAAAGGCATCCAGGCATGGTTTGAAGAAAGCAGGTAACAAACCCTCTTCCATTTCAGGATGGGCTGAAATATTGTGTCTGTATCCCACCAGGACGGGCAGCAAGTGGTAGAGAGAGCTCAGGAGGATCCCCTGGCTTTAAAGGAATGCTCTGCTCTTTGCATGCCTCTCCCAGCACACCTCACTGCAGTAGTAGCACCTTGTAGGAGATGGGGCTGGAGGACCACCATGCTGAGCAGCAGGCAATGATGGTCTGGCCTTGTCCCAAGCAGGGCAAGTGCACCTGTGTGCCACCTTGCCAAGGGAATCATTGAAGGTGTTTGTGAACACGCTGAGGTATCCTCAGCTGCAGTGCCTGAGGTGGCTTCTTCCACCTCCCAGTGACAACCAGGAAGAAAATACAGCAGGAAAACAACTAGAGGTTGTATCAGGGATCTGCTCTTGCAAGCTCCTTGTTGGCAGGGAACGTAGCTGGCCTGTGGTTTATGACTTGAGATCTCAGAGACAGGATTTAAACTCTTGCTCCTGCTTTGCTCCCCCTCTCTGCAGGATTTACTTTTCCAGGAGCTCCTGAGAGAGTGATTGGCATTGGAATGGGCTGCCTAGGGAGGTGGTGGAGTCACCATCCATGGAGGTGTTCAAGAAAAGCCTGGATGGGGCACTTAGAGCCATGGTCTAGTTGATTAGCTAGGTCTGGGTGATAGGTTGGGCTGGATGAACTTGGAGGTCTCTTCCAACCTGGTTGATTCTGTGATTCCACATCTCACACCCTGGGGTTTTATTTGAGGAGCACTGACCCTACATCTTTGCTGCCATTTCTTTTATCCCTGTTTTTTTTTTTTTTCTCATGATCCCATAGCTCCTTGTCTGCTCCATTTGAGTCACCTTGTGTGGGCAGGTGTTGAGAGGGATGAGCAAGGAGAGCTGCTCAGCACCGTCTCTCTGCCAGGTGGCAGCACTCAGGTCTTCATGATGTATAGGGGACAGCTTAGAGAGTGTTGTGTAGCACCTCTCTGCCTGCAGCTGGAGACATGAAACTTTCCTCCAGCAAAAAGGTTGTCAAGACCTGGAACAGGCTGCCCACTGCAGTGGTGGAGTCCCCATTGCTGGAGGGGTTTCAAAGCTGTGTAGATGTGGTACTGAGGGACATGGTTTAGTGGTGACCTGGCAGTGCTGGCTTAATGGTTGGACTTGATGAACTTGAAGGTCTCTTCCAACCAAAACAATTCTATGGTCTTGAGCAGCAGATGTTTTGCTGTCTCCTCAGAGGGTCCAGGACAATATTTAAGCATCCTGATGACCTCCAGGCTCTGGACCACGATGGATGCGCCAGCACTGCAGGTCTGTGGAAGTAAAAGGTTGAGTTCTTATACTTCTTTAAGTTAAACATAAAAGCCCCGGGGCCAAGGCTGGAGCAGGATGGGAACTGCAGGGTGGTTGGCACAGCTGGTCAGGGCTGGCTGGGGCAGGAGGGCCCCCTCCAGCTTGTTTCCTGCCTGGGCTTTGCAGGGTGGGCTGGGCAGCACACTAGCAGTTAGCAGCCACGGTGGAAAAGCTCTAACTCATCCAACCAGATGTGTTGAGAGGAGGGCTGCAGAGCAAACCACCAAGCCCCCAGGCACCCTGCATCCTGCTGCCAGAGCCACCCTGCCCATAAATCACATCTCCTGCCAACCGGCGTTACCACAGCAGCTCTGCCCAGCTCAGCAGCCGTTAGCCTGAGCTTCACTCCAGCCAGGGCAGGAGACATGCTCCAGCTATGCCTAGTGGAGGCATGGTAGCCATGGGCTTGGGCAAGGCAGCTCACATCCTCTGCTCTGGCCAGGATGGTGGTGATGGTTTCTTTTGGAAGCCTTAAAAAGGAGCACACTAGAGGAGAGGCAAGGACTGGCTGTGGTTGGGCTGAGATGCTCCATGGTCGCGTAGCTTTCCTGGTCTGGCTTTTTTGTAATCCTCATGGTGGGTAATGCCGAGGTTCAAGCAGCTACTGAGTATGCAGGAGGCAAAAGTGGGTCACAACAACCCCATCAATGCTCCAGGCTTGGAGCAGAGTGACTGGAAAGCTGCCTGGCAGAAAAGGACTTGGGGCTGTTGGTCAACATGTGACTGAAGGTGAACCAGCAGTGTGCTCAGGTGGCCAACAAGGCCAACAGCATCCTGGCCTGCATCAGCAATAGTGTAGCCAACAAGACCAGGGCAGTGATAATGCTCTTGTACTGGGCACTGGTGAGGCCACACCTTGAGTACTGAGTTCAGTTTTGGGCCACTCACTCATGAAGGACATCGAGGTGGTGGAGTGCCAGCCAGAGAAAGGCAACAAGGCTGGTGAAGGGTCTGGAGGCTGGCGAGGAGCAGCTGAGGGAACTGGGGTTGGTTGGTGTGCAGAAAAGGAGGCTGAGGGGAGATTTTCTGGCTGCCCAGGGCAGTGGTGGAGTCCCCACCCCTGGAGGTGTTTCAGAGCTGTGTAGATGTGGTGCTGAGGGACATGGTTTAGTGGTGAGCTGCCAGTGCTGGGTTAATGGTTGGACTGGATGATCTTAAAGGTCTTTTCCTAAGGGAATTCTGTGAGTTCATAAATTCCTTGGCCTTTGGCTGCTGGGCTGGGGGAGATGCTGGCAAATGAGGGCAGTAAATGGAAAGAACAGAGAGGCACAAGAGCAGGAGGGTGCCATGGTTTTATGTGCCATACAAGGTCACTGCTTCAAAATCATTGCACACAAATCTTATCTTTGGGGTGGAAGAACATCTCCAGATCACACAGCCATAGAGGACAAATGCAGAACTGTTAACCCTCACTAGTCAGAGGTCATAAGAATCATAGCATCCTGGCACGCATTGTGTTGGAAGGGACCTTTAGGGGTTACTTAGTCCAACCACCCTGCAGTCAACAGGGACAAAATAATTCTCATCTAAGAAAATCTGCTGGCTGGAACTGCTGAGCCTTGTGGAGCAAGAGTCTGCCCTGGCAGGTAAATGGGTGCACAGAAGGTGGAAAGTGGGATGATGCCCTGCAGCCTGAGGACTGAGACATGTAGACATGGTGTGGTGACCCATACAGATGGAGAGAGCTGATGGAAAATGCAAACTCCTCCAGCTGGCATCACTGGCATCCACATTTATCTGGAAAAAGAGCCTCCAGGGCCCTCTTCCTCTCTGCTTAGCATTGCTTGGCTTCCAGCCCCAGCTGGGTGATTTGTGTGCCCAACCACTGTCTCACCAACCCTCAGGCCAAGTGGCAAACAGCCTCTTTAAAAATACATCTGTTGTGGGTGCTGGAGGTTGGGACTCTCTCAGACATGGCTCATCTGAGTGTTTGTAAGGGAACCGTGTGGTGCCCACCCTCAAGCTTCTGCAGAGGAGCAAACAGTGAAACAAGATGAGTTAGTTCATACTCAGGGGCATCACTTAGAGAGTGATCATCTCCAGAGATGGGTTGTTTGACATCATCCCCTCTCTAAAGTCACTATTTCCAGGGAGGAAGGAGATCCCAGCAGGAGCTACCTCTTTGTGATGAGCCAGACAGATCCTAATGAGCTCAGTACTCTGAACCTCTCCAGTAAAACTGCTGCCGAAGGTATTCAGGTGCAGCGTGAAGCATTGCCCTCTTGGCCTCTTTCCTAGAGTCACTGAATGCTTTGGCTTGGAAAGAATCACAGAATGGTAAGGTTGGAAGGGACCTCAAGGATCATCTAGTTCCAACTCCCTACCATAGGCAGGGACACCTCCCCCTAGCACAGGTCACTCAAGGCCTCATCCCACCTGGCCTTGAACACCTCCAGGGAGGGAGCAGCCACAACCTCCCTGGGCAACCTGTGCCACTGTCTCACCACCCTCACTGTAAAGAACTTCCTCCTAACATCCAGTCTAAATCTCTGCCAATTTAAACCCATTGCCCCTTGTCCTGTCATTGCAAGACCTTGTCAATAGTCCCTCCCCAGCCTTCCTGTAGGCCCCCTTGAGATACTGGAAGGCTACTATCAGGTCTCCTGGAAGCCTTCTCTTCTCCAGGCTGCAGAGCCCCAACTCTCTCAGCCTGTCCTCACAGCAGAGCTGCTGCAGCCCTCTGATCATCTTTGTGGCCTCCTCTGGACCCACTACAAGACTTCCATGTCCTTCCTGTGGACCTTAAAGATCATCCAGTTCCAACCTCTCTGCAGTCAGCAGGGACATCTGCAACTACAGCAGATTGCTCAAAGCCTCATCCAGCCAGGTCCTCAACACTTCCAAGGATAAGGTGTCCACAACTTCTCTGAGCAACCTTTTCCAGTGTCTCACCGCCATCACAGTAAAGGACTTCTTCCTAATGTCCAACCTAAATCTGTCCTGCTCTAGTTTAAAAGCATTGTCCCTTGTCCTATCACTACAGACCCTTCTAAACAGTTCCTGCCCAGTTTTCTTGTAGCTGCCTTCAGGTCCTGGAAGGATGCTCTAAGGTCTCCCTGGAGCCTTCTCTTCTCCAGGCTTTGGATAGCAATAACAAGTTTTAATCTCACCTTGAAGTGTCTGAGATACATGGTCCCCACTCAGGTCCTGTGTCTGTCTGCATTGTCAGGCTGGAGAAATGTGATCCTACTAGGTGATGATGGTGCTGGTTGTGATGGTGCTGGTGGTGATGATGATGGTGAAGATGGTGGTGGTAGTGAAGATGGCGATGGTAGTGATGATGATGGTGAAGCTGGGGATGATGGTGGTGATAATGATGACGATGGTGACAATAGTGATGATACTGCTGAAGATGATAATGATGGTGATGATGATGATGGTAATGGTGATGATATTTTGCCGGCAGCAATTGCAGAGCCTCATTAAATGCTGCCTCTGGATGCTTTCTGGTGTTGCTACCCACACTTCTCTGTTCTTTCTGCAGATGAGACTCCAATCATAGCTGTGATGGTGGCTCTGTCTTCCCTTCTAGTCATAGTATTTATTATTATTGTGCTGTACATGTTAAGGTAAGAGATGATTTAATGCTGACTTCCCTTGTCTGACAAAAATTAGTGACTGAATGACTGAAGCTGGAGGCTGCTTCAGCCGTGTTTTTCCAAAGAAATCTGTAAGGATAATGGAAGTGATGTTTGGGGTTATCTGGGAGTTGCTGGTTTACAGCTGCCTTGATAAAGCTGATCCTTGTGTAGGGAATTGCCTGTGCTGCTGTTGAGAGTGCCCCACTTAGTAGGGTGGTTTAAACTGAGGTCCTGTCAGCATGGTTAGAAAGCAGGTAAGGTTTCCATGCAAGGCTGAGGGTGTTGCATTGAGTCATCCAGGGAAGCTGAACTTGAGCCAGAAAGTCCTTTCCATGTATGAGCAGGGATGTTACTCCTGGATTCCCATCTTGGTGTCAAACATGATCTGACATCCAGAGCCAGGCTCTGCCTTGGGCACCAGACCTGTGCACGGTGCCTGCACATCTTCTGCTGCCAGTGGGGTACAATCAGAGTGCTGAGTGGTGCTGCACCTGGAGCTAGAGCACAAGAGAGCATATTTAGGTCCATTTTTACCAGATCCAAGCATCTGGGCTGCTCCACGTGTGGCATCCCCAGCTCCTGAGCACATATCTGCTCAGTGAGCAGAGGGTGTTCGTTCACCTGCTGTAAACATTTTCATCCACTGCCCACAGTGGTGATTAAATAAGTTAATAAAAGAAGAAAAAAACAATTTCCTTAGCAGTGGAAAAATTCCCTTGGTGTCTTGGCTGTGGGCCTGCCCTCTCAGCAGTGAGGCTGAGGAGAGTTTTGCCTCCAGGAGCTGGGAGTTTAAATGCTCCCCACCTGGCTTCCAGCCCTTGCAAAAGGGTTTCTGCTTGCCGCCGCCTGCCCAGTGATTCAGCAAAACCCTTCGCTCCAGGCCAGCCAGCGCAAGCATCTGCTTCAAGTTAAAAGCTGTGCTGCAGTAGGGTGGATCAACCTGGGCTTTATGTGCTTTTCTGGATCAACCCATGCAGCAGGAACTCCTTGGGGTGTCCTCCATAAAGTACAGCCTTAGAGCTTTCTGGCTTTCACCTTCCTCTGATCTGCTGTAGCCTTTCCAGATGTGGTCAAATTTAGGCTATAGGAAGGATTTTAGAGGTCCTGTAGCCTCTTGGACCCACCAGCTAGTTCATCAAGCCAGGAGAATGCATAGGACACACTTCCTGGCTGCATCTCTCACCCAGAAGGTGACCTAGGTAGCAACTGACGTTCTCCACCCCTTTGTCTTTGGTAGGTTCAAGAAATACAAGCAAGCAGGGAGTCACTCCAACTCCTTCCGACTGTCCAACGGCCGGACGGATGATGCAGGTGAGACCCGCGGCGGTGCAACACGGGGAGCAAAAATGCATCTCCCAGATGCATCTTTGTTCACATCAAAAAGAGTTGATGCAAACGTTCTTCAGAACAACAACAGAATATTTTAGGGTTTCCTGCTCGGAATCAGTCCAAGTTAGCTGGCGAAATATCCATCATTTCCCCTAAAAGCTCTAAACATTGCCAAAACGTCATAAAACCTTTGAAGAGGCAGCAGCAGGGCTGGTTTGTGCTCTCCAGGGCAGCTCTCTGGGCAGGACAGACCTGCCCAGGTTGATCTGCTGACCATGGATTGCCTTTCCTCTTCCAACACAACCATAAGACATATACAGCCTCACAGAATCCCAGCACAGTGGGAGTTGGAAAGGACTTCTGGAGTCATCCAGTCCAACGTCCATGCTAAAGCAGGGGCACCCACAGCAGCTTGTCCAGGAACACAATGTCTGTGTGGGGTTGGAATCTCTCAAGAGAAAGAGGCTGCACAACTTCTCTGGGCAGCCTGCTCCAGGGCTCCAGCACTCTCACACCAAAGTTTCTCCTCCTGTTCAGATGGAACCTCCTGGCTTCCATTTGTGCCCACTGCCCCTTGCCCTGTGATGGGCACCACCAAGTGTCTGGCCCCACTCCTTGCCCCCCACCCTTTAGCTCTTGCTGAGCATTGATCAGATCTCCTCTCAGGCTGCTCTTCTCCAGGCTAAACAGCCCCAGGACTCTCAACCTGTCCTCCCCACAGAGATGGTTCAGGCCCCTCAGCATCTCTGTAGCCTCTGCTGGACTCTCTCCAGTAGTTCCTTGTCCCTCTTGAGAGGGGGAGCCCAGAACTGGACACAGTATTGCAGGTGAGGTCTCACCAGGGCAGAGTAGACAGGAGAGGAGAACCTCCCTTGACTTCCTAGTCACACTCTTCTAAATGCACCCCAGGATCCCATTGCCCTTCTTGGCCATGAGGTCACATTGCTGCCTCATGGTGAACTTGTTGCCTGCTGAGACTTCCAGGTCCTTTCCAGAGCTACCTTCCAGCAGGTCAGCCCTTTACCTGTACTGGTGAACTTTACAGGTATGTAGCTAACTATGCTGTTAGAATCTATGATTCTATGATTCTAACAGCAGTGTCTTACTGGCCAGATCAGATGGGGAAACACTGAGTACTGATTTGTGGAGGTGACTTGCTGGAAATAAAAAGCAACATGTAGGTTCTGTTCTGTTTGAGAATGGTCTTGGAAGGGCACATGGAGGAGGTCTTGAGTATCTGTTTGCATTGTTCCTGGAGGGAATATCATAAATATTATACCCCAGAATAATAATTATAGAATAATTATACACCAGGATAGTACAAACAGAGACACCAGCAGACAGTCCAGGGAAACTCCTGGATGTGGCACTGAGCCCAGTGCAGTGACAGAGCTTGGGGACTTAACAGATGTCTTCCCACCTCACAATTTTGTAGGAAACTATTTTCTTCCTTGATGTTTTCTTTTGTTTCTTGCTCTGAATTTTCTGTGTTTTCCATGATTTTTGTCAAGCTTTTGGAGGATGAAATATTTACTTCCTGATTTCCATTCCAGTTGCAAAATGTTTGTCCTCAAGTGGTTACTGTTCAAATGAGCAATCCCTTCCAACACCAAACTGCTCACAGCTCCTCTGGAGTTCTCACAGAGTTTCTTTGGCTCGAGTGAGATTCTTTTATTAGAGAACACCTCTTTGTGAATGAATTAAATATCCTTCTACTCTTTACAATCAGGGTCATGACTGATTAAAACCCAGATCTTTTTGCTAATTGTAGACACCAATCTTAGACTTCTGGGCCAAAGAAGGGAATCAGAGAATCATTAAGGTTGGAAAAGACCTCTAAGATCATCAAGTCCGACCATCAGCCTAAGACCATCACATCCCATTAAATCATGTCCCAAAGTGCCATGTCCACACAGTTCTTGAACACCTCCAGGGCTGGTGACTCCACCACCTCCCTGGGCAGCCTGTTCTAATGCCTGACCACTCTTTGATACTATCTGTCCTTTGGATACTTCTGGGGTTTCTTACAACAAACTTTTTCAACCTCTTAAAATGCACAAATGCATTTTTGCAAACCAGATGTGATGTCTGAACTCTTCTGTCCCTGAGCTTGTCTTGTTTTCTGGCTTTCTGGTTTTGAGCCTGTGGAGGGTCTGAAGCTGAGCATATCCATCCTTATATAGGCACCGAAGTAAGAGCTGAAGGGGAACCATCACTCAGTTCAGGTTCTTTTCCTGAGCTGCTTCTGAACACCTTCAGAACAAGTGCTAACTGAAAATCAGCACTTTTTTTTTTTTTTTCATGTTGGCAACTGAGACCTTCCCAACCCATTTTACATCACTGTGAACAAAGGTGTGAACTTCCTAAAGCATCAGTGGTGTTGGTATAACCCTCACGTGGCCTTTCTTGGCTTCACTAGAGAGGCAAGAGCAACAGTGACAGCCAATTTTGCTGTGTCCACCTAGGAACTGTGTCAGTGTGATGGTGCCAGATGTTCTGTGTGAGCAAGGGTGAAGTCTGAATTCAAAGTGAAGTGGTCTTCATCCCCCATTATTGATGACTTGGTCCTCACTGCCCTCCCTTACCTCTCTGGTGGTGTAATTCTTGACCACAGGGTGTTCAGAGTTTCTTATTATCATAGAACCATAGAATTCTTTTGGTTGAAAGAGACCTTTAAGATCATCAAGCCCAATCCCTAACCCAGGACTGCCAGGTCACCACTAAGCCATGTCCTTCAGCACCACATCTATACAGCTTTGAAACCCCTCCAGGGATAGGGATTCCACCACTGCCCTGGGCAGCCTGAACCAGGCCTTGACAACCCTTCTGGGGGCGGAATTGTTCCTCATGTCCAACCTTAATCTTCCCTGGCACAACTCAATGCCATTTCCTCTTGTCCCATCACTTGTTCCTTGGGAGAAGAGACCAATTCCCACCTGGCTCCAGACTCCTTTCAGGGACTTGTAGAGAGCAACGGAGGCTTCCCTCAGCCTCCTCTTCTCCAGGCTGAACAAGCCTGGTTCCTTCACCTGCTCTTCACCAGCCCTGTTCTCCAGAACCTTCACTGGCTTCGTTGCTTTTATCTGGACCCACTTCAGCACCTCAGTATCCATGTTGGAATGAGAAGCCCAAGACTGAAGCCAGTACTCAAGACATGACCTCACCAGTGCCCAGTACAGGGGCACTATTACTGCGCTGGTCCTGCTGACCACACTATTGCTGATGCAGGCCAGGATGCTGTTGGCCTTGTTGGCCACCTGAGCACACTGCTGGCTCATCTTCACCCAGCTGCTGACCAGCAACCCCAGGTCCTTTTCCACCAGGCAGCTTTCCAGCCACTTTGCCTCAAACCTGGAGTTTGTTAGTTTTGGTCCTCATTGTCCCATCCTCCCTCTACAACAGCTCCAGGGTGCTGGAAGAGTTTCTTGTTATCACAGCACCCCCGGGAAGAGCAAAAGACCAGGAGATTATAAGTTGGTTGGGACTTAGAGCAACCTGATTCTAGTGGAAAATGTCCCTGCCCGTGGCACAGGCTCCAAACTAGATGATCTTTAAGGTCTCTTCCCACCCAACCGTTCTATGAAAGTACAGGGGATGGTGAGCATGAGAGGTGACTGTAAACACAGAGCCTGGGGTGCACAGGGTCCCTGTGCCCACCTGGGCAGCAGCTGGGTGGGCGCCCCTGAGGGCCGCGTGTCGTTGCAGAGCCTCAGAGCATGCCGCTGCTCGCCCGCTCCCCCAGCACCAACCGCAAATACCCTCCTCTGCCCGTGGACAAGCTGGAGGAGGAGATCAATCGGCGCATGGCCGACGACAACAAGCTCTTCCGGGAGGAGTTCAACGTGAGTGCCCTCGCTTCTTGCCCTCACACCTTGCTCTCGCTCTCAGCCTTAGGGTGCACAGCAGGGAAAAGTCTGGTACAGGTTGGCAGAGCAAAGCAGGTGGTACCCCGGAGAGGAGCTGCAATGGTGCCAGGCAGGGGACGGCACAGCAGCCCGGGGCGATCGAGTCACTTAAGTAATGGTGCTGGCTGTTGTGCTTCTCATGAGCTTATCTGGGAGCTTGGTTGAAGGTCTTCCTGTGCCTCAGGCTGCAAGCTGGTGAGGCTGATTCTGGTCCTGGGGAACAGTGATGCTGAGAAGCCCCTGCTCTGCTCCAGCATGCAGCCCAGCTGCTGGGACTGGGACAGCATCATATCACCTGTGACCCCAGCACTCCCTATCCCAGAAGTCCCCAGCACTGCTGGGTGAATGATCAGCCCCTGCGTGGGTGCCCGTTCCCATCTCTGTATCTGCTGGGGTGACAGGGCCTTGGGCTGGGTCACCATTAGCGTCGCCGTTGATGGAGGATGCCTGCGCAGGAGCCTCCCCGAACAGAAACGAGCTCCTGGACTGCCGGGCTGGTGTGTTTGCTGTTGGAGGCTTTGCTGCCACCTCGTGTCCGTGGGTCCTGAGACTACTCCAGATACTACCTTTCAGAAGGGGTTTGCTCTCTCTGATCCAGCCCAGGCTGTTTAAATGGTTGCCTTGGGGACAAGGAGCTTGTTCTGGGGTGGGGGTGAGGGGTGGAGGTGGTGGGGACGTGTCTGAAGGGGCAGGATGCTCAGATGTGGTGTGCACCAACACACCACTTGTGTTGTAGTTACTACTATGCCATGAGTAAGAACGTTCACAGATTGCACTGGGTTGGAAGGGACCCTCAAAGGTCATCTTGTCCAACACCTCTGCAGTGACCAGGGACACTTCCAACTAGATCAGGCTGCCTAAGGCCACACCAGGTCTGCATCCCTGGGCAACCTGTTCCAGTATTCAGCAGCATCATGGAAACTCTCCTGCCTTTGCAGGCTCTTCCAGCGTGTCCCATACAGGCCACATGTGAAGCTGCTTCCAAGGAGGAGAACAAGGAGAAGAACAGATATGTGAACATTTTGCCCTGTAGGTATCAGAGCTGCCTGAGGGTGGACATGGGAAACAGCTGGTGACTCTGTCCTGGTTTTGGGGTGGGTGGGGACATATTTGAGGTTGTTTCACCTTCTGGATGGGTGGCTGCAACTGCTTTAGCCTTAGGTACCTACAAGGAGAAGCTTCCTGCAGCTGTCAGTGGTCAGGAGACCTTGGGAAATGATAAGGGTGGGAAATGCCAGCACAGCCAGCTCCTGTCAAAGCGCCATGGACTGGTGGTCTGGCTTGGGCACCTCCTGACATCCATGAGAACCTTCCCCAAGTGAGGACTAGCACCTGTCTGAGCTAGAGGGAGAAGTATTTGGGGGCATAAAGGTGTTTGGGGCTGGGGTGGGGGGCAGCAAGCCTGGGCTGCGCTCCCAACACCAGGCTTTCCCAGCACGTCTGATGCCAGCTGGGTGGAGTGAGTTGGTTTTAATGCAGAGCTTTAATTTTCCTCCAGATGATCATTCCAGGGTTCACCTGACTCCTGTTGAGGGGGTTCCTGACTCCGACTACATCAATGCCTCCTTCATTAATGTGAGTTCTGTGCTCTGAAGGGGACATCTCTGCCCAGCCAGCGCTGCCTGGTCCCACCAGGAGCAGGGGGATTTTATGGAGTGTGACTTGTGCCTGGGAGAGGATGGTTAAGAAACCACTTCCTGCATTACCCTCTCCCCAGCTCCTCCAGAACAATAAATTACACTGTCCTTTGATGTCCTAATCTCTGCCTGGCTGTGGTAGGGCTCATTGTGCTCCACTCCGAGTCATGAGCCCAGACAATACTGGCTGAGAGCTGGCACTCAGATTCTGGTTGTATCCCTGCCCTTGCTTGGTTATGTTGCCATAGTCACATCTCTTCTGACCTCTGTTTTCCACACTTAGACTCCTTGGGGTGCTGCAAAGCTGAGCCAGCTGGTTTGGAAGGGCTTTGGGAACTGTTCCTGCAGGAGCTGGGGGTTTCTGATTAACAGCTGATGAGTGATGGAGCTGGTTTGTCAGCAGTGCTTCCCAGCTTGCAGGGCTGTGTGTAGGAAGGGGATGAAAAGAAATCAAGGAACCCAGCTAGAACAGAATCATAGAATGCACTGGGTTGGAAGGGCCCCTAGAAGGTCATCTTGTCTAACATCCCTGCAGTGAGCAGGGACATCTGCAACCAGAGCAGGTTGCTCAGGGCCCTGTCAAGTTTGACCTTGAATGTCTCCAGGGCTGGGGCCTCAAATACATCTCTGGGCCACCTGTTGCAGTATTTCCCTACCCTCATTGTCAAGAACTTCTTCCTAATGTCCAATTGAAATCTGCCCTGCCCCAGTTTCAAATCATTGCCCTCATCCTATCCCCACAGGCACTTCTAAACAGCCCCTCCCCAGCCTTCCTCTAGGTCCCCATCAGATATTGAAATGCTGCTCTAAGGTCTCCCTGGAGCCTTCTCTTCTCCAGGCTGACTAACCTCAACTCTTAGCCTGTGTTCACAGGACAGGTGCTCCAGCCCTCTGGTCATGTTCATGACTCTGCTCTGGACCCACCTCAGCAGGTCCAGATCCTTCCTGTGTTGCCTTGCTCTGCTTCTAGGAGGAGATGGGTCCCATGTGATTATCACCATATAGCTCAGAGAAATCAAAAGGGTGATAGGAAGAAGTGGACCTGGAGAGAGATGGAGGCCTGTAAAAATAAGGAAGACCCAAAAGAGATTTTACTGTCTTCACCAGTAACTGTCCTTTAACCAATCCCCATGGGTTCAACAGCCCCACCTCCCAGAGATGAATCCTCATTTTCACCTGATGCTCTGGATGCAGGCTGTGATCCCAGCAGAAGGGCTGACAGGTGCCACTTCCTTAGTGCTCTGTGCCCACCTCACAGGAGCATGGAGAGTGTTGCAGTGAGGCAGGGACCCTTGACACAGAGATTTGCCATCATTTGTGTGTCCCACTGTCAGTGCTGTTTATCCCTTCAGGGGCTGCAGCCCCTTCTCTGCCTGGGGGGGCCTGAGACACAGAGCAGGCAGTGGCTGTCCGTGGTGTGGATGCATTTCATGGTTCTTGTGTGCTGAACATACTCATCTTAGCCTCCTTTTTCTCTGCAGGGGTACCAAGAGAAAAACAAGTTCATTGCTGCACAAGGTAAGCAGTCTGCTATTCCTGTAGCTCAGTCTGCTGGTGGTTGAGTTGGGGTCCTTCTATTCTGTGAAGCTGTGCCAGTCTAACCATAGCACAGCTCTTTGCAGAGCAACCCTGGTCAGAAGGAGGTTTGGTTGGTCCAAAGTTTCTTCCCAAAATGCTTTTCCCAGTCAAGGAGCAGTACTGGGTGTGTTGAGGAGAAGGAGAAGCCTTGCATGGGCCTTGCAGATTGCAGGAGGGTGTCAGAGGACTTTCGCCCTTTGCCTTATCCTTTCACCTCAGCCCAGAGCTGCAGGTGGTTGCGATCTCTGGAAGTGCTGCCAGTGAGCTGCTTAACTCCCCAGATCTGTTCCACTCACTCCAAGACAGACATGGAAGTGCTGGAGTGTGTCCAGAGAAGGGCAACAAAGCTTAAGGGTCTGGAGAACAGGGCTGGGGAGGAGCAGATGAGGGAACTGGGGTTGTTCATCCTGGAGAAAAGGAGGCTGAGGGGAGACCTTCTGACTCTCTACAACTCCCTGAAAGGAGGTTGGGTGCAAGTGGGGTTCAGAATCTTCTCCCTGTTAACAAGCAATGGAACAAGAGTAGGGATATCAGTTGGACTTGGTGACCTGAGGGTCTTTTCCAACCAGAATATTTCTGTGTGAAGAGGAAATGGCCTCAGGTTCACCAGGGGAGGTTTAGGTTAGACATGAAGAATGATATCTTCCCCAAAAGGCCTGGAGCAGGCTGCCCAGGATAGCAGTGGAGCCTCCATCCCTGAAGGACTTCAAAAGCATTGTAGATGTAGTGCTGAGGGCCATGGTCTAGTGGTGACCTGGCAGCACTGGCTTAATGGTTGGTCTTGATCTTAAAGATCATTTCCAGCCAAAATGATTCTGTGATTTCTCCTTTTTAAACCTTGGCAGACCAGGACATGGTCTCATGCCCCTGTGGTTTTCAGAGAGGAGGCAGGACTCAGCTATTTAGGGCAACAAGCATCACAAGTCGTTCCAAGCTCAGCTGCCCCCAGAGCATCACCACCTGGCACGCACCACCTGTGGGCCTCCAGCACTCTTGCTCTCCTTGGACTGATCCAAACATGTCTGTAAACCAAGATTCCCCTTGGAGGGAGGTTCATGTTAGCAAAAGGATGCCTGTGTGACTGTGGGAGGTGGTTTGCATTTCCTCTCTTGGCTTGCAAGTGGGTCAGGATGTGGCCTGCCACTTTGTCTGGTTCTTGCTGGAGGAGAAAGGCTGCAACTGGTCCTTCAGCCATACCAGACTGGGTTAAAGCTTTGGCTCTGCTGTTCCCTTGGCTCATCCTTGGCCTAAGGCCTGGCAGGGGAGGTCTAGGTTGAGTCAGGTCCTTGTGTGGCAGGCAGCAGTTAACCATCCTTGTGCCATGCTGAAATGGGTTCTGACACAAAGCTCTGAGGCAGAGCTTCTGTGGACTACTTGCAGTGACCACAGGGTTCCTGGGTGACCTTGGGCAAGTCATTTCCGTGCTTCATTTGTCTGATTTCCCCTGCTGGGGCTAGAAGTGGAATTTCTCACCATAAAACATATCCCAAAAGCCGAGCTCCTGTGTGATAGCTGAAATTGCTGGATGCCAAAACCCCTCCTGTGCTGACATCTGTTGGCAGAAACTGTACTGCATCATCCACCGTGTCTCACTTCTCATGCTCTGGGTTTCACTCTCAGCCCTCGAGGGTGCCAAAGACCACTTTTCTTCTTACCTTCCCCTTAGGACCAAAGGAAGAAACAGTGAATGATTTTTGGAGGATGATCTGGGAGCAAAACACAGCAACAATTGTCATGGTGACCAACCTGAAAGAGAGGAAAGAGGTAGGTGCCAGAAGGCTTCTTAGGCTGGTATCTAACTGAGCTGCACCTGAATCTGGCACACCTCGTGCCCATGGACATGTCTTGGAGCCAGTTCCAGGTGTGAGAGGGATCAGAGCTCACCTGCCCCTGTTTTCTCTCCCCACAGTGTAAGTGTGCTCAGTACTGGCCAGACCAGGGCTGCTGGACCTACGGCAACATCCGAGTGTCCGTGGAGGACGTGACTGTCCTGGTGGATTACACCGTGCGCAAGTTCTGCATCCAGCAGGTGCCAGCACTCCTGCCTCCATCCCATCCCTCCCCTCTCTGTCCTGGGCATCCAGCAGATGCTGGTGAGCTCAGTGCTGGGGCCACTCCTGTTTAATCTCATTGTCAGTGATCCTGACAAGATTGAGAGCACCTCAGTAAGTTCACAGACAACACCAAGTTAGGTGGGTGTTGATCTGCTGGAGGGTAGGAAGGCTCTTTAGAGGGATCTGGACAGGTTGGATCGATGGGCTGGGGCCCATCACATGAGCTTCAACAAGGCCAAGTGCCACATCCTGCACTTAGGTCACAACAACCCCATGAATCTTCCAGGCTTGGGGCAGAGTGGTTGGAAGCTGCCTGGTGGAAAGGGACCTGGGGTTGCTGATTAACAGCGGCTGCACATGAGCCAGTGTGTGCCCAGGTGGTCAAGAAGGCTACCACCATCTTGGCTTGCATCAGCAACAGTGTGGCCAGCAGGACTAGAGAGGTGATTCTCCTCCTGTACTGGGCACTGGTGAGGCCGCACATTGGGTACTGGGTTCAGTTTTGGTCCCTCACTCCAAGGACTGGTGAGGAGTAGCTGAGGGAGCTGTGCAGCCTTCAGAAAAGGAGGCTGAAGAGAGACCTCATTGCTCTCTACAGCTCCCTTGGAAGGAGGCTGGAGCCAAGTGAGCTCATCTGCTAAGGAACAAGTCATAGGACAAGAGGAAATGGCCTCAAATTGCTGCTGGGGAGGTTGAGGTTGGGTATTAGGAAAATCTTCTATGTTGAAAGGGTTCTCAAAGACTGGAACAGGCAGCCCAGGAAAGTGGTGGAATCCCCATCCCTGGATGTATTTGAAAGCCACTTAGATACGGTGCTCAAGGATATGGTCTAGTACTAGATTTAGATAATGGTTAGATTTGATAATCTTGAAGGAGTTTTCCAATCACAGTGATTCTGTGAGCTCCTCTAGTCCTTTGAGGTGCTGTTAGAGGAGAATTGGGATGAAGTGACCTCCATATCCATTTTTAACTAGAGCTATTAAGAATTTGCTCACCATAACCACCCAGGAGCCCATACCCAGCGGGTACCAGCGTGGCTGTGCTTAGAGCAAGGAAGCTGATGGATGCCAAGGCTGAAACTGAGTCCTGTCATAGTCCAGCAACTGGCCTTAGCGGAGTCAGTTCCTGCTGTTGCCTTGGATACTTAATGCCTGCCAGTAATCCCATTTATCCCAGGAGCTGAGGCAGAGCCCAAGGCCATGTGTTGGTTTGATTGCTTTCCCATCTCATGGCTGTTTTCTGTTGGCTCTGGGTGCTTTAGTCACTCTGTTTGTTTTTCCTGCTGCTCTTGAAGGCACACAAGGAAGAGCTGGTAACTGAAAACCTGAGTGGGGTTCTTCTGGGACTCACTGTTCACTCAGACAGCCTGGATGTGGGTCTTTGTTCTCTTGCTGTCAATACAGGGATGCTATGAGCAAGGATCAGAGAATCATAGAATCATGGAATGGTTTGGGTTGGAAGGGACCTCCAGAGGCCATCTAGTCCAACCTCCCTGCAGTCAAACAGGGACATCTGCGACTAGAGCAGGTCTCTCATAGCCCCACACAACCAAGTCTGGGATGGTTCCAGGGATGGGACATCTACCACCTCTCTGGGCAACATGGGCTGGGGTCTCCCCATCCTCAGTGGCAAAAATTTCTTCTTTCTCTCTAGTCTGAGTCTCCCTTTTTTTAGTTTAGAACCATCACTACAGTCCCTGATGAAGAGTCTCTCCCCATCTTTCCTGCAGCCCCCTTAAAGTACTGAAAGATGACAAGAAGGTCTCTCTGGAGCCTTCTCTCCTCCAGGCTAAACAGCCTGGAGAAGGATGTAGCAGCAGCTTCTGTTTGAGCTGGCTGGGAATGGAGTACAGCAGCTTCTGCCAGGCTGGAGCTGCAGCTGAGGCTGGGCTGGCATCTCTCACCCCTGGGAAGCAGCATAGAACTTGGCCCTGTCAGTCTGTGCCCTTTGCCTCTGGACTCTACTGCTTCTGAGACTGTGCAGCTCAGCCTTGGGGCTGCAGCTCCCTCTCTGCCCCCATTCTGGGGGGAAGAAGAGGAGATCTGAGGGGTTGCCATTAACCAGAGTCCACGTTTCCCCTTCAGGTGGGCGACGTCACGAACAAGAAGCCTCAGCGCCTGGTGACGCAGTTCCACTTCACCAGCTGGCCCGACTTCGGGGTGCCCTTCACCCCCATTGGCATGCTGAAGTTCCTGAAGAAGGTGAAGACTTGTAATCCCCAGTATGCAGGAGCAATAGTGGTGCACTGCAGGTACGTCCTGGCCACGCTGACCTCTGCCTCTCCAGCGTCATAGAACTCTTAAGGTTGGAGGAGACCTTTGAGATCATCAAGTCCAGCTGCTTACTTAAGCTTACAACCCCACCACTACTGCTAGGCCTCTGCCACTAAACCATGGCCCTCAGCACCACATCCATCTGCCTTCAGGGATGGGGACTGCACCACTGCTCTGGGCAGTCTCATCCAGGGCTTTTCAACCATTTTGGGGAAGAAATTGTTCCTCATGTCCAACCTAAACCTCCCCTGTTGCAACTTGTGGCTGTTTCCTCTTGTCCCATTGCTTCTTCCTTGGAAGAAGAGCCTAACCCCACCTGGCTCCAACCTTTGAGTGAGTTGTAGAGGGCTAACAAGCCCAGTTCCATCAGCCCCTCTCACAAGACTTGTGGTCAGGGCCCTTCACCAGTTTTGTTGCTCTTCTTTGGACGTGCTCCAGCACCTCAACATCCTTTTTGTAGTGAGAAGCCACTTGGGAAACATCTCCTGTGTAATACCAAAGAGATTTTTTTTTTTTTTTCAGTCAGGCCTCTTTTATTCAACTTTCCCATGTTAAACAGGAATGTTCCACATGGGAATGTTAGGAAAAAATGAATCTGGATTGAAGGAGCTTATTTGGATCAGAAGATAGTGGTGTTAGAGCTTGTGTTGAGTGGTCACTTGGGAGAGCTGGATGGTGAGTGAGCCAAGCTAGGCACCATTGGTGGCATCTCCCTTGGCTCTCTACATGGGAGGGCAAATTCCCTTGTTGTGACAAGGCAGTGCTCAGAGTCAGAGAATCAAGGAATCGTTTTGGTTGGAAAAGACTTCTAACATCATCCAGTCCAACTCTGCCAAGGCTGGTGCTAAACACTGTCCCTCAGCACCACATCTCTGCCTCTTTGAAACACCTCCAGCGATGGGGATTCAGCCACCTCCTTGGGCAGTCTGTGCCAGTCCTTGAGAACCCTACTGGCCATCTAACCCTGCTCAGCTGATGGTGTGCCTGTGAGTGGAGACCACTCTGTTTGACCTCCCACAGAGCTGCCTCAGGCAGAGCAGAGTCACAGAGGCTGTCCATGCTTCAGTAAGGGAAGGTCCCACAGTTAAAGGCAGCGATGGTCACATTGTCAGCCTCCCGAATCCACCTCTACAGCTTTCCTCTCAGAAGGCAGCTGAGCTTTGTCTGTCCATAGCCGCCACTGGCCTGCTCTTTCTTTTTCTCTTCAATGGTTGAGTTACCAGCACAGGTCAGGGCTTCTCCATGGTCTCACCTTCACTTGGTGGGGGGCGGCTGGAAGGAGCAGCAGGCAGTGGCAGGAACAGGCAGCCCATGAGGACTCTGGAAGCTGTAGCTGGCTCAGCTTTCACTTTGGCTCACCCTACTCTCCAGCCACAGTGAGCAGCAGGCTGGGCACCTCTGTCCTCTCCAGACCAGCTTTTGCTCTTTGCTGGGCAGCGTCGTGCTCGCTGCCGGCCGCTCTGGAAGGCAGCAGGGCTGCTCTGAGCCGCTGTCCCTCTGCTCCCGCAGCGCCGGGGTGGGACGCACAGGCACTTTCATCGTCATCGACGCCATGCTGGACATGATGCACGCCGAGCGCAAGGTGGACGTCTACGGCTTCGTCAGCCGCATCCGCGCCCAGCGCTGCCAGATGGTACAGACAGACGTGAGTGTGCCCCGGGGCCCTGTCCCTGCGCCCGCCTCTGCCGCCTCTGCTCGCTGCCTGGCCTGCAGGCCTCGGCGTCAACCCTCCTTCGGGAAGGAGGCTCCAAAAAGTGAGCCTTTGGCTGGGCCTTGCTCTTTGTAATCTCCTTCAGAGAAGTGTTTTGGTTGGAAGAGAGCTTTAAGGTCATCAAGTTCAACCCTGAACTCAGCACTGCCAGCTCACCACTAAGCCATTTCCCTCAGCACCATACATAGAACCATAGAGTGGTAAGGTTGGAAGGGACC
This sequence comes from Eubucco bourcierii, assembly GCA_013396675.1. NCBI lineage: Eukaryota > Metazoa > Chordata > Aves > Piciformes > Ramphastidae > Eubucco > Eubucco bourcierii. The sequence continues at coordinate 190,112 of VWZE01009719.1, read as the reverse complement.
TCAAGGATCATCTAGTTCCAACCCCCTGCCATAGGCAGGGACACCTCCCACTAGTACAGGTTACTCAAGGCCTCATCCAATCTGGCCTTCAACACCTCCAGGGAGGGAGCAGCCACAACCTCCCTGGGCAACCTGTGCCAGTGTCTCACCACCCTCACTGTAAAGAACTTCCTTCTAACATCTAGTCTAAGTCTTCCCTCTGCCAGTCTAAACCCATTGCCTCTTGTCCTGTCGTTGCTTACATACACAGCTTTGAAATCCCGCCAGCGATGGGAACTCCACCACTGCCCTGGGCAGCCTGGTCCAGGCCTTGGCAACCCTCTTAGGGAAGAAATTGTTCCTCGTGTCCAACCTAAACCTCCCCTGGTCTAACTTGAGGCCCCTTGTCCTATTGCTTGTTCCATGGGAGGAGAGATCAACCCTCACCTGGTTCCAGCCTTCTTTCAGGGAATTGTAGACAGCCACAAGGTCTCTCCTCAGCCTCCTTTTCTCCAGGCTTGGAGAAGCTTTTGTGTCATGTCAGCTTTGAGTGGTGTAGTAAATAATATGCCAGTCCCTGCAGAGCAGCAGGAAGGTTGTTGTCCACTTTTCTGGGGTCCCAGAGAGCTGCCACCTGCCCAGTGAGGCTGGGTGGGCAGTGGGGCAGGGGGTTTGCAACCAGCGTGTGCACTGGTATGGGGTCACCCTTGCTGAGCGAGGCCTGGAGGCTGACGGCTTCTCTCTGCAACCCCTGCAGATGCAGTATGTGTTTATATACCAAGCACTTCTGGAGCACTATCTCTATGGTGACACAGAGCTGGAGGTGACCTCGTTAGAGATCCACCTTCAGAAGATCTACAACAAAGTGCCAGGGACCAGCAGCAATGGGCTGGAAGAGGAGTTCAAGGTGAGCATGGTTCTCGTTCTGGTGGATCTGCTGGGCTGGTGCTGGTCTGCTGGGATCACCATGTGCTTCCCTGGCACTGGATGGCTCTGAAACCTGCCTCTGCTTTTGCTCCTTCCTCTGCAGAAGCTCACTTCAATCAAAATTCAGAATGACAAGATGAGGACGGGCAATCTGCCAGCAAACATGAAGAAGAACAGGGTGCTTCAGATAATTCCATGTAAGTCTTGTCTGTCTGCCTGGTGGGTGTGGGGAGACAGGAGCCATGCTGGAGTGTGGGCCAACAGAAAACTCATGATGTTCTACAAGAACTCCCAAGTCTTGCCTCTTAGGGAGGAACGATTCCAGGCACCAGTAAGTACTGGGGGCCACCCAAATGGAAAGCAGAAGGATCTGGGGGTGCTGGTGACACCAAGCTGACCATGATCCAGCAAAGTGCCCTTGCAGCAAAGAATGGCAGTGGTGTCCTGGGCTGTGACAAAACACTGCCAGCAGGCCAGGGGAGGTTCTCGTTCCCCTCTGCTTAGCTTAGCACTGGTGAGCCACACCTGGAGCTCTTTGTCCAGTGCTGGGCTCCCCAGTACAAGAGAGACATGGACAGACTGGAGAGAGCCCAGTGAAGGGACAGGAGCATCTCTGTTGTGGGGAGAGGCTGGTGGAGCTGAGACTGCTCAGCCTGCAGAAGAGAAGACTCTGGGGAGCCTTACCTATGTCTATTAAATCCCTAAAGGGTGGGTGCAAAGAGGACAGAGCCAGGCTCCTTCCAGTGGTGTCCAGTGACAGGACCATGGGCACAGGCTGAAATACAGGAGGGTCTCTGTCAACATCAGGAGACACTTTTCAACTGTGAGGGTGACCAAGCACTGGCACTGACTGCCCAGGGAGGTTATGGAGTCTCCCTCTCTGGAGCTATCCAAAAGCCATCTGGACGCAGTCCTGGACAACCAGCTCTGGGTGGTTCTCCCTCAGCAGGCACTGGACCAGGTGTCCTCTAGAGGTGCCTTCTAAGCTCGACCACTCTGGGGTCCTGTGAATGCTCAGGAACTGTTGAGACATTTGTGCAGGGACTTCAGGAGCTCATCTGGTCCAGCCCTGTGCTGCAGCAGGGACAGCATGAAGGGATGGGGCAGAGTCAGTGGCCGGTGGGTTATATGGCCAAGTACAACTCTGCTCTTGGGCTTTCTTGCATTCATTCTGTCCTGTCCCTGCCTTGAATTTCTTCTCAGGAGGTTTGTGCTCCTGAGACATTCTGCCTGAAGGGAGAAGGGAGTCCTTGTGTTGAGCAGGTCCTACTCCTGGAGTCATCATCCCCTTCTTTCTCCCCAAACCAGAACACGACAGAAAACAGAACTAAGTCTCCTTGTCCCAGTTGGTGCAGAACTCTCCTTGCCAGATCTCTGCCTTCTCACCTAGGCCATGGTGACTTCCCAGGCCACAGTGTGGTTATCAAGGAGTCATACTTTGAAAGTGTTCTCCAAAACAAGATCATTCCACTTGTGTTTCAGATGAGTTCAACCGAGTAATCATTCCAGTGAAGAGAGGTGAAGAGAACACAGACTACGTCAACGCTTCCTTCATTGACGTGAGTCTTCTGTCAGCTTCTTTCCTTCTCCTCCCAGTGGAAACTCTTTACCTCATGCTGCTTCCTATGGAAAGGATTTGTCCCAGAACACTCTTGCTCTGGGCTTTGTGAGGCTCTTTCCAGTTGACTCCACTTTGTGTCAGCAGATGGTCTCCTGGGGTGCATTTAGAAATGGAGCCAGCAGATCAAGGGAGGTTCTCCTCCCCCATCATCTGCTCTGCCCTGGTGAGGCCACACCTGCAATAACATATCCAGTTCTGGGCTCCCCAGCTCAAGAGGGACAGGGACCTGCTGGAGAGAGTCCAGTGGAGGCTGTGAGGATGCTGCAGGGACTGGCACATCTCTGTGACGAGGAAAGGCTGAGACCTGGGACTGTTTAGCCTGAAGAAGAGCAACCTGAGAGGGGATCTGATCAGTGTTTATAAATATCTGATGGATGGGTGTCAAGAAGAAGGGGCCAGGCTCTTTTCAGTGGTCTCCTGTGACAGAACAAGGGGCAGTGGGCACAAACTGGAGCCCGGGAAGTTCCATCTGAACAGGAGGTGAAATTTCTTTGCTATGAGGGTGCTGGAGCCCTGGAACAGACTACTCAGATAGGTTGTGGAGTCTCTTTCTCTGGTGGTTTTCAAGAGCTGTCTGGGTGCATTCTTGTGTGACCTGCCCTAGGTGACTCTGCTTTGGCAGAGGGGTCGGACTAGATGATCTCTGGAGGTCCCTTCCAGCCCCCAGCATTCTGTGATTCTATGATTCTGTGGCCGTGGTTCCTTCCTCCAAGAAACCCCTCTGTACCTACAGTCTCCTTGTGACAAGGATGGTGGGAGAGGAGAGCCAGAGCTTGAGCAGAGCCCGCACATCCTGGTCTCACTTCTGCAACCCTGGGCCCTGCTGATGGCTCTGGAGAAGCAGATGCAAGGTAGCCATGGAAGTGATTGCTCTGTGGAACTGCTCGTTTGGTCAGAAAACATCCAGCAGATTGGGTAAGGAAGCAGTACACAGATCCCAGAATCCCTGAGGAAAACCAGGTCAATCCCATTACAGCTGTCTGGGGGACAGGAGGAGGCAAGTCAGAGAGGTTAAGTGCTCCCCTCACTGCAGGAAAGAGGCAAAGTGATTGCACATCCTCTGCTTGTGAGTAATGCTGTTGACTTGGGGGGAGCACCTCCTTGGAGTGTTGATCTTGGTGCTGTGGTGGCAGCGCTGGCTGCATGACACAGACCTGCTCTTTTCCAGCCCCATTTCTATTTTCTTCTCCTAATGACAGAGCTTTTTTTTCCCCATCAATGGACAATTACAGCCCTGTGTCAAAACAGCAAAACCAGCATCTTCCCAGTTACAACATCTCAATTAATTGCTCCCTGAAATCTCTGCTGGGTCCCCACGGGTTGCTCTGCTGCAGAGGTGTCTGACAGTGCGGCTGGGAGCAATGTGGAGCTCAGAGAGCTGAAATGTCACCTCAGCCTTTTTGGGTGAGGATTTAATTTCCTGCCTCTGCTGAACTTTGCTTCAACGACAAGCTCCAGATGATGAAGTCACAGTCTGCAGAGAGGCACAAGGGAATGTTGGAGGGGAAACAAAAGGATTTTGTGGCTGCGGAAGAGCTGGAGCCAGACAGACTTAGGGCTGGTTTTTGTACATCACAGATCAGAGAATGGTTGGGCTTAGAGGAGATCTACAAAGGTCATCTAATCCATACCCTCTGCAGTCAGCAGGGACATCTGCAACTAGAGCAGGTCGCTCAGAGCTCCAAACAACCTGACCTGGAATGGTTCCAGCCATGGGGCATCTCCTACCTCTCTGGGCAACCTGGGACAGGGTCTCACCACCCTCAGGGTAAAACATTTCTTCCTTCTCTTTCTAGTCTGAATCTCTGTCTTTTAGTTTCCAACTACCACCCCTTGTATTGTCATAGCAGGCCCTGCTGAAAAGTCTGTCCACATCCTTCCTGTAGGCCCTTTGAGTACTGAAAGGCCAACAGAAGGTTTCCCTGGAGCCTTCTCTTTTCCAGGCTCAAAAACCCAACTCTCTCAGCCTGGCCTCACAGCAGAGGGCTTCCAGCCCTCCCAGCATTGCTGTAGCCTCCTCTGGCACTACTCCAACAGGTCCCTGTCTATGCTATGCTGAGGACTCCAGAGCTGGCCCCAGCAATGCAGGTGGAGTCTCAGCAGAACAAAAGGTCATGACGCTCCTGAAGTGCAGCTGAGCTTGGTAACCCCACCATGTCCAGGAGCCTTCCTCCCTCTGCTCCCACATCCAGGCACTGCCAGCTCACTCCTGTTCCTGTTCTCACATCACAGGGCTATCGCCAGAAGGACTCCTACATTGCCAGCCAAGGACCACTGCAGCACACGATAGAGGACTTCTGGAGGATGATCTGGGAGTGGAAATCCTGCTCCATAGTGATGCTCACAGAGCTGGAGGAGAGAGGCCAGGTGAGATCCTGGGGATATCTGCATTTCAGCACCAGCAAAACGCATCAGTGAGACCCCTTCATATACCCCACTGGCCCTAGCACTGTCCATGCCACATGTGTCAGGTGCTGCTTCACTCCTGCTCTGGCAGGAAAAACATTTCAACCTCCATTTCTAATGCAAAGAATGGATTAATTCATTAACAAAATAAAGTCGTTTGCAGACTCCGAGTGCGGAGATGTTCCACAGAGCAACTCTGAACCTTCAGTTCTCAAAGCACCTTTGGGTGCAGTAGGCAGCTCCTCTCTGAAGCAAGCCTGTAGGACCCCACCTGGTTTTGAGCAGCTGCCGGTCTCAGGGGAGTGGTAGAATCGTGGCATGGTTTGGGTTGGAAGGGACCTTTAAAGGTCATCTAGTCCAACATCCCTGCAGTGAGCAGGATGCCCCCTGATGGAAAAGAAGACAGCTTCTGTTCAAGCCCGTGAGAAAAGCACAGGGTCTTCACTTGCCTCCTGCTGCCTTCCCAGGAGAAGTGTGCCCAGTACTGGCCGTCTGACGGCTCCGTGTCCTATGGAGACATCACTGTGGAGCTGAAGAAAGAGGAGGAGTGCGAGAGCTACACAGTGCGTGACCTGCTGGTGACAAACACAAGGGTAAGAGTGTGGCCTTCTCCCTGCAGGGGAGCTCTGGGTGCTCTCCAGATTGGCTGCTAGCAGCTCTTGCTGATGTTCATGCTGCTTTGGGGGTCCTCTTCCAAGTGCTCTACCTCCCCTCTGGCTTCTTCAGCCCTATCCATCATCTCCCTGTCATCCACTTCAGTCCCACCTTGGTCCCTGTGCTTCCCTCCCACCACTGAGGGTTCTTCTGCTAATAGCTTCTCACCTAGTCACTCTGCCCTGGTGTCCCCCACCAGCCCTCATCTTCCTCCTGCCCTGTCTCTGTGCCCACCACCCAGCAGCCCTCATCCTCCTGCCTTGTCCCTGTGCCCACCATCCAGCAGCCCTCATCCTCCTACCTTGTCTCTGTGCCCACCACCCAGCAGCCCTCATCCTCCTGCCTTGTCTCTGTGCCCACCACCCAGCAGCCCTCATCCTCCTGCCTTGTCTCTGTGCCCACCACCCAGCAGCCCTCATCCTCCTGCCTTGTCTCTGTGCCCACCACCCAGCAGCCCTCATCCTCCTGCCTTGTCTCTGTGCCCACCACCCAGCAGCCCTCATCCTCCTGCCTTGTCTCTGTGCCCACCACCCAGCAGCCCTCATCCTCCTGCCTTGTCTCTGTGCCCACCACCCAGCAGCCCTCATCCTCCTGCCTTGTCTCTGTGCCCACCACCCAGCAGCCCTCATCCTCCTGCCTTGTCTCTGTGCCCACCACCCAGCAGCCCTCATCCTCCTGCCTTGTCTCTGTGCCCACCACCCAGCAGCCCTCATCCTCCTGCCTTGTCTCTGTGCCCACCACCCAGCAGCCCTCATCCTCCTGCCTTGTCTCTGTGCCCACCACCCAGCAGCCCTCATCCTCCTGCCTTGTCTCTGTGCCCACCACCCAGCAGCCCTCATCCTCCTGCCTTGTCTCTGTGCCCACCACCCAGCAGCCCTCATCCTCCTGCCTTGTCTCTGTGCCCACCACCCAGCAGCCCTCATCCTCCTGCCTTGTCTCTGTGCCCACCACCCAGCAGCCCTCATCCTCCTGCCTTGTCTCTGTGCCCACCACCCAGCAGCCCTCATCCTCCTGCCTTGTCTCTGTGCCCACCACCCAGCAGCCCTCATCCTCCTGCCTTGTCCCTGTGCCCACCATCCAGCAGCCCTCATCCTCCTACCTTGTCTCTGTGCCCACCACCCAGCAGCCCTCATCCTCCTGCCTTGTCTCTGTGCCCACCACCCAGCAGCCTCCCTTCAGATCCCCATTCCACACACCCTGCCCTGTTTCATGCTCTGGGAATGCCTCCCTTCCACAAGTGGCCATCATTCCTGAGTAGGTGGTCTTCACAAAGCCCTGAGCTCCTGGGTTTCTTGGTAGGAGTCTCCTACCAACTTCCTGACCTCGAGCCGTGCTCTTCCACCAGGAAAACAAGAGCCGTCAGATCCGGCAGTTTCATTTCCACGGCTGGCCAGAGGTTGGGATCCCTGGGGATGGGAAGGGAATGATCAACATCATCGCAGCTGTGCAGAAGCAGCAGCAGCAGTCTGGCAACCACCCAATCACTGTGCACTGCAGGTAAGGCCTGGCTGAAGCCAGGGGTTGGCCACCCTGCCAAGAGGGCCTGCTCTACAGGGAGCTTGGGAGATGGTCAAAGCTCCTTCAGAAGACCTGGGCTGAGTTGGAGCAGCCCAGGCAGATGTGGTAGGGGGTTTTCCTGCTGGACTAAGCTCATGTGAAGCATGTCCTAGCTAAGCTGGGAGAGGATAGGGCTCCTCCAGTTCTCTGGTGGTTCCCCTATGGATTGTGCCCTAAGCAAAGCAAACCCACCTGGATGCGTTCCTGTGCGAACTACCCTGGGTGATCCTGCCTTGACAGGGAGGTTGGACTCTGATCTCTGGAGGTCTCTTTCAACCTCTAAGGTTCTGTGATTCTGTGAACACAGATGGTTTCCTTTACCTTCTTGTTTCTCTTTGCCAGTGCTGGAGCAGGAAGAACAGGCACCTTCTGTGCACTGAGCACTGTCCTGGAGAGGGTGAAGGCAGAAGGGATTCTCGACGTCTTTCAGACAGTGAAGAGCCTGAGACTACAGAGGCCACATATGGTGCAGACACTGGTAAGTGCAGCTGGGTGCACCCCACACTCCTCCTGCCACCCCAGACATCAGCAGGAACAGGCTGGGAACCTGTTCTGCATAAGGAAAGGCTGAGATATATGGGGCTGGTTAGCCTGCAGAAGAGCAGCCTGAGAGAGGATCTACTAAAGGATAGGGGCAAGAGGATGAGGCCAGACTCTCTTCAGTGGTGTCCAGCAACAGGACAAATGCAGCAGGAACAGTCTGCAACCCAACAGGTTCCATCTGAACAGGAGGAGAAACTTCTTTGGTGTGAGGGTGCGAGAGGCCTGGAGCAGGCTGCCCAGAGAGGTTGTGGAGTCTCCTCTGGAGAAATTCCAAAACATGGACATTGTGGTCCTGGGCAAGCTGTAGTGGGTGACCCTGTTTTAGCAGGCAGTTGGACCAGATGATCTCCAGAGGTCCTGCTTTAGCAGAGGGGTTGGACTGATGATCTCCAGAGGTCCTGCTTTAGCAGAGGGGTTGGACTGATGATCTCCAGAGGTCCTGCTTTAGCAGAGGGGTTGGACTGATGATCTCCAGAGGTCCTGCTTTAGCAGAGGGGTTAGACTGGATAATCTCCAGAGGTCCTGCTTTAGGAGAGGGGTTGGACTGATGATCTCCAGAGGTCTTGCTTTAGGAGAGGGACTGGACTGGATGATCTCCAGAGGTCCTGCTTTAGGAGAGGGGTTGGACTGATGATCTCCAGAGGTCTTGCTTTAGGAGAGGGGTTGGACTTATGATCTCCAGAGGTCTTGCTTTAGGAGAGGGGTTGGACTGATGATGTCCAGAGGTCCTGCTTTAGCAGAGGGGCTGGACTGGATGATGTCCAGAGGTCCTGCTTTAGCAGAGGGGTTAGACTGGATGATTTCCAGAAGTCACTTCCATCCCCCACCATGCTGTGCCTGGAAGTTCCCACAGTCTAACTGCCCTCTCCCTACATCCCCCAGGAACAGTACGAATTCTGCTACAAGGTGGTGCAGGAATACATCGACGCCTTCTCGGACTACGCCAACTTCAAGTGAAGATGAAGAAGAAGAAGATGAAAAAAGCCAACAAGATCCACACCCTGCAAAACAAAATGACAGAAGAGTTGCCTTCTTTAATATTTTGTAATATTCTGTTTGTTAATATAACCCCTGCCCCCCCAAAAAAACAAAAACAAAACCAAACAACCAACAAAAAGGAAGCTGTGTATATATCTTGCCTGGTTTAGAGGTTGGTACCATAAGCTTCATATTAGCTGGAGATTTTTATATGTAGCAAAGTGTTAGTGCACATCCTGTTGGCTCCTCTTATTTTTATTTTTATTTTTTTTTTTTTTTTTTCCAATGTTTTATTGGGGAATTAAATAGCATTGATGTTTGGATTAATATTGTCACCCCACCTCTCTTCTGGAGAGCTGAGGTTTGTTTGTAAATCTTATTTTTGGTTTGGTTTTGTTTTTTTTTTTTTCTTTTGAGGGAGTAAAGGCTTTCTTAAAAAAAAAAAATAACAAGGACCAAAAAAAAAAAAATTTTGGGTCTCATCTTGAAT
>VWZE01009719.1:75852-180596 GCA_013396675.1 Eubucco bourcierii | reverse complement strand
TTTTGAGGGAGTAAAGGCTTTCTAAAAAAAAAAAAATAACAAGGACCAAAAAAAAAAAATTCTTGGCTCTCATCTGAGATAATAACAAAAAAACAATCAACCTACAGCCTCCCCAAAATACCCAAACAACCTACAGCCCCACGAGGTTTTTCTGAACCTGCAGAGAAATGGTTTCATGGAATCTCAGAATGAATGGCTGAGGTTGGAAGGGACCTCAGAGATCATTTACTCCAACCTCCCTGCCACGGGCAGGGACACCTCTCAACAAGGCTTGGTTGCTCCAGGCCTCATCCAACCTGACCATGACCACCTCCAAGGAGGAGGCAGCCACAGTCTCTCCAGCCTGCCTATTCAGGAGTCTCACCACCCTCATACTGAGGAACTTCTTCCTAAGTTCCAGTCTAACCCTGCTCTCCCTCAGCTTCAAACCATTCCCCCTTGGCCTTTCTCTGGATACCCTTATGAAAACTCCCTCTGCAGCCTTCCTGTAGGATCCCTTCAGGTACTGGAAGGCAGCTCTACAGTCCTCCCAGAGACTTCTCTTCTCTAGTCTGAACACCCCCAGCTCCCTCAGGCTATCCTCATAGCAGAGCTGCTCCAGCCCTTGGATCACCTTTGTGGCCTCTTCTAGACTCACTCCAGCAGCTTTGTGTCCTTCCTATGATGGAGGCACCAGAACTGGATGCAGTATTCAAGATGGGATTTCATGTTTCTCTTGCTGGTCAGCTCTTTAAAAATCAAAAAGGAGGAAAAAAGAAACAAACCCACAAAATAGCTCCTTCTATGTCTATATGGACAAGGCCAGTGGCATCCTGGGGTGCACCAACAAGAGTGTGGCAAGCAGAAGCTTCTCTTCCCTCTCTACTCTGCCCTGAGGAAGCCACATCTGGAGTACTGTGTCCAGTTCTGGGATCCTCAATTCAGAGGGTACAGCAAAGGGCTACAAAGCTGCTGGGGGAGGCTGGAGCATCTCTGTAAGGAAGAAGGAGGAGAATTGAGGCATTTTAGTCTGGAAAAGAGAAGTCTGAGGACAGTCTCACTGGTGCTGATCAATACTTGAAGGGTGGGTGGCAGGAGGATGGGACCAGACTTTTTTCAGTGGTGTCCTGTGACAGAAGAAGGGGAAACAGGCATGAACAGGAACATCAGAAGTTCCATCTAAACATGAGGAGGAACTTCTTTAATTTAAGGATGGCAAAGCACTAAAACAGGCTGCCCAGAGAGGTGGTAGAGTCTCCATCTCTGGAGACATTCCAAACCCACATGTGTGACCTCTAGGTGGCCCTGCCTTGGCAGGGCTCTTGGACTTGATCTCCAGAGGTTCCTTCCAACCCCTACCATTATGTGATTCTGTATATCCTGATTTTTGTATCCAAAGCCCAAAAGGTTTCCTCCTTCAGGCACAGGGCACCACATGCTGCCATTTTGGACACCATAATGCCCTTAGCAGCAACTGGTGGGATTTCAGCCCCTACAAACCTCAAACCCTAGGAAAGCAAAAGGAGTTCTGCTTCCTGAGGGAAATATCTGTGTTCAGTGCTGGGTTTTAGCTCTGCCTCAAGGATAGGCGTTGGAGTGGGACCCTGCAGGCCTGCTGCCTTCCAGTTAATGAGCCAGCAGGCAGGGCTGCTGCTTTGTGGTGTTTAGGGGCTGGAGAAGAAAGCAGCTCCATGTGGTCCAAGCTCCATGCTCTCACCCATTGTGGTGTCTCTTCCCAAGTGCCATCCAAGCCCTTCCCTCTCCTTGGTCTGTAACAGCAGTGAAAGAGGAATTTTGGAGCCATCTCAAATTGACACCATGCCACAGGGGTTTGCCTCCATCTTTGGTCTAGGAGCCCTCCAGCCCTTGATGCTGGGGCAGATTTCAGGAAGTTCTGGCATCAACAAAGATCACAGAATCACAAAATGGTTTGGGTTGGAAGAGACCTTTAAAGATCATCTAGTTCCAACCCCCTGCCATGGTCAGGGACACCTTCCACTAGATCAGGTTGCTCAGAGCCCCAGCCAACCTGACCATGAAGACTTCCAGGGATGGATAATCAGCAGCTCTAGGAACTTGTGCCAGTGTTCTCACCCCCACCATCATAAAGATTTTCTTCCTTATGTCCCATCTCAGCCTGCCTTCTTGGAGCTGAAGACCTCATGAAGGTCTCCACAGAGCCACTGTTGAAGTACTCAGAGGTATTTAAAGCTGAGGGAGACCCTTCTCCAGCCTGAGAGATGTTGTTGCTGCCCTTGGGACAAGTTCAGAGGTTTTTCCTCTTGGTTTGTGGTTTGTTTTGCTCCAGTGGAAGCTCCATGTTTGAGATGTGGGTTATCAGGGAAGGAGGCAAAAAATAACTGCTGGGTTTTATCATTCCCCTGCCAGAAGAAGTCAGACATGAGGAAATCCTGACAGTGGTGATGGGCCAAGTTGATTTGAGCAGTTCTGTTGTTATGAAGAGGTGGTTGGTGAAACCCTCTCCTGGTTCCTCCTGCAACTGGGGAACCCTGCCCTGGTTAACTGGGGCAGCTCTGTCCCCTGCCTCGGGCACTAGGAAAACTGGGTTCAGAGCGGAGGTTTCACAGCACAAGGAGGTGGCAAGGATCAGGGATGGTGACATTCCTGCCCAGCAAGACCCAGAGGACATGGGGAAATCATGGAGAAAGCCTCACCATGACTCGAGGTATCGGAGTTTTCCAGCATAGCTTTACCATCCAGGTGGCATTTCCTGGAGGAAATGATTTGGGGGGAGGGGGGCACACAGGCAAAGAGAACTCCCTATAGCAAACTAAGACATCCCCCAGAAACAACCTTGCTGCTGGCCTCTCTCCATTCCCTGGCACCCCCTCAGGAGCTCAACATCACTTAACTCCTGAGTTTTGGGGGCTGTGGTATGTCTGTCTTTTTTCCCCCTTCTTTCCTTCCTTTCCCAGATGGTTGAAGGGCAGAACAATTTTAGGGGCCTGAGTAGCTGCTCACCTCGTCAGGGCATCTGCCATGGTCCCATCCTGCCATACCCAACAGCAAACAGCAAATACAAGCAGCTGCTGAAGATAATCCCAGGCCAGACCCTGCCTAAATCCCCTTGCAGGGCTCCACCACATCCCTGAGCCAAAGGCTTTGGACCATGTGGCTATGGGCAGCATCCAGCCCCAGTTTGGGGTTAACCAACTCGAAACTGGGGGCAAACTGGTGAAACTGGAGCTGAGTGGGGAAACTGAGGCAGGCAGGGTTTGCTCCCTCCTCTTCACCAAGAGCATCTCCACAGGCTGCAGAGAACCTCGTGGACATTTTGTCCGTGGGGCTGGGACCATCTGTGCTGAATCCAGCCTTTTCTCAGCTGCTGGCAGCCGCAGCATTGTCCAAGGGGTCATGATCCCCCGTGGGAGTGACGGCAGGACCAACGTCACTGTCACCCAGCGCTACAAATAGCAGTGCCCAGCCCAGGCTGCCCATTGCTCCAGCTGGACACAGCCACCACCAGCACCCATCTAGCCAGGTAAGGAGGGCTGCTGGGTGGGTGGCAGCTGATGGCATGCAGGGGCCCGAGGATGGGTGGTCCTCACCCCAAATCAGACCCTGATAGCATCCCCATGCTGGAGCCAAACTCCAGCAGCAACCATCCCCTCCAACATCTCCGTCTCTAACTCAGAGAGCACCTTGGGGTGCTCTTCTTCTCCATATATCTCCATCCCTAACCCACTCCAAGTGGCACCCACGGGTGCTCATACCGTCCAGCATCTTCATGCCCAAACCCACTCCAGATGGGATCCTGGTCTATCCATTTTTGCTAGAGCCAAACCGCCCCAAGAAGCACCCATGGGTACTTTTCCCTCCAGCACCTCCACCCTCAAGCCACCAGCAGCTCCACTAGGGGTAGGTGCTGGTGTGACAGAAGCCACCCTGTCCCCACAGCCCCCTCCCCGAGGCCATGGCACCCCGCGGGTCCTTGCTGCTGCTGCTGGCACTGCTGCTGCTGGTCACTCACTGCCCGGGCCAGCACTGGTCCCACGGCTGGTACCCGGGGGGTAAGCGGGACCTCGGAAGCCCCCCGGCCCAACAGGTAGGACGTTCTCCAGAGCAACACCCCCCCAGGGTGACATCCCCTCCACCCCCACAGTGTGACATATCCCTCCCAGGGTAATCCCCCTCTGTGCTTATCTCCTCCCCATAAGTTACCCCATTGGGGTTTCTTCCCCACTCCGATTATCCTTATTTCACAGGGAGCTTCACAACCCACGCACAGATTACCTCCCCCCTCGCCCCACAAACAGCCCCCACAACCCGGGTAACATTTCCCCAAATTATCACATCCCCTGCTCGGATTGTCTCTGCCCCTCTCTGAGTTATCCCCCTCGGATTTACCTCTCACCCCCCTCCCCAGATGATGCTCCCCTGTCACCCCCCCCCGACTACCCCTCTCCACACCTCCCCCTTTACACCCCCCAGGTTACCCTACGGATCCCCCCTCAGGTTACGCACTCCAGCCCCGGTGTATTCCCCCCGGGGCTTTGTGTCACGTCCCACTCCGGCGCTGGTCGCTGTCCCGCAGGTCCCGACCGCACTCTGCCGCTGCCGTCCCTCTCCGCCGTGCTCCCCCCAGCAGACGCCGGCCCCGCGGCGGGAGGAGCCGCTGCTGGTGAGCGGGGACCGGGCTGGGGGAGGACCGGCAGCGGGCTGGGTGCCTCCGGGGAAGGACAGCTACCGACTCCCGGCCCGCTCCCCGCAGGGGGCTGTGCTGCGCTGAACGGCACCGACCGACTCCCCGGGACCGACTGGCAGCACCCACCCGGGACCGACAGATCACGCCCGGAACAGACTGACCCCACTCGGGACCGACAGGGCCCACGTGCCACCGGGAGCGGCCAAACAGGCCCCCGCGAGCAATAAAAGGACTCCGGGGGACCCTGTGCCGAGTGCTGGCGGCTGTCGTGGGGAGGGGGGATGCTGGTCTAGCGGGGAGCGTCCCGCGTGGGTGTGTGATGGGGTCGGGGTCTTGTCCTACAGGTGTCCGTGACCCGTGGGTGGGTCTTTGTCTCGAGGAGCTGCCACGTCCCGGGGGGTGTTTGTGTCTCTTTGTCCCATGCGGTGGGCTGTGTGCGGCGTCGTGTCCCACGAATGCATGTCTCTCGTGGGTGTATGTCCCCAAAGACACTCCCGTGGCGGGAGTGTCTTTGTCCCGTAGGGGGAGGTTTCTGTGCTTGACCAACGGGTGTCCGTGTCCCGTATGTGGGGTGTCTGTGTCCGGTGGAGTTTCACGTCCTGGGGAGAGGGCTGTGTCCCACGGTGGGGCTGTGTCTTGTAGGGTGCTGTCTTCTGTGCGGGAGGTTATGTGTCCCGCGGGGTGCCGTGTCCCGAGCAGGTGCTACACGCCGCAAGGCTGCATCTGTGCAGGGAGGATTCCCTGTCCCACGGATGTCCGCGGGGTGGAGGAAGTTCCCTGTAGTGCGAGGGATGTGGGACAGGTCCTGGCAGGGGGGCTCCCGTGGGTGCGTTGTCCCGCAGGACAGCTCTCGTCCCACGAGTTTCCCGTGGGGATGTTCCCTGTCCCAGGGATACCCCATGGGCTGATTTCGTGTCCCATGGGAGTCTCCTGTCCCGAGGCCCGGTGTCCCCGCACCACCTGGTGCTTAGGGACGTGGCTTAGTGTTGATCGCCCCGCGGCGGGTCGAAGGTTGGACAGGCTGAGCGCTGGGACAGGCTGATCGCTGGGTCCCTTTCAGCCGAATTGGAAGGAATTGTGATTGTGCTTCCCGCCAGGCCTCGCTCCCTCTCCCGTCGTGCCCGGGGGTGGGGGGGGCAGTTCCGCTACGTCACGTCCGGTGCCGCGGGCCGTCCTCTGCCATGTTGCTGGCGCTGAGGCGCTGTCTGCCGGGGCAGGTTCTGGTTGCCGCGCTGGGCCCCGCTGCTCGGCCGGGATCCGGCCTTGGGCTCTGCCCCGGCACGGTCCCCGTCTGGGACCCGCGGCTGGTCCCGGCGCGGGGCCGCAAGACGCGGCATGACCCTCCCGCCAAGTCCAAGGCGTCGCGGCTGAAGCTGCCGCCGCCTGTCGACCCTGAGGAGCTACTGGTGGTGACCGAGCGATACCGGCAGCACCGGCTGGTCCTCGGCGCCCTCCGGTACCTACAAGGGAGCTGGGACTGCTGTGGGACAAGGGGCTGGGTGTAGGACTGTGGGGGTGCCGTGGGGTAGGGGAGGGCTGAGGAACTGACTGTCTGTGGGGCAGGGGCCTGAGTGTGTGCGGAGTTGTTGTGGGGCAGGTAACTGAATATAGGGCACTTATAATACAGGGGCTTGGTTATGGGGCAGGGTGTTGGGTACAGGGCTGTGGGGCATGGGAGGCGTGAGGGGCCTGGGACCACCTTGGGCCGAGGCGGCTGGGCCCCAGGTTCTTGTGCGGTAGGGAAGGGCCAGGGTGGTGGAGCTGTCTCTGCTATGGGGCAGGTTTGGGAGAACCTCGTGGGTGCCCAGCCCTGGGCAGGAGGTCAGTGACATCCCCTCCTGGCAGGGCCGAGTTTAGGGCCGAGGTGCTGCAGAAGAAGCGAGAGGCTCTCCTGTCCCAGGAGGGGTCAGCAGAGCTGATGGAGGAGCATCAGCGCCTGATGGCCTGGAACGAGGAGGAGAACGCGCGGCAGCGGGCACGCAGGTCAGCATCCTGCCCTTCCCTCTGCCTCCTGCTTGTGCACAACTGAGTTCAATACCTGGGGCACTTAAGAGTCAGACATCACTTCTGCAGTTGACGTAAACACTGACCTCCTGAAAATAAACCTGCATCTGCATCACATCTGCATCACATCTGCAGCACTACCATGCTCTGGAGGTCCTACCACTCTCCTGTGGAGGTGTCATCAGGAGGAGAAGTTTTCTCGTATTCCTTCCAAGGGAGCTGTCCTCAGGTCAGACACAGTGATTCGAATAAAAGCAGGATCTCCCTAATCTCAAAATCAGGAGAAGGTGATGGGGAAAAGCCACTCTGTCTTGTCCTTGTTAGCTGTCCCTTGGCCCATCACAAAGTGCTTGATCTTCCACATGCAGTTGCTGCTGGAGGAATTGTGTGTTCCAACTCAGAGCTTCCATATACAACCAGGCCTTGTTGGGTCTTGAGCTCACAGCACAAAGGCTTTGGAAAACTTTTTTGCTTTTCTCTTGCAGCACATGGGGGATTGCCTTGGTTCCCACACTGGGGACAGCACAAGCTCTCCTGCCCAGCATGGCTCCTGGCTGTGCGCTGAGGTGCTCCCCTGCAGAGCATTTTGTTTTCCTTTCCCTGTGACAGAGAGGAAAGACTCAGGAAAGAAGAGGAAGAGCAGAAGAGGCAGAAGCTACAGGCTGCAGAGAGCAGGGCCAGCAAGATGGAGGCTATGCTGAAGGAGAAGGAGAAGGAGATACTCCAGTTGCAGGTTAGAGCTGTTGGTGCCTCCTGGGGGCAGCACTGCCAGCTGTCACTGTGAGGGATTTGTTGGCAGCCAGTGGGAGTGAGGTGGGAGCTGTGGGATTATTTTTCAGAGATCTTTATACTGGGAGCTGGGAACACAAGTGTTAGCACCTTCCAGAAGTGTTAGCATCATGTGGATGGGAGGGAGGCTGAGCGAGAGCTGCGAAAAGAGGGTGGAATAATCCTGAGGGAGAGAATAAAGGTTTCCTTGGACTGGTCTCGAGGCCTTCTGAGATCCCACAGCTGCCATGCGTTCAGAGCTGCTACTTGTCCCCTTTCAGGAGGAAGCCAAATCCTTCATCACCCCCGAGAACCTGGATGCACGGATCGAGGAGTGTCTGGACAACCCCCGCAACTACAACTTCGCCATCGACAAGGAGGGGCGGATCGTCAGACGCACTGTGCTGTCCTAGCAGCCTGGGGCAGGGGCTGCTGGCTTGCTCTCTGTCCTCAGTCCCTGCTGATGAGCCCAGGGCTGCCTTTTTAATTACAAATCACTCACAGAACTGGTAGAGACAGCTCTGGATCTGGCTGTGGTTCTTCTGAAGGGTTCATGCCTGTGGGGAAAAGGATGAGGGGCAAACTTGGGCCAGGTATCATCACAGCCTCATGAGGCAGCTCGAAGCTGCTGGTGTTCATGTGCCTGTCACTGGCAGTCTGTTCTCCCACCTTCCACACATGCAGATCCTTCCACCTTCTGCACCAAGCACGTGGTGGGAGAAAGCAGAAGGAGTTCTGAGGCAGCTCCTCGCTGCAGATATTTGTACACAGAACCCTCCAGATGCTTTTGAAGGAAAAGGGTCTTAGTGACTCTGGTTTCTGCTGTGATGGAGGGACCTGCTGTTCCTGCTTACCCTCCAGACCCACCTTTTTTTATCTTTTGGTGTGACTAAACAAGAAAATGTGTCAAGAACATCCAAACCATGCCAGCTTTTGTGCGTCTCCTGTTCTCTTTCTCACCTCTAGCCTGATTTTGCTCATCACTGACCTGCTGACCTGCTGGAGAGCAGTGAAGGAGACAAGGACTTGGGAGTCCTTGTGGACGGAAGGATGGCCATGAACCAGCAGTGTGCTCTTGTGGCCAGGAAGGCCAGTGCCATTCTGGGGTGTATTAGAAGGGCTGTGGTCAGTAGGTCAAGGGAGGTTCTCCTTCCCTTTTGCCTGGTGAGGCCTCATCTGAAGTATTGTGTCAAGTTCTGGGCCTCACAGTTCAAGAAGGTCAGGATGCTGCCTGAGAGAGTCTGGTGCAGAGCTACAAGAATGATTAAGGAAGCTGAACATCTTCCTTATGAGGAGAGACTGAGCGAGCTGGGGCTTGGAGAGGAGGAGACTAAGGGGTGACCTCATTAATGTTTATAAATATGGCAGAAGCAAGTGTCAGGAGGATGGAGCCAGGCTCTTCTCAGAGTTGCCTAGTGACAGGACAAGGGGCAATAGGTGGAAGTTGAGGCATAGGAGGTTCCATGTGAACCTGAGGAAGATTTTTTTCCCTGTGAGGGTGACAAGAGCACTGGACGCAGCTGGCCAAGGAGTTTGTGGAGTCTCCCTCTTGAGATACTGAAGAACCATCTGGATGCGTTCCAGTGTGATCTGGTCTAGGTGATCCTGCTCTAGCAGGGAGCTGGACCATATGATCTTTTGAGGTCCCTTCCAGCCCCTGACATTCTTTGATTCTGTAATCACCTGTGGTGTTGTAATGTAATGGAGTAGTTCCTTCGGGTCCTCCGCAGTCCTGTCTTGAGGTGGTCTTGCAGGCCTAACAGAGCACACAAAGGGAACAGAACAAAGAAAAGATAAACAGCCAATAGAGTCCTGGCCATGAAAACCACCTGAGCCCTGAGAAAACTGAAACTGGAAGAACAGGAACAAACCCCAGCCTGGAACCTGTGGAATAAACAAAAGTTCCAGCAAAAGGAACTGCACAAACTGAACGTGTTACACGTCCCACAAACGCCATTCAGTCCCTTTCCTGTCATGCAGTGAGCATGACTTGGCATGGTGGAGCACCTCCAGAGTATAAGCATCTTGTTTGCTGGATGTGGGACCTGGAGGCTGCCTATTGCTTTTTTTTCCACCATGGCTGTGGAGATGGTGGTTGGCACTCTTATTATAGGGTTGTCATTCTCTCCAGGTTTCCAGTAGGTGCTGGAGCCAGGTTTTGAGGTGGGCACCATGGGTGAATCAATCTGGGCATGGAAAGCAGTGGCCAGAGAGGCTGGATGCCTCTGCTGGCATTGGAAAGTGCCTGGGATGCCAGGATACTGAGCAGACCCTAACTTAGAGGGCAGCCCTGGTCCCAAAGGCCCATGGAGGTTCCTCTATGATTTAGGGGCATCCTGACCCACGCCCTGCTAATGAGGTGGGCACCCCACACAGCCTGCCAACTGAGCATAAAGGCTTTCTGATCTGGACACTGCTTATGGGTGGGTCCACACCCAGGGAGTCAAGAGCTCGGCCTGGCCCTGCAGCTACAGGAAGGAGACTCAGCAGCTAGGTAGTGGAGGCACACGGCCAAAGGCTGCAGGACCAGGGCCAGTGCTCAGCCAAAGGCTACGGGACCGGGGGAGAGTGCCCTGCTCAGCCCCACACAGCCTGGCCCCACGCCTCTGAAAGGCTGAGGCCAGAGATCCCACCATGATTACAGGGGTGTCCCTGCTTGAACCTCCGCTGAACAGCAGCAGCACACAGACCTACAACAGGGTGGGCGCCTTTGGTACGGCACTCCCCAAAAGCCCCACTTAGCCTGTGCCTGGCTTACAGCCTGGCCCTCCTGGCAGCAGCACTTCTGAGGAGCTTGGGAGTGATCACGAGGAGGCCACCCCAGCCAAAAGCAGTGCCACAGGCAGCACTGTGCCCTCCAGCGCAGCACTTCCTCAGCCTGCACCCTCTGAAGGGCTGGGGAAGGCTCCTTTCAGGTAGCTACCTGAAGCAGCCTCCCCAACCCTGCTTACAGGGAGCCTGGGCTGTTCCTGGGGATAGAAGGGGACAGAGGACTCCATAGCTCCTCACACAGGCCCCGACTATGGGGCTGTCATGCTGGCCAGGCCACCAGCAGGACAAGCAACCATGGAGACAGGCCCAGGCCCTGATCTACAGGTGAGTCACCTTGCCCATGCCCTGCACTCCATCTCTAATCGAGGCCTCTGAGGACACTGCCCTGTTACTGCCCAGAGCCCCTCTGGCCCTCCTGGGAAGGCTAAGCTAAGCTGCAGCAAGGACACTGCCCTGTTATGCCCAGAGCCCCTCTGGCCTTCCTGTAAGGCTAAGCTAAGCTGCAGCGAGGACACTGCCCTGTTACTGCCCAGAGCCCCTCTGGCCCTCCTGGGAAGGCTAAGCTAAGCTGCAGCAAGGACACTGCCCTGTTATGCCCAGAGCCCCTCTGGCCTTCCTGTAAGGCTAAGCTAAGCTGCAGCGAGGACACTGCCCTGTTACTGCCCAGAGCCCCTCTGGCCCTCCTGGGAAGGCTAAGCTAAGCTGCAGCAAGGACACTGCCCTGTTATGCCCAGAGCCCCTCTGGCCTTCCTGTAAGGCTAAGCTAAGCTGCAGCAAGGACACTGCCCTTTTACTGCCCAGAGCCCCTCTGGCCTTCCTGTAAGGCTAAGCTAAGCTGCAGCGAGGACACTGCCCTTTTACTGCCCAGAGCCCCTCTGGCCTTCCTGTAAGGCTAAGCTAAGCTGCAGCGAGGACACTGCCCTGTTACTGCCCAGAGCCCCTCTGGCCCTCCTGGGAAGGCTAAGCTAAGCTGCAGCGCTGTGCAAAAGGACCTAAAGGCCAAGCAGAGACAAGGGGGCACAGACACACACACACACATCCCCTTCCCCGGAGAGGGAGCAAGCTCCGGGCAGTCACCACCTGGGCTGCCAGGGCAGAGCCTCAGAGCTGCGTGCAGCCAGAGGGGCCTCACCATACCAAAGGCCTTCACAGGTGGCCGAGGGTCAAATGCCATGACAAGCCCTGAGTACAGGGGGTCACGGTAAGGGCGCTCTCTGTTTGCAGGGGGTCCTCGGGGCCCAGGCAGCTCCCTTTCCCCCACAGGTGGCCACTGTCTGCGGGCAGCCAAAGGAGCAAGGCAGCAGCTCCAATCTAGCAAACGCACCCAGCTGCTGAGCCACTGATTCATTAAGGCTGGATAACATTGTTTGTGATGGCAGGGCTGGAGCACCTCCCTCGTGGGGACGAGCTGCTACAGCTGAGGCTGTTCAGCCTGCAGAAGGCTTCAAGGAGGCCCTAGGAGACCTCAAATCCTGCAGTGTCTGAAGAGGGCTGCAGAAGAGCCGTGGAAGGACTTTTGACAAGGGCATGTAGTGACAAGATGAGAGGCAATGGCTTTGAGATGGAAGAGCAGAGATTGAGACTGGAGATGAGGAAGAAATTCTTGACAGTGAGGGTGTTCAGACACCCTGCACCTAAATGCAGAATGCAGCTTGCAGGATGCTGGATTCGTTTGTGATTCATTTCTCATCTCTGACAGCCATCTCAAAGGTAACATTTATGAGACTCACTTAGGCACCCTTCTTCCAGTGAACATTCATGGAGCAACTGAACTGTGGTCAGTGAGGAGTGCTTCACGATATTAAAGCTGCTTGCTGTGGGATGTTGCAGCATCTTTGGAGCCTCAGCACAATGAGGTAAAAGTCAAGTTCTTACCCAGCAGATGCCTTGCTTTTCTTCATTCCACTCTCTTCAGAAGCCCATAGAGTGACTGTTGGATTCAATGGTCCTGAACCAAAGCACTTCTCTGATTTTTTAATTTCAAATATCTGCTTTGACACAGCTGTGACTTTTACCCTCTAACCACACTGCTTGTCTTACAGAGGTGCACTCTAACGCAACTTAATTACTTCTTTCTCTCTTTATTTTTAATGAAAGACACAGGATGTGCTGGGATGTGTTTGGCATCAGGCAGCATCCAGGGGAAGATTTGAGAGTGAAGTTTAAGGTCATCATAAGCAGAAATTCAGCCTATTCTTGGAAGGTAGCTTTGTCTCAATGATTTTTAAGAATCTTTACCTGAACGTTAGCCAAGCAGACTGTTATTGTTATTCAGGGTAGAGGGATGTATTAAAATGCTTCATGCTCACACTTCATCAGTCTTTGAGTTCTCTTCCTATTTCATTCAGCAAATACTGGAAAGTTCTAATTAAGATGGAGGGTGAAAAAATTATGCATTCATCTCAGTTCTATCAAGCAAACATTCAAAATGTGGAACAAGTGCAATTGACTAGAAATAGTTCTGTATAGAGCAATATCTGCTGATTAGCCACACCAGAACTAGAAATTCAGTTCTGATTTTAGTGACATACATATAAAATATATGTGGTAAAAGCAAATATATGCAGGCTAGTTTGAAAACTATCAGCTGGTGTGATGCCCCTGGTCCCACATCCACTACACCCAGCCATATACATACATGTGTGTGTGTGTGTGTATAGAGTATATACTGGTATGCCCTGAGGCTTGTTGCCTAATAGGGAAAGTTGGCTTCTAGTAATTCTACTGAGTGCAGATGCCTTAGAAGATCTTAAAGAATGAGCTTTGCTTTGTATGTGCTTAAGTTTGACAGGCTGAAGCAGCTGGGTTTCTTCAGCCTGGAGAAGAGAAGGCTCTGGAGAGACCTTAGAGCAGCCTCCCAGTATTTGAAGTGGGCTACAGGAGAGCTGGAGAGGGACTTTTTGCTAAGGCATGAAGTGACAGGACGAGAAATGATGGAAGAAGCTACATTTAGATTAGACATTAGGAGAAAAATTTTGCCCATGAGGGTGATGAGGCACTGGAACAAGTTGCATAGAGAAGTTGTGGATGTCCCCTCCCTGGAGGTGCTCAAGTACAGGTTAGACAAGGCCTTGGGCAACTTGATTTAGTGGAAGGTGTTCCTGCATATGAACCTAGATGATCTTTAAGGTCCTGTCCAACTCAACCTGTTCTATGATCATAGAATCATAGAATGGTAAGGTTGGAAGGGACCTCAAGGATCATCCAGTTCCAACCCCCTGCCATAGGCAGGGACACCTCCCACTAGTACAGGTCACTTAAGGCCTCATCCAATCTGGCCTTGAACACCTCCAGGGAGGGAGCAGCCACGACCTCCCTGGGCAACCTGTGCCAGTGTCTCACCACCCTCACTGTAAAGAACTTCCTCCTAACATGATTCCATTGCTAAGTTACTGAATGTAAAAAAACCCCAACCCAAACAAACAAAAACAACAACAACAAAACAAACAAACAAACCCCCAACCCCCCCAAAAAAACAGCATCAAAGCCACTGATTTCCCCAGAGCAACACAGGGCACAGTGCACTCAGGTTTGAGATACTGCAGTAGTCTGTCATAGGGGTATAAATCCCTCTGAAATCTCTAGCAAGGTTTCTTCATATACCTAAATTAATCCCTTTGTATCTCTGACCCAAATCAGGTATTTCTGAACCTAACTCATCAGCTCCAGCACACATGAGAGCATCTCCTGGTGCCTCCATATTGTTGTACATGACTTTTCATCAGCCAGACACTACCAGCAGGTCCCAGATGACAGTGACAGCTCCTCTTCTGGGTTGAATTGAGCTGCACTGAAATCAGCATCATCTCTCTGAACAAGTCAGAGGGCTGCTCTGTTCTGTTCTCTGGGACATGCTCCATGCTGTATGCTAATTTGGGCCTTTGGCAAACTTTAAAAAGTCAGGGCTTTATATAAGTGTGTTGCAAGAGTCCCAGATCTTGTTGAATTAACAGCCATTTGCCCTTGCAGTTATGCTCCCAGGAACCAAAGCCACAGAGGTTTTCCCCACCCAGTGTTATGGTAGCATCTCAATGTTTGTCACTTATTATTTAGAGATAAAAAAGTGGCAATTTGGGGGACTCTGGGTCTCGTTTAACAGGCTTGAGCTAGAGGAGCAGCCCTCTGCCAAGTTCTTTCCTCTTCTACCACTTGATGGCACGCTTGCATCAGCAGACTGCAGGCAGCACAAACCAACAGAACCTGTTCAAAGTTGTTCCAGTCAATTAATTTTGCATCACGAACGGACCTGTTTCGTTGATTAGGGAATCTCACACTGTAACACTGACTAGGAACAAGCAAGCCATACAAAATAATTACATTTTTTTACCTTTAATCTCAGATATTGCCTTCATAATTCATTACTTTTTCATGCTCTTCCTAAGTTGGGTAAGAAATTTGCTTTTGCCTTATCAAACCCTTTCTTCCAAGGGTGGCAGATTTTCCTTGTTGGGTGTTTTCTTCTTCATCAGAAGGTTTGTGGCAGGCTTGTTTGTTGCATTTGTCCCTGCATGGTTCTGGCTTCATATGATTCAACAGCAGAAAATGCCACGAAAACTAAACAAGAATCCCTTCTGTTTGGCCAGATGGGACACGGAAATGAATTCATGTTCTCTGAGTAGTAAACCTATGATTCAACTTCAGGTTGAAGGAACATTAACCAATGTGATATCAGAGCTTAATCAACGAGTATGAAGTGTTATCACATATGCCACTTATCTCTAACCCTAAGCCCAAGAAAGCCTAGCATCACAGTCCAGCCACTTGACAATGTAGTGTGAGAGACTCAGTGATTCACATACACATCACAGGGGAACCCCTGGTGGGGAGAGAGATGTGTCATAGATGTGGTGTGTATTGATGACCTGGGTGCTGCTGAATGCAGTGAAACAGCAGGTGTGATGCTCAAATTTTGATTGAGAAGACTGTTCAGTATTTCATCCAAAGTGGTTCCTTGAGGACTGGGAAGGAAGGATGTTCAGAGAACAGGGGAGATGAATTCCTTTTCTGCCCTGGTCAGTGCTGTAGTTATACTTGGTCTATAACCAAGCCTAAGCTTCTCAACACACACATTTGGAACAATTAACTCTGACTTCAAAAGAGGTAAGAATTTGATGCAATTTAGTTTTAGCCAGTTGGATAGTGCTACACATTGCTTAGTTTTGATCAGCCTAGCCAATGCACAGGGCTAGTAAATGCTAAGTATTACTATGAATCACACAGCAGTGACCCTTGCAGGCTCTCAGCATTTACTGATATTAAGACAGAAGTGCAGGTGTGCAAATGAGGAAAGTTTTGGCTTTAAAAGCCAAATCTTTCTACCTCTCACACCTGTACATGTTTGAAAAATAAATATAGCCAACAAAAGCTCTTCTAAAACATTATTGCCCAAGGGTTCCCTGCCCAAATACTTGTGAGAGGTGCACACACACATAAAAAGAAGCAGATGCTATTCTGAGAAGTGTAAAGCATGTGTATTGCACTGAAGTTAATGTGATCTATTCATGCTCATCAGAACAGCAGCTTGTAGGAGGTGTTTGACTACCTTCAGAGTGTGGCCCTTGCTCAGGAGACTGGTGTATCATTACCTAAAAAGTCTCATCTTGCTCCTTCTGAAGTCAGTGACAGCGTTCTCATAGACTTGTGAATAGTAGGTGGTCTCCTGGCAATATGTAATTACATAGTACTTCACATATGTGAGCTTCCAGTTAAAATATTTGCCAGTATCTTTTCTTGTTTGTTTGTTTGAATTGAGACACTTAGACATTTCCACCTGCTACCTTATTGTAGGTTCTGTGTTTTTAACACTCTAAACAGCTACAAGTGGTATGTTGCTCTGCTGTTCTGAGTGGAGTTATAAATGCACAGTTTACAATCTGCATGGCAAAATGCAAAATCTGGTATTATCAAGCAAGAAAACCTGCTGTGAGCACAGTTTGTGGCACTCTGGTTTTGAAGATGTTATTTCAGAACGACATAGAGATTTGGTAGAGGGCATTTGTGAAAAGAATCAATTACACAGAGGATAACACTCCCTGAAAGGTTCGCAGCACCCTCATGAAAACCCTGCTGCTGAAAAGCAAGGTTCTCTCTGGAGCACAAGCCCTGTGAGGAGAGGCTGAGGGAGCTGGAGGTGTTTAGCCTGGAAATGAGGAGGCTCAGGGGTGACCTCGTTGTTGTCTAAGACCATCTGAAAGGGGATTGTTGTTAGGTGGGGCTGGTGTCCTCTCTCAGGCAACCAGCAACAGAATGAGGGGGGACAGTCTCAAGTTGTGCCAGAGGAGGTCTAGGCTGGATATTAGGAGGAAGTTCTTGACAGAGAGAGTGATTGGCATTGGAATGGGCTGCCCAGGGAGGTGGTGGAGTTGCCGTCCCTGGAGGTGTTGAAGCAAAGCCTGGCTGGGGCACTTAGTGCCATGGTCTGGTTGATTGGCTAGGGCTGGGTGATAGGTTGGGCTGGGTGAGCTTGGAGGTCTCTTCCAACCTGGCTGATTCTATAGGGCATACAAACACCTAATACATGTCTCCCAGAGGTCAGTGAGGAGATAAGATGAAAAGTGGTAGAGAACATTCGTAATCAATCGCTAGTGCAGCCAATGTTAGACCTGCAGCTGCGTGAGTGTAACACGGCTGGGGAAGGCAGGACTGAGCTTGTTTAGAGCTGCTTTGGTTCTCTCTCTTAGGGGTAGATGTGAATCTAGCTTAATGTGTGAAACCTGGGGAAACCCCAATTACAAGATGATGCTGGGGGATATTGGCAGAACTATTTAAAGCCAATAAATGTAACAGAGAGGAGGAAGGACTAAACTTTTCAGAGGGACTGAGAGGATATCTAAATGAAAATAATGGGACCAAAGCAAAGTAAAACTGTTGGGAAACTTATTTGCATTGTGGCTCTAATGGAGCCACATTTTCTTATGCTTCAGCTCATTTAAGGCATACAGCCACCTAAAAAGATCACTGTAGCCTTGGGTTGTGTGGTAGTAACTCTATCTAAGCTTCAGAAACAACATTTTTAGTAGAAGAAATAAGTGAATGGCAGTAGCTGTTGAGACATGATTAAATTTGATGTATATGTCAGAAGTGGTTAACTTCTGAGTGGGTAGAGGCTATTTTTATTCTTCAGTAGATGTTTGGTGACTACAACTAGCAGCCATATTTCTGTGGCATTGCATGACCTGTCCTAGATTAGCATCCTCTGATGGAATTCCTGGAAAGCACTTATTGGTGAGGTTCCAGCCCTGCAAGACCTACAAACCTCAGATCATTAAGTGGCCACTCCATTCAGCTGTGCTGCAGGTGGGTTTCCAACCTAGGTTAGGGATGAATATGACTTTAGGGTAAGGTGAAAATAAAAAGTCCAGTTGACAGCTATGACAGCGTGCATCAGGACACCATTAGTATGGGAAATACTAATGAAATTGACATGAAGTTGAGATTTTCTCCATATTTGGCCATTTAAAAAAACGTACAAAAATGTTTTGTTTCAAGGGTTGCAAAGGAAGGTTCCTAGTGAAAGCAGTGGGTCCTCTTACGTGACTTGAAATGCTGAAGATCTCTGCATTTGTGAGCTTTGGCATAGAACCTTCATTTATTGCTGTTGCTTTTTGGGTTTGTTTTTTTTTGGTCATTGCAAAGTCAGTAATGCATGCAACATATTTTCCATACTGTATAACCCAACAGTGACAAGCTCTGTATCAAGTGTTGCAGTTATGACTGATCGAACTAATGAAGTGCAGGGGCCATGTGCAATATTCCACAGCTTGACAAAGTATTGCACTGCTTTTGGAGAGGAGTGGAGACTCAGCCAACACGGAAGCAGCTCAGGTTCAGCTTATTTACAGTAGCACATCCCTAGGAATAACTAACAGCTGGGGTGGAAAACTTGGAAGGTTGAAGGTGCTTTGAAAATAAAGTGGTAGGAATAAATTAAGGATGAGAAAAATCCTCCATCAAGCCAGCTACAATTGAACATCTTAAGTGAATTTCTTTCTGCTGACAATAGAAACCTCATGAGAAGTCTTTTTTTTTTTTTTTTCCTCTTTCCTTTTAACTTCCCAAACCAAAAGATTTGTGTCCTGCGATGCAGTTCTGCGCAGGCTAAACCTACAACAGCACTGCTAGAAAATTGCAGGGACAATGATTTATTTCTGCCTTGAAAGCTGAGCAAGAGAAAACACGTAAACATTGCACTGCAGGCACAAAGGGTGGTTATTTTTGCCACACAAAACAGTTTTAAAATTCATGAGAAAACATAATTTTTGACAGGATGGTGTAAGGTGGTTTAGGTCTTCTAAAGATAGCTATTGACAGTGTGTTTGCTTTGCAGGCTGTTGTCTTTGCTCTGCCATCCAGGTGTTTTTAATGAGCTTTCTTGAATGAGACTTAAGAGTAGCTAAGTTTATTGATGGAGGAATTTGTGTGGCTACAGCAGGCTAAAACTGCAGGAGCTTTACAGCAGCAGAAACAAATCTGAGGGCTTACTGTATTTTTCTTGAGCAAGTTGTTTTGGGAGAAGAGATCTGATGGTTCTGATTGCCTTTTATTTCCTCCCCCTGTTGTATTTAAGCATTTTGGTTGATCAAGGTACTACTATGGGTGCTGCACTCTAAAACATGGTCAAAATCAGAGTGAACTTAGCAGTAGGTTTGTCACTGAATACATATATATATATATATATATATATATATATATATACACACACAAATAATTCTCAGTTTCTTGTCAGTTTTTACAGGTTAGGTGATGCAAATTCAGATTTCATGTGCTCTTTAATGAGCCCTGAGCAGATCTGTTTTGTTGAGTGTTTCTAATGTCATAGAATCATAGAATGGTAAGGTTGGAAGGGACCTCAAGGATCATGTAGTTCCAACTCCCTGTCATAGGCAGGGACACCTCCCACTAGTACAGGTTACTCAAGGCCTTGTCCAACCTGGCCTTGAGTCCATCTTGTGCAGATTTCTGGTTCCATCTTCTGTAGGTCAGGGATAGAGGATTGCCAACTGAAGATGGAAAAAAAATTAAATTCTTAGTTAAGGTCCTTTTTTCTTAAAAATTCTTTACAAAGCACCACTTCAGACCCAGAAGAAATCAGCTCAGGTCCTACAGTGTGGAAAAAAAAAAACCAAACCACTGCTGAAGATGGTGAGAAAATCCTGCTAGACCTTTCTGCCACAGCACTGCAAAAGAAAAACTGAAATGTTGAAAAATCAGGAGAATGTGACATGAAAATGAAATTCTTGACTCTGCTTGCTTTATCTTCTAATATCCTGAGCCTAGAGGATTCATTTATTCAGTGTTTTCAGTCTGCCTTTGAAAACATGAAGACAGTCACACTTCTTAAGTGCCAACACTGAGATTTTTATACAGTCTCCTGGTTCCAACACGCTGGAGCTGTAAGGAGAATATTGTGAATCTACAAGCTGCTAAGTGTTAGATATTGTTTCCTATGGGTAGGCATTTGCTCTTCTTTACCACAGCACTATTTCTCAGGTTCCAAGTGAATAATACAGCAGGCATATGAAAAAGCCTACAAGTTTCCCAGACTCCCCTGGTGTTGGACTGCATCAACAGAAGTGTGGCTGGCAGGGCAAGTCAGGTGATTCTCCCCTTCTACTCCACTCTGGTGATACCCACCTTGAAGAGAAGGCTTTGAGGAGACCTTGGAGTGGCCTTCCAGTATCTGAAGGGGACTACAGGAGGGCTGGGGAAGGACTACTGATGAGGTCTTGAATGACAGGACAAGGGGCAATGGGTTTAAACTGGCAGAGGGGAGATTTAGACTGGATGTTAGGAGGAAGTTCTTTGCAGTGAGGGTGGTGAGACACTGGCACAGGTTGCCCAGGGAGGTTGTGGAGCACAGAAGCACCCAATGTGATCTTTGATCTTTGATGACATTGGGTGCTTCCGTGCTCCACAACCTCCCTGGAGGTGTTCAAGGCCAGGTTGGATGAGGCCTTGAGTGACCTGTACTAGTGGGAGGTGTCCCTGCCTATGGTGGGAGGGTGGAACTGGGTGACCTTTGAGGTCCCTTCCAACCTAAACCATTCTAATCCTCTATGATCCACTTCTGGAGTCCCTGTTACAAGGCAGATATGGACATACTGGAGTGTGTCCAGAGAAGGGCCAGGAGGATGACCAGAGGGCTGGAGCACCTCATACATGGATGGGCTGAGGGAGTTTGGGCTATTCAGTTTGGAGAAGACAGAGAGGAGGGAAGGCTCCAAGATCTTATTTTGGCCTTCCAGTATCTGAAGTGGGCTACAAAAAGGCTGAGGAGGTACTCTTTAGGGTGTCAGGTAGTGATAGGACTGGGGGGGACTGGAGCAAAACTATAAGTGGGTAGATTCAGATTGGATGTAAGGAAGAAGTTCTTCAGCATGAAGGGGGTGAGACCCTGGAATGGATTGCCCAGGGAGGTGGTGGAAGCCTCATCTCTGGAGGTGTTTAGGGCCAGGCTGGATGCGGCTCTAAGCATCCTGATCTAGTGCGAGATGTCCATACCTGTGGCAGGGGTCTTGGAACTAGATGATCCTTGAGGTCTCTTCCAGCCCTGACAATTCTATGATTCTATGATTGTATAATCCCCTAGAAAACTAAACCAGCCACTCATGCCAGATTTCTAAGGGCAAATTTGTGTTCTGAAGTATTTGAGCTCTTAACTCCCATTGATCTTTTTAGAAGTTAGGAGCCAAAAAGCACTGAAAATGCCTATCTGAATGTTTACAGATTTAGGCTCTTTCAAGTTTCAGAATCAAAGGGAACTTCAGGGTAGGCTGCAATTGTTTGGAATTGGAGAGAAAATTTTACATAGGAAAGAAAAAAGAGGGAGAAGAGCTTTTCTTTTGGATATTGTTTTCTCCTGTGTGTTTATAAGACATCCTGATAATGGAATTTATTGAAAACTGTTGGAAACAGTTTAATATTTATCCAGTGGTTTGTTTTTTTCATCTGAGTACATCAACCTACATTCACAGGGCAATACCTGGGGAAAACTACCCTAGCATTGATGTAAGTAATCTGTCTTGGTGCATGAAAGAAGATACAAAGATGTTATAAAATACAGAGGGGTTTTTTGGTTGTTTTACTGAGTCAAATGCAGAGCAAGAATGATTTAAAAGGAAATTAAGATTTAAATGTAGAAATAAAATTGATGAGAGCCTTAGAACATGTTAAGTCCTCCAGATTGTGATTCCAACGCCCTCCAGCCTTTTACTTATGCAAAACATCTGCCTTCAGCTCTTCTGGTTTTGAGGAGCCATAACTTGAAGGGGAGGAATTGGTGGCAGTTGTCTTTTATGTTTGTATTACTTAGCTTTTCACTATT
The DNA here is from genome assembly GCA_013396675.1 of Eubucco bourcierii. Taxonomy (NCBI): domain Eukaryota; kingdom Metazoa; phylum Chordata; class Aves; order Piciformes; family Ramphastidae; genus Eubucco; species Eubucco bourcierii. The sequence goes on along the minus strand of VWZE01009719.1, from coordinate 159,084 downwards.
ACCCATATGGCTTTTTTTCCCTTTTTTTTCTCCCTTGTTTTCTTTTTTCTTTTTGAAAATGGTCTTCTCTAGAATGTGGGATAGTCAGAGGGTTCCCTGGCATGTGATAGTGCACTTTTTCCACAGTGCTACATTACTTTTAGCAACTTGTTTTTTGTTTTTTGGGTTTTTTTTAGGAAAAAGGAAGATTTTTCTCTCCATTCATCTGTGCCACACAAATCTATATAGCAAATAAACAAGGTAAATAAAACAAAACCAAAACAGACACGAAAAAGAATAAGCCAGCTCAGAATAAAGTACTACCTAAACAAAATGCATGTGCTGTTCTATTAACTATTTGAAATTCTCTTTCTGAAGGTTGTTGCTTTGAGTAAACCTATTTCACAGACTGGAATGCAGCCTTCCATTATGTTTTAGTTGAATGTGTCTTCTACAGCAAGCTCGCTCATTTTTGTTGGTTTGGCTTTGAACCAGCCACTGCATCTGCAGACCTCAGCCTTGAGACAAAATTTAGTAAGCTGCCTGGAAAACTGGGAGCAAAATCCTTCTCCACCCCTTCAAATAGGCACATGAGACCACACAGTACTCAGTCCCATGCCAACTTCAGCTGGAGTGCTTGCAGTAGAATGTCTTCGCTCTGTTGGCTAAAACCTATCAACCATAAAGTGGAGTCTACCCACAGCATTCCTTGCTGAGCTCTTTCCATGAAGAGTTTGAGAGGATCAAGGTAGCTGTAAACATGTCACACAGAGTTCCCACTAAGCATTTACCAGATGAGAAGATCTCCTAGAAAAATCATTACTTCAGGGATCCTTTGCTAAAGACCAAAAAAAAAAATAAAAAAAATTTAGAGTGGATTTGGTTTAGCTGAGCTCAATATTTCTGGTTTTTTTTTTTGGTTTTTTTAATCTATTTATTTGTTTTCCTGATCCCTTTTTTTTCAGACACACAGCTGTATTAGCAAACTCAGTAATAGAATGACACTGGTAAGAACACTGATAAAGCTGGATCAGAATGTCAGTGGCTGGGAAGACTTTGACTTTTGAGCCAGCAGTGTGCCCAGGCAGCCAAGAAGGCCAATGGCATCCTGGTTTGTATTAAAAATGTTGTGGCCAGCAGGAGCAGGGAGGTGATTGTGTCCTTGGACTCTGCTCTGGTGAGGCACTCAAGTGTTGTGTTCAGTTTTGGGCGCTGCAGTACAAGAGAGATGTGGAGGTGCTGAAGCAGGTCCAGAGGAGGGCAAGGGAGCTGGGGAAGGGCCTGGAGAATAAATCTTATGAGGAGCAACTGAGGGAGCTGGGGATGGTTAATGTGAAACAGAGGAGACTGAGGGCAGACCTCATTGCTGTCTACAGCTACCTGAAGGGACATTGTGGAGAGGCTGCTGCTGGGCTCTTCTCACAGGTAATTTGAGACAGAACAAAGGGGAATGGCCTCAAAATGAGGCTGGGGAGGTTTAGATTGGACATTAGGAAGAAGTTTTTCACAGAGAGAGTGGTCAGGGACTGGAATGAGCTTCCCAGGGAGGTGGTGGAGTCACCAGCCCTGGATGTATTTAAGGATTGTTTCGATGTGGTGCTAGGGATGTGGTTTAAGGTGAATCTTCTAGAGTAGGGTAGGGAACTATAGGGTTAAAAATCCTCTAGGGACTAGAAAATTGTTATTCAATCCCATAATTCTGCTCTCTGTTCATAAACTCATGTTGAGGCCAGCTCGCTCTCCTTTCTCTCCCTCCAGCCTTGTGTCTGGCTGGAGCTGCTTTATTGGGACAAGCGTGTAAGGAGCAGGCCTGGTTTGGGGCCTCCACAGGCTGTGTTTAGGCCTCTTGGATGGCAGAGGCATGTGGGACAGGATCGGAGCACTGGGGATTGTAGATTTAGTTTGGGTTTGGGGGAAAATTCAAGGGGGCTCATTATGGATTTTGTATCTGCCTTGTAATTTCTGTCTGCAACTCTCTCTCCAAACACAATTCTGTTTTTCTCCAATTGATTTGAGAGCTTCATTCTGTTGGCTCCTTACACCCTCAACAGTAGGGTTATAGGTTGGACTTGGTGATCCTGAGGGGCTTTTCCAACCTGGATGTTCCTATGATTCTGTGATTTGACAGTGGTTTTAAAATGGAAGGATCTACCTATCTGTACCTATATGAAGCTAAATGTAAACCTAAAAACTGTATCCTCACATTTTACTTAACTAAATACCCAAATCCTTCCCAGCTTCCCCTGTTTTGTGAAATAAGCTTTATGAAATCTTAGGACAGAATGAAACACAAATGCAAAACTGTTCTGCAAAAGACAAATCACCACATAAAGAAGAAGCTTTTGTTCTGTGTGAGCTCCTAAAATGCAGACAATTAATCCAACTCTCTCGCGTTTTCAGAACTCACCTCATTAATTATTGGAGAGAAATTATGAAGACATCATCTCACAACAGCCACCACAACATTATGCTTCACAGTATGTCACCTGTTGTTCTGTGGCACAACAACTTTATACAGGTTAGTTGTACCTTCTTTTTTTTTTTTTTTTTTTTTTTTTTCTTCCTTTTATCTGATTGATGGAAGATGAAACATGAGGGACTCCAGGCAGCTTGTATTCATTGTTTGGTAAGTGACAGTGATTTTACTTTGTTTTTTTCTTTAATTTCATGAGCTTAAACTAGAGAAAAGTATTGTGTCTATTTCCTTACTTAATAGTAAAAATCCTGCAGGGTGATGAGCTGTTCAGTTACTTCTGTTGAATTAGATGAGATGCTCAGAGGATGAGGTTTCTGGTCTGCCTCAGTGTCTTCTTGTTTATGGGCTACTGGACTATATAAATATAGGTGGTTGTGTCAGTTTCTTCTGCATATATACTGCCTGCTAAAATAAAAACCTCTTGAGATTTCTCTCACATAGTTCACAGCTCTTCCATATTTTTCTTGCTAGGTGTATGTCAGTTGGTGGACTCATACCTGAACACAGCTTTCTGTAATAATCAGAGCTAATACACAGTACTGAAATCCTCTCTTTCATATTGTTCAAATTTGAATAGGATAATTGAACGTGTACCTTGTAGCTTAGTCAGCCATTCACAGAACAAAGGCAGCTACTCACTTTTTCAACTTCAGAACTTCCCACAGAGGCAGGGTTCTGTTTTTCTAGTGGAAAGTATTGCTTCTTATTAATTAGGCTTTCTTCTGTGGGCATCAGGGCTGGCTGCTGAGAGCAACCTATCAGTGAATTAATGCAAGCAAAACAATCTAACATCTGCTTGAGTTTATTCTCTCAAATGGAACAACTATTGAGAAAAGTGTTAAGACACCTAGATTTGTTGACTAAGAAAATAGATTTTTTTTTTGAGGGGGGTAATTGTAGTAATGCAAAACTAGAAGTTATTTTTGACCCTGAGAGGCTGAGCTAAATAAAACCTCTGGTGTTTGGCATAAGAGAAGTGAGGGTATGGTATTATGTATAATAATTTGCATTTAACACAGAGGAAAGCATTTGTTGTTTGGCTAATTGGGTAACGAGGCAATAAAGCCTTGCCATTTATTAATTTGTTAGCTCTGAATGTAGCCAGGGTGAGTAGTAAGGCTCATTTGGAGTCAGGCATTTTGAGAAGATACATGTGAGATTAGGTTGTTTTCATGCATTTTGACAAAAACCCCTGTAGGTCACTGTGCTCTTAATGAAGTTGTTAACATAAGCACAACATAAATGGAAACAGGTTTCTATCTAATGAATAGAGCAAAGTATCCTAAATCTATCTGATACACTAATTTAAGTCAACCTTTAAAAGAAGAAAGCAATCTGTAGGGAGCATGCTTAAAAGGGTAATTTTGTGCTTTTCTAATATCTCATCTTGCGTTATCAACCTAAGAAGTCTGTGAGCATGAAACATCTTACAAGTTGCTATCAATATGTTGATAGGTGAGAGTACTTCTTCCATCCAGAAACAGAAGGAATGTTAGCATTGCATCTTGATTTCTGCTTGAGCAGAACTCGTGGTTTCCTGTGATACTTTCAGTGTTTGAGCAGAAACTAACCAGGTGAAAATAAAGTGGGTTAATTGAAACCTTTTAAATTTTAATCTGTTCTGACAGTCAATAAAAATGAGTAGACTTTATTAGCATGGAATTCTGCCATTAACAGGAAGAAATTTGCCTTGGATTTACAACACACTAATTCTTTTCCAGGCTTTTTTTCTATTTCTGTTCTGGGACTTTGAGGAGCTCAGAGGCGTTTGCTAGCAGGTTACTTGTCTGTCTGTCTGCCTGTGTGTATTTGCTGAACTGGAGTTTGCAGGAGACATAAAAGGTGACAGAAATTTAGGGAAGCCTCTTTGGTTTTGGATCTCTAAACTCAGTCTGAACTATAGTGTTTTGGCAAACCTTAAGAAGTTTCAGTTAAACAAGCTCTGACACTGGGAAAGCCTTTTACTTCTGAAGAGTTGGTCTCTTGCATTTCTTAGCTTGCTTGGGTGTTACAGGTGAAATTGTACTCAGTGCTCTGTAGCTTAGCTTCTTGCTGATAGTAACATCTTTGATCTTAACAAACCTATACCAATCACCTAGCATCTCTGTCTCTTCTGTTTGCATTTTATCTGGAATAGTCAAAACAGAAGAAAAAGTAATTAAATACTCTGATCACTACAGCTTCTGTGAAGCTGCATCAACCTTTGTTTTGTGCTTTTTGGTATGCTGCTTGCCTAATGCAATTGGACCCTGATCTGTGCTGCAATCCCCTGACTTTGGACAAAACTAATAAATATTATTCCCTCTCAGGTGATTTAACTACAGGACTTGAAATTACATTACTAGGAGTTATACAATGGAACTTCCTCTGCAGTTTTTTCGAGCCTCAGCCTTCCCATTCAAATTGCTCAATACTCATATTTTGGAACTATGCTGTCACTGTACACAGCTGTGCTATAATGCAATACAGGTACTGTTGCTGCCATATCCCTAGTCTAGAGTTACATTTTATTGTTGTGGGTTACTGATAAAGTAAATATGCATAATTTATTAGATTGGAAGATTCATTAAGTGTGTATTATTTTGGCTGGTGTAAAAGCAGCTTCAGCAGCCATTGAAGAAGCAGCCAGGTAAAAGCCCTTCAGGCCTTTCACTTAGTGCCAGAAGTCTTCATCATCTATTCTGAAAATGTCTATTGCAAAGACAGGAGATGGTGCCAGTATTTCATAGGATTGCCCACTGATCTGTCTCAGGTATGACAAAGGAGGGAAACAGTCAAGTTACCTTTGTTTCCATTCAGTCTCTGACCTTGTAAGAACCTGATAGTAAGGCATTCAATCAGCAGCAAGCACAGTGGTAGGCTGAGTGATTCAACCTCACAGACTCAAATCTCACCATTCATAAAAGGAAATAAGAATTTAATCAATTACTGTCTGTTTTAGCATCCTCCAGGTGAGATTTTTTAGTTTACTTTAGGAATGACTAATAAGTTGGTCTGTGCATCTGTCCATCCGCCTTGGTCAAAATCTAAACCTGTAAGACAGTTTTAACTAAATTGGCAAAGAGGAGGAGGAGGTGACAAAAATAGAAGGCAAGTGTTGGGACTGAGCAGACAAAGAAGACTTAGTGAGTTTGTTAAGTTCCCATGACAATGCATGGGGAAGAATTCTGACAGTGGAAAAAGATTCAAGCAGACCTTGCAGCACACCATAAGCTGTAAGGTTGGAGAAATCCAGGCTTCACTATTTCTAGAAGCACTGCTTGTTTTTCTTGTTCAGTCTCATTGTAGAAAATGTCAGTTACTGACAGATAGATAGAGCTGGACTATTAGGAATGTGGATATTAGCCTCTCTTATCTGCTCGCTCACTGTGAGCCCTGCCTGCCGAACACACTGCTGAATGTGAAATGGGTAAGCATGGCAAAGTCCAACCGTGGGCCTTCAGATGAAATGTTAGTGTTCACCTGCCTATTTTCACCTGTTAGGGACTCAGATCTTCCCACCTACTCTGAAGTTCTTTTGGGGTATTCTACAAGTGTGGAGTAATCTTCATAAGCTCACAGGATACAAGCTGTGATGCCAGAATCAAAATGATTCACTTCCAAACAAAGGACAAATCACCCTTTTTGTTGGTGAATCCAGTTGTGGTCAGTGTCTCCTAGACAATTCAGTGTTGCATTTTTAGCCTGTCCCCTTTTTGTGCAGAGGTGCCATGTTCAACATGCAAGTGACCATCCAGCAGGAATGACAGCAAATGGTTGAGTAGCTGCCTAATTCTTCACCCCTAAAGAACCTGTCCAAAGAGCAATGATTCAACAATGATTCAAACAAGTGCCACTGAGACCAGTTTGCAAGAAGCAAGGAGTTCTCTCTGGAAAGCTAACTTTCTGCCCTCTAAAAGCCAGGTGGTTTTCCCCTTACAAGGGTTGTGTTTCAGAGGAGAGAGACACTGTGAAGAAACTGACTGCATGCAAAGGTCATTTTGTCTCACACTCGCATTTCACTTTAGACACCTCCCTGTGACTTCTAGGACTTCTGAGCTTTCAGTGCCATTTCCAGAAATAAAAAGTGATGGTGGTGGTGAATTACTTGATTTTTATAGAAGATGTAAAAAGCTTCAGGGATGAGTTTAAGATGCAGTTCTTCGGCAGTCCCACAGCAGATTATGCTGACCTGGGCTAGGTTGTGATGCCTGCCTGAGTTCCTGCTGGCTGTCTGGGGTCCTGCTGACAGGATGTTTGGAGCAGAATCTCCAAAATTGGCAGCTGGAGGTACCCAGGGGATAGGCAATTTGTCCTGTTAATTCAGCACCATGCTGGAGGAACAAGGGGGAAGGCTGAGAAGAGGCTACTATGAGGCTGTGGGACTGTGCTTGGGACTCTGAAAGTGGACTTTACTGTGAGCTGTGGAAAAAGCACACAGGATTTTATATATATCTAACTATAAAAGAAACCCAAACCTTATTTCCTTTTGAAATGTGACAGTCATCCTGAATTTACAACTGTTTTATAGTTTGAGCCATTACAGGAGTAAACAGGTTGGGATACCACAGGTGTGTATAGTTAATCTGTAATCACATAGCTTGCTGGAAGTCCTTTTTACTTCAATTTGGGATGACCAGACTACTGTAGGCCATGATGGTAGTCACACCAGGCCTAGAAATGGTAGAGCTGAATGAGTGGATACTATTTTTTTTTTCTGTTAATCTTCCTAGACAAGCCTTTGTAATCCCAATTTTCTAGGCCATTAGGGTAAAGGCAGATTACAGCTAAAGCTGGTTTACTAACTTTACTCACCTTGGTTTTGCCCAGCTCACATCTCTTTTGTTTGGTGTCATCTAATGTGTCCGTCTCTAGTTGGAGTCATTACTTGCCTTACTCTTTCAACTGCATTTCCTGACATTCAGACCTGAGCAACTTTATCTTACTGTGAAGTTAGATACAGCTTCAGGTTTGGCCTTGGAGTGTAAAGAGACTGGGAACAGGAGTCCTCTGGAGATTCCTGCCAACCTCAATTACCTGCAGATTCTAACCTGCTTCCTCTCCCAGTGTCAAATGCTCCACAAGCCCCAGTTTATTTAGTTACACAGCATGCCACAAGGGACCAGGAAGAGTGATGCCTAAATCTTCCTCCATTGCTTTGTCTGCCTAGTTTGGATAATGCTGCACTGCAGAGACTCAGCCGTTGCCCATCCTGGCTGTGACCATGTTGCCCTGAGCATTTCCTTGTCTTTCCGTGGATCCACCACAAGTCTCAAGTCCCCACACTGGACAATGCTGGATTAGCAGTTGGCTCTGGGCAGTGTAGGTTACGAGCCTGGTGTCTTCCAGGTGAGGAGCAAGAGGATGGACTTCCTCCTGGTCTCCACTGGAGCACTCCCGTCTTAATCACAACAGCCATACAGTTGCACCTGCTTCACCTGTTCCTCATTCCTGCCGCTGAAAGGCAGAACCTTCAGACCTCAGTCCTGCAGCCCTAGGACCGACAGCCAAAGCAGGGCCATCCCCTGTGCCGTCTAAGGCAGGACTTGCGCCCTCACCCCCTGCGACCCTCGGTCTGTGTCGTCGTCCGTGTCCCGTCCGCTCCCAGCCGCCCCGAGGGGCTGCTGAGTTTTGCCGGGAGTGAGCTCCGAAAGCTCTTCCCCGGACCTCAGCGCCACAAAAACACCAGCAAAGATCTCTGTCACGGCGGGCCATGTTCCGCTCCCCGGATGAGACCTGCCCCACCACTGCCGTGTCCCCTCCTGTGTTCGTCCGTGCGTGGGCGACAGCCTTCCGCTACCGCTCGGCGTTTCGGCGTGGGCCAGCAGATGGCGGCGGCGCCCCGGCTGGGCGCGCAGCCCCGCTCCGGTTACAACCCGCCCTCCGCGGCGGTGTCTCCCTCCCCGCCACCTCCCCGCCTGTCACTGCCACGCCGGAGAGCCACCATGGCGCACGGCGGGACACGCGTGTCCGCCGCCGCTCCACGCGGGGCCGCCCGCCTGCCGCTGCCGGTGCTACTGCTGCTGCTGCCGCTGCTGCTGGGCGCCGCCGCTCTGCGCTGCGCGGAGCCCTGCGGCCGCCCGCGCCCCGGAACCCTGACCCGTGGGGCGCGCAGCTCTCTGGAGCCGCGGCAAGGCGGCGGAGCGTCGGCGGGGGGTAGCCGGTCCAGGAGAGCATCCTCACCGACGGACCGGGAGCAGGTCTCCCTCATCAGCACCTCCTTCGTGCTCAAAGGGGACGCGTCTCACAACCAGGCGATGGTGCACTGGACGGGCGAGAACAGCAGCGTGAGTACGCGGGGCAGCGCGGGTCGGTGACGGGGTCCTCGCATTACTCCTGCCCTTACTTTTGCCCTCCCCGTGGCTTTGCTGCTCCAAGTAGCGGGGCGCAGCCTGCCGCTGCCGCCTGCGCTCAGTCGGTCGCAATGCGACCGGTGCGCGCCGTTCCCCGCTGCCCCGGCGGGCCGAGCTCGGAGCGGGTAGCGCCTGAGGTGTCGTAGGGAGGAAAGGCACGGCCAGGATCGAGCCGACTCCGCGCACCCTCCACCACTTCCCAAGAAGTTTGAAAAGTTTGCGAGCGCGCATCTTTCAGAGGGGCCGGTGCGCGGTGTGCGAGGAGGAGGATGGTGTGGCCCCGGCGCGGCCGCGCGGTGTCCGTGAGCCATCGGTGTGGCTCCGGCGGTCCGCGGGTAAAGAAAAGACAGAGGGCGAGCTGTGGTGAGGGGATTATCTACTCCGGCCCCGCATAAGGTCCCAGATTAAATTGTCGCGCCTTAATCGATTCACCTCGATTCAGCCATCCCCCGTGTAATCTGCTCCGCGCCGTGCTTGGTCTTCTCAAGAGCCAGGGAAAGAAAAAGCCCAAACGAAACAAAAATCAATTAAAACCCAGCCCCGGGCTTCAGGTGGAGGGTGAGCGGGGCGGCTCGGCCGAGCCTCCGACACGTAGCGGGCGGTTCTCGGGGAGGGACGGGATCGGACGGGCTTTCCCCCGGCGCGACCCGGTGTTTCCCGTCGCCGGGCTGCTTGTCGCGACGATCAGGGCATGTCCTGTCCCGCAAAGCTCTGGGAATAGCAGCAGCTCTCCGAGGATTTTCCAGCCCGAGCGACGGATAAACTCAACCACCGTGACCGGTGTTGGTGCATGAGAGCATTAGTGGTGTTCCCAGCTTCCCGGAGGCAAAGCAGTGTGCCTGGCCTTTATTATTTATGGTTTGGTTTAGACAAAACCGCTCGTGGTAAGCACCCATAAGTTGTTTTCAACTAATTTTCACCTTCATCCAGTTATCATTTCTTTATGTAGTGACCCAGTAAAGGTTGTGTGTTTGCATGGGTGGTTTCAGGGACTTGCTGTTTCTCGTTTTTCTTTCGCTAAAGCACTGTACGGTAACAGTGGGTGTCATAGTTAAAGTAACTTGCAGTGTCTGTGTAACTTCATAGTCTGTGGAATATCGTTATGAAGGCTCAAGGTAACTTTCTCCTGGAGGATTTTAGCATAGCAGGAGAACTCCTGACTTTTCTTTGCTGCAGTTGAGCAAAACTGTGAATTTCACGTAAAGTTTACTTAAGCTTGTTTCACTTCAGGTAGTTTGTGTTGTGCTTCTTCTGAGTGTGTGAATTATCATCCTTCCCCTGGGATCTCAAGTCCTGGTTTCCACCTGTTTAGCTGGGGAGTTACCCGGGATGTGGAGCTGCCGAGCGCTCAGGTTAATGACCAGACATTGAAGTTGGAGTCAGCATCATAAAGCCTGACAGTTTCCGAGGCACTTTTTTATTTGCTCGGGAAGGAAGCCTAAGATGATGGTCATGTCCTTTGAAAAGAAAATGTTGCGAATCAGCAGCATCAGCTATTCTGATTCTCTCCTTCTTCCATTTCTCTGCTGCTAGGTTGTTTTTGTGTGTGTGTGTTTTTTTTTTTCTCCTGTGGACACTGCTTGCAGGCTGTAAGAACTATTTCCCTGAAGAATTCGGTATTAAAAAGTTGGTGTAAGTTCATTTTTTTGGCATAAAAGGCGAGTAACAGCTTTCATGCAAAACGTTCTGCACTCTAAACCAAATACAGTAGAACCTTGCTAATCCACATTTATGACTAGTGGTTTCTGCTCGTCTCTCTGCAAAGATTTAATAACAGATGCTGCAGTGAGGGCTTGTATTGCTAAAATGTTATTTTTTCATGGTATGCTACAGTTCACTTGCTGAAGTACTACCAAGTAGTCTCTCTAGAAGCAAAGATAAATGACAACTGTCAGAATAAATGAATGAAGGTGGTTACAGTCTTAGCTGCAGCTTAATTATTTTGTTAGTTCTTCTCTGCTAATTGAGTTTTGCAGGAGAATACTCTCATCATGAGTGCCTGTAGACATTCTCCACACTATTTACATGTTCAGTAAGAATTTTTGCAGAGTTAGTTAAAAAACATGTTGCTTACTCTACCTGCCATCAGGGGGTTACCATCAGGCAAGACTGGATTTGAGTAAGCGACCTGGTAGTGAAATCTTTGCTGCCTTATCCCAGACGAGAGCAGCCAATCTTTTTGCACTGGATGTTATACAGTCTGACTCTTGGCAGGCTTTTTTGAACCCTCTTTTCTTGTTAGCTTTGTTTTGTTGCATGTTTCCAGCAGAAGATCTGATTTGTACCAAAGCTTCCAGATAGAAATGATTTGTAAAGACAGTCTGTAGAATTTTATTTATTTATTTAAAACAATTTGTACGTGTGCACGTGAAAAGGATTGGAAGAAATACATTAAGCCAAATGGAAGCAGGATGGGCTTAAAGGGCTTGGAGAGAATTTTACTGCCTGTAGATATATGAGATAAAAAGAATGGAAAATAAGTACCTGATCCACAACATGTTTAAAGCAGTCTTGAATGTTGGTTTGTTTATATAGGTATATATGTATGTGTTTAAATGCCCAGGGAGGTTGTGGCTGCTCCCTCCCTGGAGGTGTTCAAGGCCAGATTGGAAGAGGCCTTGAGTAACCTGTACTAGTGAGAGGTGTCCCTGCCTATGGCAGGGGGTTGGAACTAGATGATCCTTGAGGTCCCTTCCAACCTTACCATTCTATGATTCTATATATTTCACTCTGGGTTAAGTCTGTGGAGGTAGGAAGGCTGAGGTCCAGTGCTTCTCAAAGCTCGCAGATTCAGAATCTGGCAAATCTTACCCTGTCTAGGAAGCACAGGCTGGAGCTGGAAAGCACTACTCTGTCCCAACTGCGCTGCAGTCAAGAAGAGGAGGCTGCCATTCGTAACAGTGGGGTTTTGGATCAGGCCCTGCCAACCTCAGGAGGCACTGAGCAATCTTTTAAGTGTCACCAAACACATTTGGCACCTCATTGGAGGTACTCAACACTCTGTAAACCAAGAAGCTAAGGTGGTTCCTTTACCTTTTAAAGCTGTGTAGCTGAAAATTTGACAGTGATGTGCTCCAAGTGACCAAGTATCCTCTTAAACACCTCACCTAGTAAAATACATGAGGAAAAATATAGTATGATTGTTCCTTTGAGCTCTGTGATGGAGAGACAGGTAACCATAAAAGATGAGGGGCAGCTGCTCCTCTGAAGGGTGTACACCTGCATGAATAGTTCATTGAAGGTGCCACCATGGCATAGTTGTGTGTGGGTCAAGGGCAGATTACTAAATGTAAAAGGAGCAGAGGTTAGGTTGATGTGCACATGTCAAAAAAACCCCAGTGATATATTTTAAGTCCTCATGTGCTGCAATAATAGGAATATGTTGTGTGAGTAGTGGTTGTGTGTCTTGAAAGAAATGAAGTAGGCTGTAAATTAAACTAGTCCTCCCTCCTCCCCCTTCTTTGCCATGCTGTAGGAGTCTGACACCTACTTTATTACCCTCTTGTAATGCCCTTAGCTTTGTGAATTAGGGGAGCAGTGGATTATGATAGCGCTGCAGAGCGTATGGCTGCCCTGATTGTAAAGTGAGCTGGAGTAAAGGGAAAGAGCACAGTACCTTGAGTACCTTGCTGTGTCAAGAGAGAGCTGTGCAGGGAGGAATGCAAATTGCTTCCAGTTTTGTGTCCTCATTACTTTTATTTTGCGTTTTAATAATTAATTATTTAGAAATTCCCTAACTGCTAACAGGCCTGTCACCTCTCTTAACAGTGGGATGCCTATCACTAGCGCTGCAAGTCTTGCAGAGCTGGTCCTTGTAACATCAAGAGTGGATCTGGTTAGTGAATTCCTACAATTAGTATCTCTTCTCTCTGTCCTCTATGCCCACAGAAATCTGTTGTGCGCTGTTACTTTCAAACAAAGGCTCATGCAAGTGGAACTAATTTCCTTTCCAGTCTTAAAATATCATGAACTGAAGAGATGGCAGGTGGGTGGTGCAGTGCACCATTTACTCTGGTGATTGACACTTGTGTAACTGATAAATGACACAGAGTTGTGCATCAGGGTGTATACAGGTGGCGTGCTCTCAGGATAGCCTCTTGCTGTGTTAAGCTGAATATGTATGTTCCCAGATGAACTAAAAATACACTACCCTTCCTGATTTGGGGGAAAAATAGTCAATAGATGACAGCTTTAAAAAAATCTTTCCTTGGGAGAGCCCTTCGAGCCATCCCAGGAGCTTTTTTATGCTAGGTAAACAACTTTCTTTACAAAACTGTATTCTTTTTGACCCTCCTGAGGAATTTCCATTGTGCATTAATACTGGTTTTAAAAACACTGCATCGTGCTGATTTAAAAAATAACAATCAAAACCAAACCAGAAATGCAGGGAGACTGAAAGTCATATTCACAGTTGATTTTGATTCATGCTGTGTCCAGGCTGCTGAAGTGTTTTGACCAGGACTTCAGCCAACTAGTTCTAAGTCTGAGGTTTCAGAGTGCCAGTATTGCCTTTTTTTTGTTGATTGTTGTTTGTTGTCACAATATTGACTCCCTACAGGCACTTATTTGTCCACTAAGCTGATGTCCTGAGCCCTCATAAGCATGTAGCTCTTTCTTATGGGAAGAAATGGAGATAAATACAAAGTTTTTCCCAGGTTTAGTATTTATCACCACCTTATCAGAAGGGAAGGTTTATTGCACATCTACAGCAATTGCTGCATGAAGGAACTTTAGCTGATCCAGGCCTCTCTCTATTCGATATACAGATAACAGTAAAATTTAATAAATATTACTCTTTGTCACACAGTTTCACCATGTATGATTGATACAGCCCAGTGATCAGTAAATGTATTCTTCTGGCAGATGTTTTCTTTAATTGGTTTTCTGGTTTGTTCAGTTTGCAATAAATTGTGCTGAGGTGATCTATAAAAAGCATTGACTTCAGTATTGCTGTAGCAGTGTCTGTAACAGTAAATGTAATTACCTATCCAAACTGGGCAAAAGTCCATTTGTGGTAAGGTTTTGGTGCTGTTTCTCTGGAGTAGCCAGGCTACTTTTTATGAAACTCAAGGGAACGTGGGGTCAAAAATCCTGACGGCTCAGATCTTTGATAAATGGCAGACATATTGCAAAGTGAAAGGCAGATTCCCACAGGGAGAGGGGTTTTAAAATGCTTGAGATGATAGTGCGATAAAGACCAGAAACCAAACCCCATAATCATATTTGAATGGAACAGCAGAATCCCACACAGAAAGCACAATGATTTTAATCTGACTGAAGTAACTGTGGAGTTTAACTTCTTTTTTTTTTTTTCCCCTTAATTTATTTCCTTCTACCAACCTCTGCTTTCCCTCTCTTCCTGTCCTGGTCATGTCTTGGCCAGCTGAGCTCTCTCAATATTTCAGCAAGTTCTAGCTGCTATAGAAAAGATAGAGCACCTCTTCTTACCCTCTAAGTAGACACTGAAAACTGATACATAATTATTAAGTGTGTGTTTTAAATATACTTGAAAATCCTCCTCCATGTGCAGTCCCCCTCCACGCCTGCAATCATACATGGATTTACCTGGTTTGGGGTTCAACTGGCATTGCCTTGTTGGCTTAAGAACAAGGTGCCAGCAGCTTCAGCATGAGTAGGTACTACTGTGCCAGCACTGGGACAAAGCAAGAGACTTGAAGTCTATAAGGGAAGTTTAGCAATGAACACTAGAGACAGACACCAGATTGAAATCTCTTTGGTACTGCTGATGTATTCCATGTGCATGATGAACCAAATCTGGCTTAATACTAATCATTAGGGATGTGTTTAGGCTCTTTATACCAGGTTCACATATCACAGTGGGAGCATAATGCATTCTTCCCAAACTTGATGGTGTTAAGAATTTACTGATGCAAATTTTTGGGGAAATACATGAGGACATCCCTTCAGGGGAAAAAGAAAAAAAAAAGAAAGAAAAAAAGTTTGGCTAGAACAGGAAGCTCTGTGAGATGTGTACTCATCTATGAGTTCAAAACTTGAAACTGCCCAGATTACGGAGGCATTTTTTTGCCAAGCCCTTTGTATGCCCAAGTGAAATATTTTGATGGAATCATTTAGGTTGGAAAAGGTCTTTATCTGGTCCAACCATAAACCTGACATTGTCACATCCACCAACACTGCCAAATCCATCATGGTCCTGTCAGTTAAGATCAGTTAGCCTAAGGAGGGGTGACCTGCAGTACAGTGCAAGTGAGGTGCTTCCATTTCTTGAAAGCACAAATTCACTTAAGCAGCAGCTAAAAGTACAGGTTGGAAGTATGACTGCTTGCCATAGCTCAAGATGAAACTTGATGACCTGCAACATTCCTCCAGTATTTCTTTTCCCATCCTCTCACATTCTTTACCAAACATTCCCATTCTCAAACCTCAGTAACAAGAATTTAAAACCCTAACAAATCACCAATGACAAAACCACTTTTGAGAGGAGTCATGGGTGGGATCGTTTGTCATGCCTGACTTCAGCTTCCAAACTTAGCTTTGGACTTTTGCAGTAGGAGAAAGATGGAGATGTTCCCTGCTTTGATCTTTCACCTGACAGTCTTAACATCCATACTTGAGAAAGGTTGGATGACTTGACTCTGAAAGCATGTATCTCTCTCCACTTCTTGTAGAGGAGCCTAGGTGACAAACTCTGCTTGACCAGAGAATTTATTTGACCTTATTACTAACCCAAATATGTGGAGTTTGTTGCAGTTATTTCCTTCGTTCCTTATTGTAGCAAGGCTCTTTGGCTTTCGGTTACAGATGAAGACTCTGTTCTGGTAGATACTGCACAAAAATCCATATGCAGCTCTCAAGAACTTGTAATTACAACTCTACCTGCATATGTCCCTGAGAAGCAGAATTCTATGCTTAAAGGATGTACTTTGGCAGAAATTGCACAGAAGTCTACTTTTCAGTCCAAAGGCTGCTCTGAAAACTGTTCAAGTTATTTGACTTCCCCCCCACTTTTTTTTTTTTCTTTTCTTCCTCTTATTTTTTTATGGCTTGGAATATTCATAGATAAGCAGGCACTGGGTCAAGGACTACAATTTCCCCCCTGAGCTCAGAGTTACTCAGGAGTTCAGAAAGCTGTCCACTCTGTGTCTGTGTGTGCAGGGGTGTTTTTCTGACTCACTTTTGTCCAAACCAGTAAATATGCAATGTGCCAAGTAAAAGTGGAACAGCTTTAACAGTAAGAGTTGTGAGTCTCTGTTCTGGCAGGAGATGTGTATTTCAACTATTCATGCAGAAGGAGGAATTAGACCCTTCTGCTGGCTAAGCACTCTAACCCTGCTGCTGTTGTGCGGGAGTGAGGGGGGCAGTGTCACCTCCTGTGAGAAGCTGTGTGTGCTGGCATTTCTGCTGGGCTCGCTGACAGTGTCAGGGGAGTGGGGAAGTGGATCCCGGTGGATTTTGTCAGCTCTGGCTGAGACTCTTGTGGCAAAAGGAGGGATGCTGAGGCGCTGCAGGACTGAAGGTGTGGGTGCTGCCCTTGGTGGCTCTGCACAGCCCCATCACCGTTTCTGCAAGCTCTGAGGCAGTGATGTGGTGTTCGCAGTGATACTTCAGGGAAATTTGAGGCTTGGACAGGGGTAGTGTGAGGTTCCAAATGAAGGGTTATTGGGTTAAATTGGAGTAGAATGGGCATACTGAGGAACTTTGCCAGTTACCTCACCAGCATCATCAGCAATAGCACTGGCATTATATAGGTGATTTTACGCCTCAATTTCCTGCCTGCAATGTGAAAATAACAGTGCTTCCCTATCCCTCAGGATCACTGCTGCTTTGCTCTGGAAGTAATGGTTATCACCATAACACCTAAAAGAGGCATGACTGTAAAAAATCACATCTGTGGTTTCTTTGTCCCTTTGGCTGTTTCACACTACAGTCTAGGAATTGGAGAAGAAAAGGCTCTCACAGCTCATGCAAACTTCTCTTATTCTGATGTCTGTTTTGATCAGATCTCTCCTTAATGTGTAGTCTAGATTAATTTAAATGCCTGAACTCTGGCACTTCAGGATCATCAGACAGACTGAAGATTGTGTGACTAAAGCCTTTTTTTAGTGAAACTTAGCCTATATTTAATGTATTTTTAATACCCTCATTTACCAGTATACTGAAAGAACTGTCCTTATTTCTTACTCTTTACACTAGTAAATGTTTCTCTGAAAAACATTTGTTCTGTCATTTAGAATTTCCTTTTATAGCTCACTTTTACTACCTCTTCAACTGCAAATAGGGTTGTGTTTTTGTAAGTAAAGGTAAAAAGGTTTATTTCTGTGTACAAGTTGTAAACCCACTTCTTTTGGTCATTAGCAGATGCTAATTTTTGTGGTTTCTGTGCAGCAGTGCTGTTAGAAGTTTGTTCTAGTAGATGAAGCAGGTGTGTTTAATGCCTCTTCCCTCCCATTGACTTAATGAAATTTGTTTCCTTTATGATCTTTGGAAGCTCATTCAAGATAGGGTAAAATTGCATCGAGTGTTGTAGAAACTGCCTTGCAAACACCAGCTACAATGATCTGTTCTTACTCCCACTGAGCAGTAGGCTGAAGTTGCTGGCCAGCATGTTCAGCCTTAGCAGATGGCAAGCTGGACTCTGCACACAGATTTTTTTTTTTTGTTAGTGTTACTGTCACTTTACTCCCCAGCCTGGCAGTGCCACAGGGAAAAAACAGTCTTTCCCCTGCATGTGTGAGAGCAAGTTGTGGTATACTGGGACTCTGCTCTAAGCTGATGGCTTTAAGTGTTTCTCTAATAACAAATGGTAATGATGATGGCTCAATCTGTAAATTCTAGCAGGGTGCAGCCTGGCCTCCCTAGCACACTACAGTAAATGAAAGTTGCTTTTGTCAGGTGTTGAAGAAGAGCCTGATAATGGTTAGTGTGCTCCTGTGCCTGCACCAGCAATTGTCACTGCAAGACAGATGTCTGAGGAGGTGGAGAGCTAGAGAAATAAGTTGGGATCACTCTTTGGGGCTGCATGGATGAGGCTTAAAACTGGAAATAAACCAAGCAAAAGCAACCCATGTCAGGGACAGGTGGACTACTTTCTGGGTCATCTTTGCTACTCAGTTACCACCGTGAGGCAAGCTGCTTCTCCAGGGTGCAAGGCACATACACGGAGCTCCAACATCCAGCCTGATAATAGAGCTCTTGAGGTGAACTGCAAGCAGATTTATGGCAGGAAATGCCTGGAGATACCAAGGGACCAGATTGGTGATGCTGGATACCTGTAACCACATGCAGTTGGGTGGCATAGAAATACTTAACAGTCTTTTGCCCGACTCGCTTCAGCCTGCAGCTAACTCCTCAGTGGAAAGAAAATCAAGGTCCAGCCACTGGGATTCTCCTCTGTTTTTGTACGCACAGTCTCTGATCTTAACTAACCCCATACCCTACTCCATGGCAGGTTGGTGTTAACATACTTCTGTTTGTAGGTTCCCAGCTGGTTTGTAGAGTGCTCCTTCTGAGCACTTCATGGAACCGTATTGTAGCCAGTGAGGGTTTGTATGAGTTTTGGTTGCTCCGTATTGGTTGCGGTTATGCTACGTGAGCATCATTCCTCCTAGCCTCTCTTATTTTAGTCTTGTTAACCGCAGAGTCTAAGTGATGTGTACAGGGCTCTGGAGTCTTGTGTGTTGGAGTATTTAATGTGGTTAGAGCAGAGGAGCAAGCAGGCAATATGAACTGAGAAGCTCTCCTCTTGCAGGCTTATGTGCCGCACAGGCACTAGGACTTCATCAGAACAGCAACATTTGATTTAGAGGCCCACTTCTTGTCTTGCTAATTTGTTTGGCTTTTAAGCAGTGGTTTCCTGTGGTTCCCTGCCTGTTACCCAATCCACTTAATGGCAAGCATGTCAGAAGGTCTCAGCTGCCTTGAGAGTAGACTTGAAACATGTTCTTTGCCCTGAGTGAGAAGTACAAACCACGCAGAAACTGTGCAGAACACTTCTGTTGCAGTAAAGTGGCTTTGGAGTGGGACCTGTGTTGTGAGCAGCAGCTGTAGAGGGTGAACGGTAAACTCCCTGACTGCCCTTGGCTGTGCTAGTGCTGGGGGTAAAGAATTGGGGAAGTGTTACTGCTGGTGATTCTGAGCTCTTCTTTCCCCCAGACCAGGGAAGCCAGTACTGGCAGGGTCAGCTGAAATCTGATCCTGTTCTTTTTGACATTTCCCAGCCTGGTAGGAAAAACAAATATGAAAGAATCCAGAGGTTTTGGTTTTCTTTTTCCTCTCTTGTATGACACATCCACTAAGGTGTTGCTGAGCGCATACAGGAGAGAGGAGAATGTGTGAATGTAGCCAAAGTGCCCATTCTGTTGGAGCAAGCAGCCCACTATCAATGATTTAAATTTCTCTTGGAACAGAGATATTATTTTTAAACTCTGTGTAAAATTGCTGTAGAGAAGAAGGAAAATATGTTGTGCATCAGCCAAACAGTGTTTTTGTAGCTCTGTGAAACCCGCTTTGTACTTCACTGATTCCGCTGTTGGCTTCCACCACTTCTACAATAGAAGGTGCAGAGGAACACATTCCTCTGCACAGGCTGAACTGGGCACCTCTGCTTAAAAATGATCAGCTGTTTTCAATTCCTAGTGAAGTGCATTAGTTCATGTAGCATCTGTGCAGAGTACCAAGGACCACTTAGAAGATCTCCTTTCTTCCTCTTCTGACTGCTTTAAAAAAGATGTGTTTTTTTCAAAGATGGGCTGCACTTAGAGGCCTTTAACTTTGGTATTGCTTTTAATAAACTCTGGGAGAGAACTTAAAAAAAATAATTGTATAAGCACCTTGTGCCCTGTGTTCCATTTCTTTATTAAAAAGAGTCTTGAGATAGAAGAGGGAGATCACAAAATCACAGAAACATTCAGGTTGGAAAAGCCCCTCAGGATAACCAAGTCAAACCTCTAACCCTGCTCTACAAGATTCACCTTAAACCATATCCCCAAGCACCACATCCAAACCACCTTTAAACACATCCAGGGTTGGTGACTCCACCACCTCCCTGGCCAGCCCATTCCAATGCCTGACCACTCTTGTTGGGAAAAAAGTTTTACTAATATCCAGTGTAAACCTGCCCAGTTGCAGCTTGAGGCCAATCCCTTTTGTTCTATCACTATTTACCTGTGAGAAGAGACCAGCACCAACCTCTCCACAACCTTCTTTCAGGTAGTTGTAGACAGCCATGCCCTCAGCCTCTTCTTTTTCAAACTAAACAGCCCCAGCTCCTTCAGTCCTTTAGAGGTGGTTGGTATCAGCCTGTCATATGCAGCCAGTGTGAAAGCTGGCTTGTTAGCTGCTGAATTATCAATATAGACTATTTTTTTTAACTTAATTGCTGAAAACTCACTTCTTAAAGTGGTATGAGCTGAAACAACTTAAGAATGGAATGGAAGTCAAACTTCCTCAACAGTGGGTGGACTTGGTTTGTCTTGGGCAATCTGCAAGCATGCAGGAATGTTTGAGCTGCTTTTCTGTTTGTGCTACTGAGGCAAGAGATGTGTTTGGAACACTGGGGCTGGCTGCAAAGAAGATCCTCCACTTCCTGTTGGAATCAATGACTGTATTATTGCGAGGGATTACATCTTGGCTCTAGCGTTTGTGACTTCTGAGAGATAGTTCCAGAAGATGGGAATGTAAGACTAAAGTAGGATATAATCTTGATCTGGTTTGCAGAAACTGTCAGCAAGTCTGGTTATTGCGTTGCTGTGTTTTGTGAAGTATATTGAGGCTCCCTGAGGGAGCAGGGCTCGGTACAGTGTGATGTTTCACAGGGGTCGGTAGCTCAGAAGTCAAGGCCCATTCAGATGAGAGCGCTGAAATTCACATTTAGGCATAGACTGTGTGCCAGGAAGTGATATAGAGTCTTTGATCCACAGCCTGTTGTGTGTGGAGGGTTTGCACAAAATATGCAAGCTTTTTCTTTTTGCAGCAGCTAAATAGACTTCTGTTTATCAACTGAACCTGATTGTCACAGTCACCATCACTCAGTGAGAATCTCTGCCCGCTTCTAGGCATCTTCACTCTCTGTCCTTTGTTTCTGTTACTTCTCTGTCGTCTTTTTTTGTCTATCATTCCTCCTCTCTTTTCTCTGCCTCTGTGTGTCTCCTTTGTTATTCTGCCTTCATTTCCTTCTCTGTATTAAATCACCTTCCTCACCCCTGAGGGCTTAAATGGCATCATCTTCCTAGTTCTATCTGGAAAAAAAAGATCTTCAAAGACATGGTTAATTATGACCCAGGCGTGTCATCAGATTGGGAGTTGCCATTCCAGTGAATAGAGCTGTTCACATGTGGTCACATGTTGTCTGCAGGCTTGGACAGATAGCACAGCATTGCTTAGGGTAATCTTGCATTCATTGCAGTATCTGTAGCCTGGGAGGATAGCAATAGCAGGTGTTTAAAAAAAAAACTGTCCCCAAATACATCATCTGAGTTGAAACTGGCCTAGGAGCCGTGTATTTCACCTCATGCCCCCAGCCTAAAGCTGTGAAGTGATCTCTTCAAGTCACTGAGGCTGAGTTTTAGATTGGGGATGTGAAATGAAATGCACTGCTACTGTGTCAAGTTTCTGGGCGAGTTTCAATGATCGTAATTAGAAATGAAAGGCTCAAAATCCCATTTCCAGACATGCAGTTGTGTAATCTCCATATGCCATCTGAAAAAGAATTTGTATATTGCCCATAACTGGAATTGCTGTGCTGCTCATCTAGGTTTAATTTAAAAATAATCATAGTTTATTCAGTCGTAGCTTTAATGCAGAATGGGCAGAACCAAATTGTATGAGGTTCAAGAAGCCTAAGTGCTTGATCCTGCACTTAGGTGACAACAACCAATGAATGCTCCAGGCTTGGGGGAGAGTGTCTGGAGAGGTGCCTGTCAGAAGAAGATCTGCAGGGCATGTAGGAAGGCAAAAAGGAAGGCCCAAACCCTCTTGGAACTGAAGCTGGCAAAGGAAGTAAAAGGACAAGAACAAGAAGGGCTTCTTCAAATCTATTAGTAGGAAAAGCAAGAATAGGGAAGATTTGAGGCCACTGCTGAATGAGGAGACAGCCCTGAGAATTTATGATGCACAGAAGGCAGAGTTGCTGAATGTCTTCTTTGCTTCAGTCTTTACACCTAAGGCTGAGGGACCTGGAGCTGCTTAGCCTGGAAAAGAGAAGACTTGAGAAGGGATGTAATAAATGTTGATGAATATCTGAGGGCTAGGGGTCAGGAGGTGGGGGACAGGCTCTGCTCACTTGCTCCCTGTGGCAGGACAAGGAGCTGCAGCACAGGAGGTTCCACCTCAACATGAGGAAGAACTTCTTTACTGTAAGGGTCACAGAACACTTGAACAGGCTGCCCAGAGACGCTGTGGAATCTCCTTCTCTGGAGACTTTCAAGGCCTGTCTGGATGTGTTCCTGTGTGACCTGAGCTAGATTGTCTGGTCCTGCTCGGACAGGGAGTTGGACTCAATGATCTCTTTGGGTCCCTTCCAACCCCTGACATCCTGTGATCTTGTGTTGGTCAACACCTGGCTGACTATGAGCCAGCTGTGTGCCTGGGTGGCCAAAAGTGCCAATGGCTTCTTGGTTTGTATCAGAAATTGTGTGGCCAGCACAACTGGACATTGATTGTCCTTCTGACAAGCAGACCTCTCCACACATAGCTTACAAAGCACTTGTTTTCTCCTTCACGTTTCTCACCAGTTTAGGGCTTTAAAGAGTAACATTTCTCTTGAATTAATGTTGCTTGTAGAAAGAAAGATGCATGCCAGAAGTAGTTTTTAGATGTCTTTTTGTTTCTATGGACTTTATTAAAGCATTTGTTTAGAAATGTTGGGTGATGATGGTATCATATGGAAATGTGCTATATCATGAATGCTGTCCTTGGTTGTTTAAAGCTGAATGAGTATTTGTTACGTGGGCAACCTCATCTGAACCAGCAGTCATTTTCAATTGAAGCCATTACTCTGTTGGTATATTACCAACACAGAGTGTATGTTCTCATCAACAAGTGGGACTCAGTTTTAATTTATGAAGGCTTACCTAAGAGTATTCAAATGTTTCACCCTCTCCAAATATTAAAAAAATACCTTTGATGTCTCAGCATTTGACTTTGAAACAGTTGATCTTCTGGTGTGCTGCGTGATGCAGGTGTTTTGATAGATACAAGAACTTCTGCTTGTTCATTCCAAGTTTGCAGGGCATAATTAACTAGGGTTTTCTGCAGTAAAAGCTGGTGATTCTGTTCAAGTAAAAATCTACCTTTTTCCCTTCAGGTACTTTAAGGCCAATTATTAAACAGGAACCATCAACTTTATTAAGGTTTTAAGAAGTGACAAAGGTAGATTTAGAAAATCTTGCTCGTTGTTGCTTACAAATAGTTCATGATTTTTAAATAATAATTTCTAGTGCTCTCATGTTCATAGAATCGTAGAATCATAGAATGGTAAGGTTGGAAGGGACCTCAAGGATCATCTAGTTCCAACCCCCTGCCATAGGCAGGGACACCTCCCACTAGTACAGGTTACTCAAGGCCTCATCCAATCTGGCCTTGAACACCTCCAGGGAGGTTGTGGAGCACAGAATCACCCAATGTGATCGAAGACATTTGATCTGTGCTCCACAACCTCCCTGGGCAACCTGTGCCAGTGTCTCACCACCCTCACTGCAAACAACTTCCTCCTAACATCCAGTCTAAATCTCCCCTCTGCCAGTTCAAACCCATTGCCCCTTGTCCTGTCATTGCAAGACCTTGTCAATAGTCCCTCCCCAGCCTTCCTGTAGGCCCCCTTCAGATACTGGAAGGCTACTATCAGGTCCCCTCGAAGCCTTCTCTTCTCCAGGCTGAAGAGCCCCAACTCCCTCAGCCTGTCCTCATAGGAGAGCTGCTCCAGCCCTCTGATCATCTTTGTGGCCCTCCTCTGGACCCGCTCCAACACTTCCATGTCCTTCCTGTGCTGAGGGTTCCAGAACTGCACACAGTACTCCAGGTGGGGTCTGACGAGAGCAGAGTAAAGGGGCAGAATCCCCTCCCTTGCCCTGCTGGCCACGCTTCTCTTGATGCAGCCTAGGACTCGGTTGCTGTCTGGGCTGCATGTGCACACTGCAGGCTCATGTTGAGCTTTTCATCAACCCAGACTCCAAGGTCCTTTTCCTCAGGGCTGCTCTCCAGCCATTCACCACCCAGCCTGTATTTGTGCTTGGGATTGTGCCTACCCAGGTGCAGGACCTTACACTTGGCCTTATTGAATTTCATGAAGTTGGCCTGGGCACACCTCTGCAACCTGTCCAGGTCCCTCTGGATGGCATCCCTGCCCTCTAGCACGTGGACTGTGCCACACAGCTTGGTGTCATCTGCAAACTTGCTGAGGGTGCACTCCATTCCTCTGTCCATGTCACTGACAAAGATGTTAAACAGCACTGGTGCCAGCACTGACCCCTGAGGGACACCATTTGGCACTGGTCTCCAGGTGGACATTGTGCCGTTGATCGCCACTCTCTGGGTGGTGTTGAAGGATATCAGTAAAAGTATTCATTGACATGGGACTGTCTATAGGCTCCATGGGATCCTGTGCTGCAATTATTTTTCTTGGCTGGAGTAAAGCAGCACCATGTCATTGACTTAGACTTCATCAGGTACAGATGGGTTCTTAAGTTTGATTTGTCTCACAGTTAGTGGAACATTCACAGTAATGGAAGAGAAGAGCTTCAGGAGCTACAAAATGAGGAAGAGTAAATATAAAAGGTAATATCTCAGGAACTGTATTTCAGATGCTGAATTTTAAACTGTTCTTTCTCACTGCCTTTCCTCTTGAAGCTTTCTCCTAAATATTTCTGTGTTACTGAGTTAACTTAGAAAAAACAGGCTCATTAGCTCTAGCAGAGGCTTGTTGGTTTTGCCTTTCTTTATCTTCTTACTGTCTCTTAATCCTCTAGCTCCCTTTCTGTCGATTGGTTAATTGAATCTTTCTAGCTGCTGCAGCTAGTTTGTTCAGCATCACTAGAGTCAGCATGTTAGGTTTGGAAGGCACATCAGCTGGAGAAAACTAATACCCTGATCAACTTACCGTCAATAAGAGCTACCAGCTGGCATGAGTGATTTGGTTTTGGCATCAATCCCCTTGCGCAGACAGTTCACCAGTGAGAAATGAGACCTGAGTTCTTGCAGCTTTCCTGTTGGAGAGAGCTCCCTACGTTGAGGTCTGTCTTCAGAATTCACTGATGCACTCTGCTGTCACTTAGCTGTGGGAGCAGTGCTGCTCCATTCCCTGCTACTGAACCTGAAGAGCTTCAGTGTGTTCTGGTTACAGATCTTTGGGCTAGTGCTGCGACTGTACTAAGTCACTGTGTTAGGTAAGATCAGTATTAGGGGTGATCCCTCATCTCTCATTGCTAGCAGCATGAGTGTCATCCTGATAACAACTTAGGACTAATTTTTTTAAAGATTTTTTTTAGTGTACTCAGCTGCTTTTTGTAGATTGTGACTCACACATGTTAATAATTCCAAGGAATGACACCTGGTTTTGGTGGTTATCTACACAGTAGTTTATCTACATGGGAAAAAATTTATGGTGCCCTTGTTCTCCTCCCTCAGTTTTTGTTGAAGGGCCAGTAGGAAAGCAAAGCAGGTCTGTTCTATAATAATAATAATAATTTTCAGAGCACTATACTGTATCACTTAGTTAATGGCTTAAATAGTCAAGTTAAAGAGAAGATAATTAGAAGACTAATTTAGATTCACCCTTGCCTATTACTGCTTAAAGATGTTGGCTGTAGAGGTCTGTTGCTGGCTCATTTAGCTTGACTAATGCAATAACCTAACTTCTTGTGCATTAGGCTGCTCTTGTTCAGATAGGAAGTGGAAGTTTTGTGTCCCTGGACCAGACCTGGCAGCACTGGAGGCTTTTCTGACGCTGCAGAATTGGGAGTGAATATGCTGACATTGGCTTACGTAAGGGAACAGACTTGCCCTGCTTGAGTCTCAAAGGTGTCACTGATTATCTTTGCTTCACATGGTCAGATGTTTGTGTATGGTATCACTGAGGCTAGCAAAAGGTTGTTGTAGGGCAGTGTTGGTGTCACAATTGTGACATTTACTTGTTGATGGGACACTATAATGTCAGCGTGTCGTGGTGCATATGCCATCATTTTGTGATGTGACAAATTGTCCCTCAGGAGGGACTTTTAATTTAAGAGACATTAACAAGTGTTGGAAAAGTGGATAGGTTTAGACTGATTTTATTTGTGTTGTATTTAGGAACAATCAGAAGTTTTGAAAACAGACCTTGCAGCAATTTGTATCACTTCTCATTCTTGAAGGGTCTTTGCTAATGTCACAAAACTTTAGTCACGGTACACATGATGCTTCCTAAGCAGGCAAATTTGTTGACTCATCGTGCTTCAAGGCAGCTCCAGAGAGGACAATTCTTCAGCAGCTAACATGTTTAATTGCACCATTATGCATTTGTTGCATACTGGATGTGCCTGTTTTAACCACAATGTAGAAGGAGAATTTGGAAAGTTTCCAGTCTGTCAAAATTCAAGTGCAATGGGAAGTAAGATCATTTTGTTTGCGTTTGTTCTGTCCTTCATTCAAACGTTGTCAGAGACAATTAGGAAGCACAGTGAGCAGTGCTGCTTACATCTTCTCTCCAAGGCAAATTCAGCTGGGATGCACATCCTTTATTAACACAATGGAACCAAACCAGAAGTCTGTGTGGTAATGCAGTATGTTCCTGGGCAGTTCCTTGGCTATGCCTAAGACATACTGTAAGAAATGGAAGGAGAAGTTGTTCAGTAGTTTCCAGAAGACATCTTAAATAAAATTAAGATGTAGCTTGGCTTGTGCTGAAATCATAGCCTTTGAGAATGTTGATTTGGTTTCATAAATATGAAGGGAATCTTCTGGCAAGAACTGAAGGCTGTAGCTTTTTCTGTGGAAGTACTACATGTCTGCTTCTGTAGAAACAGACTTAAGAGGATGTTGTATATTGGTTTGTTTGGTTGTGATTTTTGTTTTGTTTTGTTTTGTTGGGTTGCTTACTTTTTTTTTTTTTTTTCTGTCCAAGCATAGAATAATTAAATCAGAGATTTACTCTTTGGGTGAAGTGTTTCTGGATTTAATAATGAAATTTGGTCTTAGGCAGCCCTAGACTTACTCTTGGATGGTGGCGGCATGCAGGCTTATTCTGTCAGATGTAGGTCGGAAGAACATGTCACAGCACTGGCAAGGAGTACCCTGCCTTCTCTTCCTGGAGAGCTGCCTGCTCCTTCCAAGGCTGACTTTAGATGAGTAGTTTTGTATGGAAGTCCTTCATGATAGATTTGCAAAGAAATCTGATGGCCTTTGTTCTGTCCTAGTCTGTGTGTTTGCAGCTTTGTGTTGGCACGCAAATTAAGGTTTCTGCATGTGCTGTAGATGAATCTACATGTGCAGGTGGTTCCAGGCACTTAGGCTGCCTGTGTAGTTTGTAGATTGAATGCAGAGGTTCAAGCTGCTGTTCTTTGAAGACACAGGTAAATATGAATACAATACACTGTGCTCTGGCAAAGATTTCTAAGGCTGGGATGGGAAGTCCCTGGATGACTCCTTCCCAAGAGCCTGTCTACTTATGTCAACTTTAACCATGACTCTGCTGTGAGAACTATGCTCGTGTGAACTCTTCTTGCTCTATGTGGCCAATATTCAGTTACAGTTCTGGAGCTCTCAGCACAGGAAGGACATGGAACTATTGGAGCCAGTCCAGAGGAGGGCCACGAAGATGATCAGAGGGCAGCAGCTCTTCTATGAGGACAGGCTGAGAGAGTTGGGGCTCTGCAGCCTGGAGAAGAGAAGGCTTCCAGGAGACCTTAGAGTAGCCTTCCAGTATCTGAAGGGGGCCTACAGGAAGGCTGGGGAGGGACTATTGACAAGGTCTTGCAATGACAGGACAAGGGGCAATGGGTTTGAACTGGCAGAGGGGAGATTTAGACTGGATGTTAGGAGGAAGTTCTCTGCAGTGAGGGTGGTGAGAGACTGACACAGGTTGCCCAGGGAGGTTGTGGCTGCTCCCTCCCTGGCGGTGTTCAAGGCCAGGTTGGACAAGGCCTTGAGTGACCTGTACTAGTTGGGAGGTGTCCCTGCCTATGGCAGGGGGTTGGAACTGGATGATCCTTGAGGTCCCTTCCAACCTTACCATTCTATGATTCTGTGACTACACCAGGCTGTCATTTGCTGCTAAGGAAGAGAGATGTAATAAAGAAAAAACCATAGTGTTTTATGAAAATGAACAGTGTTGCATAAACTTTGAATAGCTTCCTGATCAAGATATTTGGACATCAGGTTCCTCTTTCAAAAAGTCTGAAACAGATCCAAAACCATTCTTTCTTCCAGGCACATTCCTGAAGTAAGGCATTTTTGCTCAGGTTACCAACAGTGTAAACCTTCTTTCCTGTAGTTTCTGTGTCGGTTCAAAGACAGACTCCAGGTGAGTTGTAGTGGGCAAACAAGGCAAGTCCTGTTGTACATCCCTTGAGCTTCAGGAGAATCCCTTCTGATTTGCAGGGCTGTTCAGTCTTGAGCAGGTAACTTGAATCCTTCTGTATCCACATGTCACACACCGAAGTCTTGTTCTGCTTCTTTGGTTATAAGGGCAACATCAAAGATCATGAAGTGTTTGGATACTTGAAGATTGATGTGATCCTGTTACCATAGGTAAACAGAAGGGAAAAGAGAGTTGAGCTACACAGGGAACTTATTTTCCTGATCCTTAGTCTGATAGAAGAGAATCTCATTTTACAGTCCCTTATCCAGAGCTTTCATGTAGTCTTCCACCCTACATTAACTGCTTATTAAATGGTGCCCTGTAAAAACAGAACATTATGAATGATTTTTCATTTACCTTTATTTTTAATGCCTGATATTTGCCTTAGTGAAATATACTTTTTACCAAGCCACTTTTTATTTTGGTATAAACTATTTTCTTTCATAACACCCATCCTCTTAAAAAATAGTTGGCAGATTTTACCCTGGAGTTTTAAAAATTGTTCTGCCCACCTACATGTTTTGGGGTTTTGTGTGTTTATTTTTAAATTTTAATTTGATAAGAGTTGTAATTTTCCTAGAATCATTGCATACATGATAATTTGGAATGTGGCTGGCATGAGTGCTGCAAAAACAATCTGGATGTTCTCTGATCTGGATCTACAGAGCCGTAAAATATATATGGTACTGTATTAAGTTTTATAATGCTCATTACTTCAGTGTTGTACCTGTTGGGTAGAAAATCACTGAAGCGGATGAAGAGCATTGCTCTTTGAGCAGCAGAAATATTAGAAGTGCTTTTACATGGCCCCTTCTAGATAGGAGTTTCACTGCAGGGTTCAGCAAAGAAATAATTAGTATTTAAACTGTTTGCAGAGGAATATGACTGTTCCCCCCAGAGCAGAAGAATTACAAATCAGTGGAGCACTGCAGAGTTTTTCTTTGGGCTAAAATAATTGCCATATGAGGTCTTCAGGATATAATGAAGGATATCTGTGGTCTAGCAAAGTCAGACTAAAACATGATGCTGTTTTAATTCCTGTCTCTTTCACATGACTGTCATTGTAATTTGGGGCAGTGCCCTTTGTTCCTGTTCCAGTTGTCAGAGCTGTATTAGCAGTGTAATCTGTGTGTCTTGAAAATTAACTGTGCCTTCATATTTAGTTGCTGTCAGGGTCAATTGCTAAGCTACTTAGGCAACAAATTTAAGCTACCTGCTTTGTAATTAGTGCAATCAGTACTTGGGAAGGCCTGGGAACTGCATGCATGCTGTACAACATCGAGCATTGTACTCCAACACTGAGCTCCAAGAGGTTAAAAGTTTACTTTGTTACCTGACCTGCTTGTAACAGTAGCCCTAATAAACCCCAGTATTTGCCCTGATACCTGTTTGTGAAGGAGATTTTTATTTATGATTTGTAGAAAATCAGTGAATGGGCATTGCTAATGTAGTTTCAAAGGATACCTACTGTGAAATTTCCTGCAGAATAGTGGAAGTACTTGAGTATTGTGTCCAGTTCTGGGCCTCTCAGTTTCAGGACATTGAGGTGCTTGAGCGTGTCCAGAGAAGGGCAATGAGACTGCCGAGAGGCCTCGAGCGCAAGCACTATGAAGAGAGGCTGAGGGAGCTGGGATTGGTTAGCCTGGAGGAGGCTCAGGGGAGACCTTCTTGCTGTCTACAGCTACTTGAAGGGTGGTTGTAGCCAGGGGGAGGTTGCTTTCTTCTCTCAGGCAAGCAGCACCAGAACAAGAGGACACAGTCTCAAGCTGTGCCAGGGGAAGTTTAGACTGGAGGTGAGGAGAAAGTTCTTGCCTGAGAGAGTCATTGACTGCTGGAATGGGCTGCCCAGGGAGGTGGTGGAGTCAGCGTCCCTGGAGGTGTTCAAGGCGGGTTTGGACGTGGCACTTGGTGCCGTGGTCTGGTCTTGAGGGCTGTGGTAACGGGTTGAACTTGATGAACTTTGAGGTCTCTTCCAACCTTGGTGATACTGTGAGACTGTGAAGTGGCACCATGGACTTGGGAGTGTCTGGGAGAAAGTAAATTTTATGTTCTGATTTGCAAATGCCATCCTAGTGTTCCACTTGCAGTACTGAAATGCCAGATGTGTAGTCACAGTAGAGATGCACAGGACCTGAAACAGTCCTCTAAGTATTATGGCACAAAGCCTTAACAGAACATGGAAGTTTGTGGTGAGTGCATAATCCCCAGCTCAACTTTGCTTGATACTTGTTGTCAAAGTTTTGGATGTAAGCAACTTCTGAAAGTAAAACGTGGCCTGCATGCCCCCTTCGTGTGTGACCCAGGTTCACTTGGCTGTTGGATGGCTTTACATGCTTTGCAATTTGCTGCTTTTGCCTTCTCCCAGGTTACAGCCCTCTTAAACTCTCCAGACCCAGGGTTCTTTTAAAATTGGCTCATTTCACTGTCCCAGCACCTGGTGCAGCACTGCAGCCACGGCACTGACAAAAATGAAAAGGCATCAGACACAGACCAGGGGCTAAGAACAAGTGGCCAGAGGGGTATGGAAGGGGGAATGTTGGGAAGTAACTTCACTGCTGAATCAGTGCATTGTGAAACACATTCCTTAATGTGCATTCTGCTGCCTATTTTTCTGGCTAGCAGAGCAGTATGGAAAGGGGAATGTTGGGAAGTAGCTTCGTTGCTGAATCGAAGCATTGTGAAACATATTCTTTAATGTGCAGTCTGCTGGCTGTTTCTCTGGGTAGCAGTGCTGTCTAAAGCAGCCACAGGCTGTTTCCAGACCTGTACAAACTCTCAGCTGGTGTCAGTGTGGTGGTTTGTGGAGAACTAAACTGGAGAACTGATTGTGATAAGAACCTGGATATCTGGATTAGGCTGTTTTCTTGCATGTTTGATTTACAACTGCCTTGTTTCAGTTTACTTCTTTCCCTATCAAGAAAATTTTTTTATTCCTTGTCTCTTTTTGTCAAGTGTTAATATATCTAAAAGCCTTTTTAATGTTTCTCCTGTGTCTTGCATTCTTTAGCTTTAATAACCTCAGCTTTGTCATCCTTTCATTGGTGCTGATTCAGTGCTGCTTTCCTAGAACTCTCACCATTTTGATTGCATTCTTCCAGGCTCTCTCCAGTTAACAGTGTGGCGTGAGTGGTCTTCCAGGTGAGATTTTCAGGTTGGAGTAGAAGTTCCCTTTCTGACATGCACAGTCCCCACGTGTCTTGCAGCCTCTTTATCCATCTCCATACGGTGCTGTGGTGCTACAAAAAAGGCAAACATTACTGTCTCATGATTCATTAATACTCCCAGCTCTTCTTTTGCTTGGTGTACTTTGCTCTTACCTCCTGTGATTATGCACTCCTCAGTATTTGTGCTCATCGACTGCCATTGTCTTGCTGAATGGCACTTGGCCGTTTCTGAACGTTTTTCCAATTTGTGAAGATCACTTTGAGTTCTCATCCTGTACTCCAGCCTGTATGTTTCAGCTTGGTGTCATACTAAGACTTAATAAGCATAGCTACTGCACAGAATCACAGAAATATTCCTGTTGGAAAAGACCCTCAGGATCACCAAGTCCAACCAATATCCCTACTGTACAAGGTGCAGCCCAAAACACCTTCAAACATCACATCCATCCCAATCTTTAAATACATGCAGGGTTGGTGACTCCACCACCTCCCTGGGCAGCCCATTCCAGTGCCTGACCACTCTTGCTGGGAAAAAAAAATTGCTAATATCCAGTGTAAACCTACCCAGTTGCAGCTTGAGGCTATTCCCTCTTGTTCTATCACTGTGAGGAAGAGACCAACACTAACCTCTCCACAACCTACGTTCAGGTAGTTGTACACAATGATGAGGCCTCCCTTCTACCTTCATGCAGAAGTTAATACCAAACTAAGGATGTGTAACAAACCTACTTGACAGGTTGTCTGCTGCCTCTCTTTTGCCCCTAAGGCCTGTTACTATGCTGTATGAAGGAACTAGAGAAATTTGATAGTATTTGCTTTTGAGACTGTCAAATTGGGCTCCCCTGATTGCTCACATACAGTATATTTAGTGATGGCTTCTAGAATTTTTCTTGGAATTGAAGCTACACTGCCTACTTTGGTGCTTTCCAGATTCTTCCTACTCCTGTGCCCCTTTTTATAAAAATAAGGTCAGTGTCTGTCCTTTTCTAGTTCCTGGGTATGGATCCCAATTCCCATTAGTCCTTTAGGAAGTGAGTGAAACAAAAGCTGTGGGAGTGTGTGAGAATCTGAGGATGACATTCATCTCCACTTCATCTGCTAATATGCTTTTGTTGCCTTGTGCATTGTTAAAATACTACCTAAGTTATTCTTTCACCTTTCACCGTCTCCAAGCATCTGTCACTTTTCAATCTATTTCACTTCTCTTGGCTGCCACAGCTCTTTGTTCCACTTTGTAAAGGAGATGAGAGAAGGGATTTGGGCAAGAGTAGCTCTGCAGTCATTCTTCACAGTGTCTTGTCTTTTCCTGCTTTGCATGACACCTCCTCCCCTCCTCGCGCCACCCCNCAGATAGAATCATGGAATCATAGAATCAGTCAGGGTTGGAAGGGACCACAAGGAACATCCAGCTCCAACGTCCCTGCCATGAGCAGGGACACCCTACCCTAGATCAGGCTGGCCAGAGCCTCATCCAA
The DNA here is from genome assembly GCA_013396675.1 of Eubucco bourcierii. Taxonomy (NCBI): domain Eukaryota; kingdom Metazoa; phylum Chordata; class Aves; order Piciformes; family Ramphastidae; genus Eubucco; species Eubucco bourcierii. The sequence goes on along the minus strand of VWZE01009719.1, from coordinate 126,127 downwards.
CCTGGCTTTAAACACCTCCAGGGATGAGGCTTCAACCACCTCCCTGGGCAACCCATTCCAAAGTCTCACCACTCTCATGCTGAAGAGCTTCCTCCTCACATCCAGTCTGAATGTCCCCACCTCCAGCTTTGCTCCATTCCCCCTCATCTTGTTACTACCTGATAGCCTAAAAAGTCCCTCCCCAGTTTTTTTGTAGCCCCCTTCTGATACTGGAAGGCCACAGTAAGGTCCGCTGGGAGCCTCCTCCAGACTGAACTGCCCCAGCTGTTTCAGTCTGTCCTCATAGCAGAGGTGCTCCAGTCCTCTGAGCATCTTTGTGGCCCTTCTCTGGACACTCTGCAGCATGTCCTCATCCCTCTTGTAATAGGGGCTCCAGAATTGGATGCAGTACTCCAAGTTTTCACCAGAGTGGAGCAGAGGAAGAGAATCACCTTCCTTGACCTTCTGGCCACACTTCTGCTGATGCAACCCAGGCTCTGGTTGGCTTTCTGTGCTACAAGTGCACACTGCTGGCTCATGCTGAGCTTCTCGTCCACCAGCACCCCTAAGTCTCTCTCTTCAGGGCTGCTCCCCAGCCAGGCACTGCCCAGCCTGTATAGGTACTTGGGATTGCCTCGACCCAAATACAGGACCTTGCACTTAGTCTCGTTGAACTTCATGAGGTTGGCTTGTGCCCACCTCTCCAGATGCTGTGTCCTGCTGCATTCCTTTTCCAAAATATGTCTTCTGGGTAGCTCTGTTCACTTCATTGGTAAACTCCATGAGTTGAGTTACTTTTTTTTTTCTTTTTTTTTTTTTTTTTCCTGATCAAGATAATGTACAAAGACAGAAACCTATCTAGGAGAATACTTCTTCTTCTTCTTTTTTTTTTTTTAAATTATTATATTTCTTTGGCTTTTACTTCACATAACAAACTCTGCTTTGAATTAGTGCATCTGCTTCAAGGCCTGCACAGTGTCATTGAGTTTTGCATGCCACTGCCTGGATGTTCTTCCACACTGGAATCCTGGCACACAGCATACGGCCTCCCAGGCTTTCTCCTGCCTTTGGTTCACTGCACTCTTACTGCTGAGTATGCTCTTGGTCTTCTGTAATTTGATTTTTTTTTTTTTTAAATTTCTTCTTTTTATTCTTTCTCGCTGCATTCTTAATTCTTAACCTACCTGAGCATAAATATCATAGACATTATAGGTAAATTTTGTATGAGCAAAATACACAGCTGGTAAAAATGAGTTCTGTTAAAATCAGGGAAGGCTCAGAAGCTCTGTGTGCATTTCTGTAGCACAACATGAAGAGGAATCCCGAAGTTTAACTCAGTATTGAAGTTCTTTAATGGAGAGAGAGGAATTCACCAAAAGTAGAGCTGATGCAAATTATTTTGCCTGCCGAGCCATAGCAGATCTGTAGGAAGAGTTTACAGAGAGGACATTGGCTCCACTTGTCCAATAATCTGTGCTTCAGTACTTCATACACATAGATTCTGCTTCAGCCTAGATAATTGGTGTTGCCAGTGGTTATTGCTTTCAGTATAACAACTCATACCTGTCCTGGACTAGAGGGTGATAAGTTCTTGTTCCATCTAAGTGTTGCTGTGCATCCTCATGTCACTGTATTTATACTACTTAAACCATAACGATGTCTCTCTGGGCTTTCTTGCTCTTGCCTTTCTGTGCCAGTGAGCATCATGGAGGGTCTGGGAGTGACTGGGTGATCCACTTCACTGGGGAATGAGAACTGTTAAGAGGAGGTCATGCTATGTCATACTGCAGTATTTCTTTATCTTCTCGGGCAACCAAGACTTCCTGTCTCCTAGGGAATGTATTGTAAGCATCCAGAGTGGAAAAAACCTGCCCATTCTTTTGCTTCCTAAGTTAGAGACCTGTCACACAGGGCAATGCAGCATGAAGAGCTTAACAAGAGTGTTCAGGCTTCGGTCCATGTCAGCACACAGCAGCTCAGCCTGTAGAGTTTTGAATTTGATGGTGGCTTGCAGAGAGCTTGTTTCAACATTGTGGTCTTTTGCATCTGGACAGCACCGGTGCCTTGGTGTGGGCACAGGTGTGGCTTCATGCTCCCAGTTTCCTTGGGAGAAACATTTACTGTCACAGCATGCAGTTGTGACTGTGTAAGGAGTAGAGGGAACAAGTGGGGAGCAGGAGACCATTATCCTAATTTCTAATTTTAAGTACTCCTTCAGTGTGTTCTGAATCAGAGTCAATGAAGGAATAAGCATTGGGGAATAAACAGAAGTTATGAGTAAGATGTTCTACTGAGTCCCAAAATGTTTACAGGATCACACTTAACAGTTGCTTAAACAGATAGTTTACTGATAGAAGGCCATTTCTTGAGTTTGAAAATGATTTACAGCTTATACAGTAATTGAAGTGGCAGTTACTTCATCACACTTAAGTTTATTGATTCCATTAGTACATTGACCTCCTTTCTGCTGAACCACCAGTTTGAATGTCTGTGCGGCGGCGGATAAATTAAAAGGGAAAGATGCCATTTTCCTAACTATGCAGGACTCAGGTTTCTGTAATAACCAGAGAAATGAAAGCACAAACACTAGTGGGAAGTGCAAAATGGCAGGAGATTGAGATGCTCTGAATCTATTCATGTTTGATGGATTTTTTTCAAAGTAATCAGAGGATTCCTTTTCTGTCGGTCGGTGATGGATGCTGAGTTTGCTTGCACTGTTAAGTGGCCAGCATCTGTATTCCAGCAGTTAAAACAAACAGCAACCCAGATTATGGAAACTATCCTATGAATGGGAGAGCAGGGCCAGCTGGAGAGTGGTTTCTGTATGATTTGATCTGTATATTCTATATGTCAAATAACAGTTTCTGCACTTCGATTTCCCCTCAGAAAGATTGCTTAGAGTTGGGTAGTGCTCAAAGCTGCAAAATAGAAATGTGGAGCATTGGCCTGTGAGCTCAATGAGAGCTGAAAGGCAGGAATTACAGGAATACAGAAATCTCTTTGCTTGTGTTCTGCTGAGGCAGTAGCTCCCTTGTCCTCCAGTACACCTCTTGAGAGCAAAACTACCTTCTGCTGCCATCTTGCTCTGCTCTTATCTCACCTTTAAGAGGATAGTGGTGCTGCTAGAGCAGGAGCTACCGCCTTGCCAGGAGCAAGTGATCCTCTGTCTGCCCTTTTCTGAGTTCCTGGCATTGTTCAGCTTGTGACAGTTCAACTGCCAGTGTGGTATGATAGCTGGTGCTGTGCCATGGCACCAAGTGCTCAGCTAGCCTGAGCATGGCACTAAGGAATGAACATTTTGGGTTTTGCTGCGTGGCTCTTAAATTGGATAGGCTTTCAGTTTTCTCCCCTTAATCACTGATGAAAGTCAGCCAGACTGAAAGGACATGTTTTGCTCTTTGTAACTGGGAAACAGATCCAAACAAAGTGAAGATCTGGCCCTTGGGATAATTGAAATGAGAATAACCCATCATTCTCTGTCTGGTGGCAGGACAGTTAATGTTTTTACCATTGCTAGTACATGCTGGGCTAATGGATGAAAAGCTTCAAAAGGACTTGTAGGAAATTCTGATCTTTTAATCATGCAGTTCTGAAAACAAAGGACTTTGATTGCAACCCAGGCTCCATATAACGGTATCAAGCTGACATTCAAGTGCTCTTAGCAGTACTCAAGTATTGGTAGAAGAGGTATTTAACAAAGTCATCTTAGGAACACCATATTTTTTAACAGCATGATTTGTGCCTGGATTACCACAAAGTGAGTTTTGACACAATTCAAGGAGCACCTTTTTTCATGGGATTTGACCCAGGCATGCTGTGTCTTCACTGGAGTGAGCCTGGACAAGCTGAATGGGAGAAATAGAAACTGGGAATTGTCATACTCTTTCCAAAAGGTCTTTCAAGCAGATTTGTTTTCATTCTATTGCAAGATGGAAATTTTTGGATGCAGAGCCTGATTCAGAGACCGAAGGGATCACACAGTCTTGTGTTGATTAGATTGCGATGTGAGCTGGGCCATATGGCACAGAAGCAGAGCAGGAGGATTGCAAAGGGTTTTCTCCAGGGTTCCAGCTCCCTTTCTGGGACTACAGTGGGGTGATTACCATTTCATGACACAGACATGCTCAGATGCTGTACTGAGTATAGTATAGTGTAGTAATCTGAACTGGACTGAATAAATGACTTCTATATGACAACAAAGTCTCTGGCCACATGAGGAAGTTTGCCTCCTGTCATCTTTTTTCGGTTGTGGTATTATAAATTTGGACCATCTGTGTGGAGTTATATTAGAGTTGTTGCTTGAGAGTTTACAAGCTTTCTCACAGCCAAGTGAAAAGGGCATTTCTCATTATTGTGCCAATGGTTGGGACATGAAATGCTTGTTATGTTCACAAATGAGTGTCCAGATTTTTGGCAAAACCAAGAAGTCAGATTCACCCATGCAGGGTGAGGTTTTATTGCAGTGTGTCCAAGGGGATTGTGTATGCCCAGGTTGAGCCCCCAGGGCTTCCATGTGAAACGAGGAGTAGGCTATAGGTAAAATTGGCATAATATTTTATCAACCATTTCTTATTTGGTTTTTGTTTTCATCGGTTCAATTAAAGAAGAAAACAGGATCTAATTTAACTTTGCTTCCTCCTCCCTGTAAAAAATCTGTTTCGCTGGCAAATTAGAGTGATGAGAACTTCTGAAAATTTTATCAAGCAAATACTTTCCATCTGACAAGACTGAAACTCCAAAGTTGCCAGGAAACCAGAAAGCTAGTCTGATGTTAATTAGAGGAGATGGTGTGGCTCTTGCTTTTGCCATCTTGACTCCATTTTTCTATCTTTGCATCAGTTTGCAGAGGAAGCCCAATAACTGTTTTAGGTTCAGTAGCCAGCTGATTGTCTTGCCTTCTGTATTGTGTGAATTAAAAAATAAGTAATTTGTTTGTGGTAATATCATGAAATCACAGGATGTTAGGGGTCAGAAGGGACCTCTGGAGAACTTCAACCTCCCTGCCAGAGCAGGACCAGAGAATCTAACACAGGTTGCACAGGAGCACATCCAGACAGGGCTTGAAAGTCTCCAGAGAAGAAGACTCCACAACCTCTCTGGGGAGCCTATGCTAGTGCTCTGAGACCCTTACAGTCAAGAAGTTCTTCCTCTTGTTGAGGTGGAATTTCCTATGCTGTAGTTTACATCTATTGATCCCAGGGCACAAGTGAGCAGAGGCTGTCTCTGTCCCTTCCTTCCTGACCCCCAGCTCTCAGATATTTATAGACATTTATTAAATTCTCTCTCAGGCTTCTCCTTTCCAGATGAAACAGCCCCAGGGCTCTCAGTGTTTCCTCATCAGGCAGTGCTCCAGTCCCTTCATCATCCTCGTAGCCCTGTGTTGGACTCTTTCCCTGACCCTCTTGAACCAGGGAGCCCAGAACTGGATGTAGTTTTCTAGGTGAGGAGTCAACAGGGCAGAGTAGATGTGGAGGAGAACCTCCCTTGATCTGCTGGATGCACTCTTGTCTGTGCTACCTATGAAAACACAGTAAACCTTTTAGATGTTATGTGGCCTAAGCTTAAATGAGAACAGGGGGAATGGTGACCAAAAGAGTGGCTGAGTGCATAAAACCTGCAAGAAATACTTTCCACAAGCTCACTGTTGTTATTCTGTTAGAATGATGATTAGGAGTAAGTAGGAATACTTTGAATACAGAAGAGGTTGTGCTTCCCACCACCTGATTTAAGGAGATGTATAAGGCTTAAATTAAAGTAAATATGCCTGTAATTTGCTGTAATGCATGCATTCAGCATACCTGCTCTTTGAAGAGTATCCAGCTCTGTTCAGTGCCAGTTACTTCCTAATCAAGTAATAGATGAGGCTGGAAGGAGACTGCTCAGCATCCTCTGGTTGAGCTTTTTCTGTTGAGCAGAGAGGTTTAAGGGAGCCAGATAGAGAATAAACAAGATGAGGCAGGATGCTATAGGAACGTGGATGCTGGGAGGGTGCAGGATGCTTCAGCTGTTTGTTGTGGGCATTATTTGTACTTTTTTTTCTTTCTTTCTTTCTTAAAGGATCCTTGGTTTAAGTGCATGAATGATATTTATAGCAATGGATTCAGTATCTACAGTTGTAGTGTTGATACCTGTCTCAGATTATGTAATCCACCATCTTCCTGGCTAAGGATTGTAGGACAGAAGTCTTTAGGAGCGATGTTTTGTGATGTATCTGTGTTGTCTTTCTTGCTAACCTGAATATTAATTCCTTTATCATTCAACTGTCACTGCAGTGAGCTCCTGCCTTCTGAGGTTTGTAAACACCTGCTACCAAAAAACTCCCAAACAATGAATTAAGAAGAAAAGATGAATTTAAGATGAAACTTCTTTATACCCACGATCATGGAGAGTAGCTACATTGATCCACAGCATGGATGTAATAGGAGTACCTCTTCCACAAGAAGAATTAAAGCAGATGTTAGGGATGAGCTAAACCATTGTGTGGGAAAAAAACCTGCAGAATAGTCAAAGTTTAGGCTGTTCCATACAGCTCATCTATTTTTCCCTCAAGTATTTCTATGGAATTTCTTGAGAACTTTGGTTAGAAGCTTGACTTAAGTGGGATTATTTAAACCACAGTAATAGCAATCTGTTATCTTTTATAATGGATGTTGTAGTTGTAGATCAGCAGAAACCAGATCAACATGGGTCTTGAGTCTCTGCTTTGAATCTTGAAAATGCAAATAACAATGGTTCATTATGTTCATATAGTTAACCTGAGAACTAATTAATTAACATCCAGTTGGTGGTGATGGAATGGTCTACAATTAAGTGGTGGGAGGGTTGCTGTTGGGTATCACAGTATCACCAAGGGTGGAAGAGACCTCAAAGCTCATCAAGTCCAGCCCATCACCACAGCCCTCAAGACCAGACCATGGCACCAAGTGCCACGTCCAAACCCGCCTTGAACACCTCCAGGGACGCTGACTCCACCACCTCCCTGGGCAGCCCATTCCAGCGGTCAATGACTCTCTCAGGCAAGAACTTTCTCCTCACCTCCAGCCTAAACCTCCCCTGGCACAGCTTGAGACTGTGTCCTCTTGTTCTGGTGCTGCTTGCCTGAGAGAAGAAAGCAACCTCCTCCTGGCTACAAGCACCCTTCAAGTAGCTGTAGACAGCAAGAAGGTCTCCCCTGAACCTCCTCTTCTCCAGGCTAACCAATCCCAGCTCCCTCAGCCTCTCTCCATAGGGCTGTGCTCCAGGCCTCTCCCCAGCCTCGTTACCCTTCTCTGGACATACTCAAGCACCTCAATGTCCTTCTTAAATTGAGGGGCCCAGAACTGGACACAGGACTCAAGGTGTGGCCTAAGCAGTGCAGAGTGCAGGGGGAGAATGAGCTCCCTGCTCCTACTGGCCACACTATTCCTGAATGATTGCTTACATATTCCTGTATGATTGCTTACACACTATCCAGTTGGATTTCATGGAATACAGAGTGGTATTTTTGTTTCTTTTTCTCAAGTGTGGTACTGTGGACTACACTGAGATGAGGGCAAAAGTGGAGTGTGAAGTTACTGTTTTTCTTCAAGACGATCAGTTCATGTTACTCTTCCTTTGGAACCTGAGACTTTGTTCTTTCCAACCACAGTCCAAGTTAAAACAAAAGTGAAAGAAGTTTCCCATTGCTTTCCAGTGGGCTCTGGACATGCACTGGATATGTGCCTGTGGCTTGATTATGTTTTGGGATGCATGTGATGGTAATAGCTCTGGTTTGTGCTAGAGAGCTCAGTCCTGCAGTGTGCTGCATGCTCCTGCCAGTTCTCATTGTCTTTGCCATGGCTCAGTGTGTCCATGACTGTGTGACCGAACTGAAATATGGTGCAGTGCTCAATACTTGTATTTTCATCACACTCTTTTCAATTTCCCTCTCTCTTTGTTAACAGTTCTTTTCACCTGGCTTCAGGCTTTGAATATTCTCAGGTCTATAACTGATTCTAGGTTGTTAACAAAATTTTCCACTACCTGTCTGCTTTGTATTTCCTAGTGAGAAACTGAGTGGAAACTTGCAGTCTGTGAAGATCTGGTGGGCCAAGAAGAACTTTTGCAGCCAAATTAATTTTTAATGGTGCTTTGATTCAAACAGCTTAGATGTCAGTGTATGAGACTCACCCTCTGTCCCGTCCCTAATGCATTTCCCTTTAGCAGTCACCTTTTGGACATCTCTTTTTAAAAGTTTGATTTGATTTAGGGACCTTGAAATGCACTGGTGCTGCTTCATTTAAGTTTTATTCAGGAGTTAAGCTGTTGAACACTGAGAGTTCAATGGAACTACCTCCATCCCTGGTACACTCTCACAGGCACAGTGCTGCTGTTCTCTCTGCTGACATCCTCCGAAGCAGAGGCACTTGTAAGAAATTGCCAAACCTAACTTAACTTTCACTTTTAGTGTGAAATAAGCTAAAGCAGGAGCTGGCACTCCTGGGTTGGGAGATTTATAAGATGCTGGTGCTGGCTGTCCTGCTGATTTGTTGCTGCTGTTTCTTACTGTGTTTTCACAGTGTCTGAGCATCCCAGGCAGGGAGCTGAACGTCTTCATCCTGTGTGCTCTGTAGACACGACACAAAACGTGGTTTAAGGAGCAACTGACAAATGCCTTACAAGCATACAAATGTGAATGAATAAAACCAGTTTTCTAAAATGTAAGCTGAAGAATGTAGATGAAGTGAGTTTTAAAAGTGATAAATTGCATTATTTACAGCTATTTAATTATATAAAATAGTAAAGATTTTGGGGTCCCCATTTTGAGGGTGATTTGAAAGGATTGAGAGGACTACTTTCTGAAAATTAGGTCTTCCTATGGTTGCCTAAAATGGAGATGAGTCCATCAGCTCACCAGTTCTACATCCATCTCATGCTGAGAAACCTCAGCTGAGGTCTCTGTTGGGAAACACTGATGGCTTTTGCTTTTCTAGCCTCATTTGATCCCTCTGTACAGGGGGCTAAAAGAGATACACCTCATTCTGTTGCTGTCAAAATATCTTGCTGTCCAAATACTTTACAAATTACCCTGCTAACAGAGATACACCTCCTTCTGTTGCTGTCAAAATACCTTGCTGTCCAAATACTTTACAAATTACCCTGCTAAGGTATTAAATTATTTATTATTTTGTCCCCTGGTGGAGACACAGTTTGCCTCTCTGTATCTCTGTCTCTCTAAAATCAGCACAATGGTGTTAGTTTCTTAATGTATATTTCTCCTGTGGGGAGTGGAAGCCAGTCGATGCAGATAAGAATTTTGATGAGCTTCCTGTTTGAAGGGTTTGTAGCTTAGGAGTTCCCTCAGCCACACTGCTTTCCCCTTCAGGAGACATTTTAAAGCTGTTTTCCTTTCTTGTTTTGATGCCTACTTTGTAAAATATTCCTATTAACATCACTTTTGTGTCCTGCATGGTATCTGGTGCTGCTCTGTAGCTGCGAGGTGCAGGCGTTTCAACCCAGTGTGAGTCTGTGGCTTGTATTCGTATTCAAATGTTGGTATCCTCTCTCTATGAAATTATTCATCAGATTCCTCTGTGAATGCTTCTAATGGTTTAATGTGTTGAGCTGATAACGAACTGCATGCTCAAATGTGATGTTGCTCTTTTTAGACTTGATTAGACTCCATCCTTGATTGTGATTTAATGGCTGTTCACAAGCTTGTTCGCTCTTGCTGTTGCATGTTAAGTACCAAAGTATCCAGCCGGGTCTGCCAAAGTCTTTTAAGGGACCATAGTTTCTCAAGGGAGATGAAAAGCTCTAAGTAGGCTATCGTTGAGATTCAGAACTTGGATTGTGTTTGATTGTTCTTGATGACCAAAGATTTTGTCCGTAAATCTCTCTGGAAATGTTTAAGTGCTCAAAGACTCGTCTCAGTGCTGGATTTTTGCTCTGCTGAAATACTGTATAAACAATCAAACAAAATCTTTTTCTTTTTTTTTTTTTTAAAGCAATTAGCAGAGTCAAAACAATCCCAAAGAAAAACATTATTCACTACTTCTTTTTCTTCTCCCAAATGCCTGTCAGAGCTATAGTGCCAGAAAATGCAATGCTTAATTAGAAATTAATGTTATGTCTCCTGTTTTGTGCACTGTCTCTACTAGTATCTCCTATTTGTCTATCACAGGTACTTGCATGGCCCCAGTTAGCATAATATTTTTTTCATGGAGCCCTTACAGAAGTACTGATGTACCTGACTCACAAACAGGGAGATGGAGAGATTTGTACAAATCTAGAAAGGCTTGATCTGCAAATCCTACCTTACGTCATTGCTGTGGAGTCACTTTTCCTGTATGTATCTAGTCTCTTCTGTTTAAACTAGGAGAAGATTAATCAAAGTGTGATAGTGATCCAGTAGTTAGGAGGTGAATTAAGCTGGACTGGAAGTTGTGCCATATGCTTGGACAGCTGAAGTGTCTTCAGTAATTTTCTGGACAACAGGTCAGATGATGGAAGATGCCCACTGGGCACTGGAAATGTGGGACCACAGTAGTATTGGTGAGGAATAATTTAGGTGTTTAACATAATGAGCTACTGCCACTTTGGCTGTCTGAATTCCCAATATCCTGTGAATGTACATGAAAATACTGGACTTGGGAAAAATACATGCCTTTTTAGATCAGTCAGGTGGAGTACACTAAAGCATCTGAAATGGCACTAAGTAACAGATTTTTAATTACAGTTGTAATGCCTGGAACTTCACTGGCTCCATCTGTGGACAGTTAGCTCATACCTGGCTGCACAGTTGAGTTTAGGAAGGATACCAAGCTCCCTGCTCTTTTCTTAAGCACATGTAGAGATGAAATGCAGAAAGTTGTACATGAAGAACTGATTTGGCTGCAATACATTAAATGATGAATACCAGGTATCAGGGAGCAGCCACAGGAGGGATGCAGTTTCAACCCCAAGTGAGGAGGTACAATTGACTTGTTTGAAAGTAGGCTTACAAGGAGGCAGGTTTCTAGTATCCTGCTCTAAAGCACGTGCAAAGATTAAAACCTGTAATGTTCCTGCTCCAGTCCAAGTGGCTCTTTTGTGCTTGTATTCAACTCCATGCCTTCAGCAGTGCCTGCTAACAGTCCTCCTTTTTTTTCCATGGGGAAATAATCACTGGGAAATCAGCTGAAGTGGATCAAGAATTACTTCTATGTGGATCACACTCAGCAGCAAGTTTAATTACAGCTGAAGTGTCAGATACTCCTCTTGTGACTCATCCTCCCTTCCCTGGCACCAGAAGAAACATTTAGCAGTGGAGGAACTCTGAACTTCTAGGAGAATGTTCTGCTTTTCTGCTGCTGTGGCCATATGACTCTTACCTTAGACCAGCTGCTGCTTTCATCTTCCTTTCAGGAGAGAAGAAATAAGTAATTTGTGATTTAATCCATGCCCAGCACAAGGACTGGGTATGGTATTGTTAAAATCAGCAAAGTGTTCTGCAAGCTTCAGTTGCATGATAGTATTCTATTAAGGCAGCAGCTCTGGATTTTGTCAAGATGTAATTCAGACATTTTTATTACTTATTAATCAAATCCCAGTAACGTCAGGAACATGATTTAATTCCTATTTAATAATCCTCTAAATGCAAATATTGGAACTCTTTAAAACAAGCTAAATATTTTTTCACTTGAGCTTGATGAAGCTGATTAAGAAATACCTTCAATAAGTTGTTTTAGTTCCAGTGTAGTCTATTTGTTTAATAAAATAAATTACCACCTCAGGGGAGCATGAAGAGAAACACATGGAATGTACTAAGGGCAAGATTTTCAGAAGCACTTTACTGTAGCTTAACTCAGATTTGTGAATTTTAGCCTTCATTTCAAGTGGAGGAAGGTGAAGCAAAAAACCCAGTGTCCATCTTGGATGAACTGTGCACAGAAATGTGTTTTTTTTTTTTTTCCCCTCTCTATCTTCTCTTTAAAATGTTTGTTCAGCATTGCTCTGAAATCCCAGTTGTCTTGCTAAAATCAAAAGTCTTCTGCCAAAGGCAAGGACAGGTTAAACTAAGTGAGCTGCAGAGCAGCTGTGATACTGGCAGTGCTTTATTGTCTGTGTCTTGTTAGCTTTTTGTTGGGTTTGGCTGGGTTCCTTCAGAAACAATCCCATCTCTTGAAGAGATAAACCTCCTGTTACCACCTTAAAATAACATCAAAAGTACTTGGTTCTTCTTCCTACATCCCTCCCATCATCTCCTCTCTTTAAACTGTGTTATTTGGCCGATCTTATGTTAAATGTTACTTCTTTGGCCCCTTTCAGTGCTGAACCTGATAGAATCATAGAGTCATAGAATGGTAAGGTTGGAAGGGACCTCAAGGATCATCATAGGCAGGGACACCTCCCACTAGTACAGGTCACTCAAGGCCTCCTCCAGTCTGGCCTTGAACACCTCCAGGGAGGGAGCATCCACAACCTCCCTGGGCAACCTGTTCCAGTGTCTCACCACCCTCACTGTAAAGAACTTCCTCCTAACATCCAGTCTAAATCTCCCCTCTGCCAGTTTAAACCCATTGCCCCTTGTCCCCCAGCCTTCCTGTAGGCCCCCTTCAGATACTGTAAGGTTACTATCAGGTCCCCTGGAAGCTTTCTCTTCTCCAGGCTGAAGAGCCCCAGCTCCCTCAGCCTGTCCTCATAGGAGATACCTGCAATATTTCTCATTACCTTCTCCCCTAGAAACTCAAGCATGTCCTGGACCTTGCAAGAAACCATTCAAGCAAAACATTACCAGTTTCTGAAATATCTTTAATTAACATGCAGATAGTTATGAGAAGTAGGTGATGTTAAAGACTGTTCAGCCAAACCAAGCATCTTGGTGTTGTTTTTAGCCACAGGTCTCATCTCCTTTGTTTGCCTGGTTCTCTGTTGACCCCTAACATTAAACTGTGAGCCCTTCAAGAGGGGCAGGAGATTTGGGTGATTTGGCCAGAGGGATGAGCCACACCCCACCTTCTGGAGCCTGGGCAATAATAGACCATTCTAGAGAAACACCATGGATCCCATCTGAAGTCTGAGAAGCAGGGAGGTTCTGTGGCATAGCAGAAATGCAGGACTTGTAACCCTCTTGCTCATGCTCTACTCATGCTGCTCTCCTTGGGAGCACAGTGATCAGTGACAGGCACTGCCTCTGCTGCAGCTGGTGGCGAGGGGTGGGCAGTGATGGCTTTAAATTGGAATTTTCCATGGGTTTGTGACAGAGCAGAGCTGTGTTAGTGCTGATTCACTCCTGCATATTTTCAGTGCTGGGAGGGAAGGCACTGGAACTTCTCTGATGTCCTGTGTGGCTTCAGCCTCACAGAGGACAGGAGAACAGTGGCACTTTGCAAGTTCCCAGTCTGAAAGCTTGCATTCCATTCCATGCTGGGACATCTCTCCTATGGAGACCGACTGAGAAAATTATATTATTCAGTCTGGAAAAGAGAAGGCTCCAAGGAGACCTTATTGTGTTCTTCCAGACCTACAAGAAAGCCGGTGAGGGACTTTTTAGGGCGTTAGGTAGTGATAGCACTGGGGGGAATGGAGCAAAACTAGAAGTGGATAGATTCAGATTGAATGTTAGGAAAAAGTTCTTCGCTGTGAGGATGGTGAGGCACTGGAACCAGGGAGGTGGTTGAGGCCCCATCCCTGAAGGTATTTAAGGCCAAGGCTGGATGAGGCTCTGAGCAACCCGATAGAGTGTGAGGTGTCCCTGCCCATGGCAGGGAGGTTGGAACTGGATGATCCTTGAGGTCCCTTCTGGCCCTGACAGTTCTGTGATTCACTGATTCCAGCAGCTGTTCATGGCAACCTCTTCTGCAGAGCACCCAGGTCACAGATTTTTTTTCTTTTGGTTGTTCTTGATTTACCTTCTGTATGTTGATAAAATACAGAATGACAAACATCCTCAACAGTAACTGTGGTTTCTTTTCAAGTGCTGGAGTTGAGTGCATCTCCTAATAGAAGTTGCAGATTGTAGAAACATAGAGTGAGTAAACTGTCCTCTGAAAGTTCACTGCTGGTGAAGCTGATTGTGGTTGGCTTTGGGAAGTGGATATATTAATTTCAGGATGCTGTTTATTAAGCTTCCATATGGAAGTGCTTTTCATGTGTGATCCTTTTCATGAAGACTGAAAACCTCTCTCCACAGCTTTCTGTCTTATCTGTCTCTTAACTAGAAACTGACAGGTTAACTGTGCCTTTGCACCCTAAGAAGCTTTTGGTTAGGCAGAGGCACCATGAGTCAGTGTCTGGTTTCATGTCCAGTCCTTAACCCTGACTGTCTTTGCAGCCTTACATAAATTACTGAGGGCAATTATTTTTTGAATGCCAATGTCTGCAGTTGGACATCTGAACTTATAGTTAAACCTGTAAGTAGGACTGCACTGATTTTTATAGACACCGACTCCCACGGTGTCTTTATGTGTTATGTTGTGTAGGGGTTTGCAGCATTACTGAAAACTAAATGTGGATGTAGGAGCATAATGTAAGACATCCAAATTTGAGAATGTCAGCCTTGACCTACACAAGCTTCATTTTTTGCCCTTCTGTTAATGTAACCTGACTGAAGAGCATCCCTGGAGGACTGATGGGCAGTGAGATTTCTGATTACAAACTTATTTTGATCAGGCAGTAGCTGGTAATTTCTGGCTTATGAATGAAGACACTGTTACAATATAAGGAGAGAGATTGCTTTAGACCCGTTGCCCAAACACAGTGCAGCTGTCCGTGCAAATATGGGAATCTAATACATATCTGAATATCAAGACAGTGCTGTTAAACACAGCCTGGTTTGAGCCACCCTTCACTGAGCAGGTGAGCTGCAGTTTGTTAATGAGCACTTAGAGAGCTTCTCTGAGACATGTGCAGTGTCACACTGATGAGATGAGGGCTTCTTTCACAGAATCACAGAAACATTCCTGTTGGAAAAGCTCCTCAGGATCACCAAGTCCAGCCAACAACTCTACTCTACAAAGTTCACCTCAAACCATACCCCCAAGCACCACATCCAAACCGCCATCCAGGGTTGGTGACTCCACCACCTCCCTAAGCAGCCCATTCCAATGCCTGAGTGCTCTTGTTGGGAAAAAAAAAAATCCTTATGTTCAGTCTAAACCTACCCAGTTACAGCTTCAGGTCAATTCCCTCTTGTTCTGCCCCTATTTACCTGCGAGAAGAGACCAGCACCAGTCTCTCCACAACATCTTTTCAGGTAGTTGTAGTACTCCTTTGTGGTGCTCCAGATGCATATGCATGCAGGTTCCATGGGATGGGGCAGAATGTTTGANCTGAAGTGTAGAGCTTGCCTTTTAAATCACTCAAGTTCAGGTTTAGCATGGCAAGGACAAGTTCATCTTGCTTATGGTTTAAGGAGAATCTTGTTGAGTAGGGTTATAGGTTAGTGATTGTGGGGGTCTTTTCCAACTTGGATGTTTCTCTGCTTTCTGTGATTCTACTTTGTAATATAAAGGGTGTGAGTTCTGTAGCATACTTTAAGAGATGAGGTTCGATAGCAGCGAGTGCAGTTGCAGCTGCTTAGAGTTAAGCTACAGAGTCTGTGCTGAAAAAGTTCTCAGTGAATACAATATTGTTTGGAGGCAGAAGCATCTTTCATTCTAGTACCCCTCTCCCATTTTGTGAGTGCTGTGGCTGTTCTGCCTCTTTTGGGGGCAGACTAAAGTCTGGTGGAACTTTGTGTGCAGTGTCTATCAAAGCCTACTTTTGTCTTGCTGAAATCAATAGGAATTTTGTCTTTAAATGTAGTGGCAGCCCCGCTGGACTCCTCCTGTTATAATTTATTCTTTAGGGAACTTATGTCCAGAGGTACTGAGTGTCTCTTCTTTCCAATGACTAAAACATGAGCTGACTGCTTATCACACTTGGAAGGTGGGGTTATTCACTGCAGAAGATTCCAGTTTAAACAGACAGACATAATTGCTCAGAAACAATTTTTCCCTCAGCTCCTGGTGAGGCTGCCTTAAGTCAGGCTTGGTTTGGCTTGGTGTGCGCTGATACGAAGGTGAGACAGAGCTTTTCACAAAACTGGGTTAACCCTGAAAGTGTTGTCTGATTTGATTAACGTGCTACAGTTTTTTGCCTTACAGATAAACAACCAACACAGACACAGAATCGTTCGGGCTGTGACAAAGAAAGTTCTTGAATCAAATGCCTTTGTCGGACACTTGATTAATCCTTCCAAATGCAGTTGTAGAGCAGAATCAGTGCAGGCAGTTGCGTTTTCTGCACTTGTAAATAATGTATCAGGAAATATCTTGACTTTGTAAGAAATGCACAACCTGTGTTGTTTTTTTTCACTCCAAAACCATGAAGCAGCTTTGCTCCAGTTCAGATTCGAGCGTCCTGTGCGGCACAGGGCTGTGTGTGGTACACAACTGCTGCAATTGTTTCTTTTTTTAACTAAGAGATTGGCAGCCACTTGGGTGAGTCACAATCATGAACCTAATTTTAGCTGGTAGGTGTGCATTGGGAGAATCTACTGGGGACTGTTGCATCTCAAGAGTTGAAAGAGGTGAAGTGAGCTTAGTTTATGGCTCGTTAGAGATCAGTTTTTCTGTCTGAATTCCATTTCTTGTTACGTGGTTTTGTATGGTACTATTATATGACCTTTCTGTTGGAATTCACCTAGTTCCTTCACCTTCAAAGAGTTTATCAAAAGGGGACAATCTAGAGTGACATTTGATTGATGCTCGTTTGGTTTGTGTTTGTATTTTGAATGTAACAAAGTCCAGAGTTTAAGTTGTCTGTAGTGTCTCAGTTCATTTGTTAGTTTAACCTCATTCAGCCTCTGTTGGTTTCCTCTGAGCTGACCTAAGAAATACATTTTCCAAGAAGGTGTGGCAGTGCATAGCCAGAGAGGAGTTCAGTACATGCAGTCAGAGCCCACCAGTCATTCTGGCTGCATCCTCTGGCTGCCAGCACTGTTTTGTGACTGCTGCTGTTAGTTTAAGGCAGTGAAGCTATTTGGTTGAGTGCTCTGTTGATCCACCTGTACCAAAGTAACACAACCTCTGCCAGGAGTAGATTCCTGTTTCAGGCAGACTGTTAGGAAAGCAGCATAAACAGCTGGTGCCAGCCTTTAAATGCTGCCTATCTGAAAAACAAAAGATGTTTTTTGTGGCATCTTGCATTTCCTTAATGCATTATTCCTGTTTCCCACGTGGCAAAGATGTCAGAATGGATTGTGTAAGGAGATGGAGGCCAAGTTGTCATTTATGGCCTGTATTCAGAAAGCAGCTGTCAGTAGTACCCAAGTCCTTCCTCTGCTTTGTGTTCTGCTCAGCTTCTGTGTGTTCCTGGGCAGTAACCTACCATATGTTGTTTCTAAAGAATGCAAAGGCAGTGTATCATTTTCCACTTAATCAGGATGTTCCTAACAGAGAAATTGCCCAGAGAACTAGTAAAGCCAAATGTACTCAGTAACTACTGTTTAAGAGACACAGTAATTCTGCTTAGCAGGAATGTCCTCAGATAATTTGCAGGTTCCTGGGCTGCATCCCATTTTTAACTGAACATGACCTGGTTTCTCCTAGGAGAGCTCTCACTTTTGTCTGAGTTACGATGCAGGGAAAGCCTGTTCAAACAACTTCTGTCACTGATCCGTATTGAAACTCAGTCTTTTCTAGAACAGGTAGACAGAATGTTCTCCTAGTCCTGCTCTGGACAGAACCACTTCTTCCATTATCCCAAGAAGTCTCAGGCTGTGGGGTTGGTGGTGGTCATGGTTCTGCTTAAATTTAGCTTATCTTGAGCTTAAATATTCTCTGGACCTCCTGATTTGTACTGCTTCTTGTGTTGTCCTGGCAAACTATTTGTTCAGCTGTGCAGCAGCTAAATCTGGATACTCATCTGGCTGAAGAATAACCCAGAGACAGGAGAGGGGAAAAAGAAAAGAGAACTGTCTCACCCAAATCATTTTCCTAGGCTGGCTCATGATGTGGCTACGCCAACAGCTGTACCAGCACAAAGAAGGGAGTGGTGAGTGGTGGGACTAAGTGGGTGGGAGGCTCTTTAAGCCAGCACTGCTTCCAAAGTGTTACTTGCCAAATTACTGTTCAGTTCCTCTGTTTTCTTGAACGCTTCCTCACATCTGCTCTGTCACAGTAAACTCTTAGGGATGTTACCACTTCTACATAACATAACAGCTGTACTGGTTGAAAGACTTCATCTAGCCCAATGGGCTGTCTCCAGCAGTGACCATAATAAGCAGACCTAGGGGTAGGAAGGGGACAAACGTGTCCAATACTTCCATGAATGTTCTGCAGTGCAGCTTATGGATGCAGGAAATCTCAAGTGATCTCCTAAGTACTTGCCCAACTCAAGTACTCTCCTGAAGGCTGTGTTAATCTTGGTATTCATGACATCTTTTGTCAAGGAGTGCTACAGTTTTCCTACTTAGGAGAATCATGAAACACATAGGCAGAACAGATCTATAGTACCAATATGAACAGACTTGGGACCATGGTGGTCCAGAACATGACAACTGTAGGAGCAGCCCAGGACTTGTCACCCTCCCAGCCAGGGTAGCTCCAACTCCCTTTCCTGTTGGGACTTGTCCTTGGCTCATTGTGGCCCTCAGGCTGTCTCTAGGGATTGTTGGCCATGTTGACTATGGGTCCCAGCACAGGCAGGTTAGTTCCAGTGCTCAGGGGTGTTCCCTGGACCCTTCAGTTTACAGAAGGAGGTGCAACCATGATGCCTTCAGTGAAATGTGCACTAGTAGCATTTGGACAGCATTTTGGGTCTAGATGAACATTTAAAATCTTTTAGGGTTTCAGGAAGATGATAATTTAGTAGAGATAATATTGTTTATTTAGTGCCCTTAAATGGGTAATTCCACTGCTCAGATTTTAATTCCCAGTCCAGTCATCTGTGACCTATTGCAATTGTTATTATTAATATATCTTTTTATGTTTTGTTGCCTCATCTATACAATAGATAATAATATTGGGGAAGAGACTTTTCTGAAGAATTGGAAGCATCATGAATTTGATAACTCCTGCTAGCTACTGCTCTGTGGAAATCAAATGTCTCAGATGTCTCAGTGCAGTAGGTGAAAGGATCCTTTCCATAAGCCAGTGAAGGATCATTAAGCTTTTGGTGTGCTCACCTGAAATGACCAGGAAGGAGCATCAGGACGCACATTGTGTGCTCTACTCTGAGGTAGATGGGCTGAATTCTATCTGAAAGCACACAAGCCAGTGAAAAAGCTTGCAATATGCATCAGTTTTGTGGGCAAAGGAGAGTTTCATACATCTGTTGGGATGCATGTTTGATTCTGAACTGAGGCACTATTGATACCATTACTTGCTATGCGCTTTCTGCACTTGGTGACCAAGTCAGTGAATTGTGGTGCTGCTTGAGAAGGGGGAAACTGCTGAGGCAAGGCCTCCTTGCCAAACTAGGACAGATTTTATATGTTTTGTTTAGTGATGTGTTTGGTGGAGATTATATTTCTTCCTAGAATGTACCTACCTGTTAACTGAATGTGATGGGATTGGAAAATCACACCCCACCCCACCCCACCCCCAAATTAAAATTTACCAGACCAGCTCAGATGGCTTGGAAGTAAAATAAAGCTATATTTTACAGCAAAACTGTACCTGCAAGCATATATACAAAATCTATTTACAATTATATACAGTTTAGAAGTAATGCAGGAAGCCAATCTTGCCCCTCAGACCAAGGAAAAAGCCCAGACAGGGCCAAAGCCTACCTCCCTCTCTTCACAGATAGGAAATGATCAGCAAAGCTCAGTTGTTATCTGGTCAGCCAAGGTTGGTATTTGGTGTGGAGGAGTCAGAGAGGAGCAAGGTAACAGTGACAGAGTCAGTGCCCAAAAGGCAAGAGAGCAAAATTGTCTCTATATTGGCTTTTTGTCCCAATTAGCAAAACAGTTATTGATACAGACTTTATCATTGTTTTCCTTTCACAACCAATGCTGTAATTTCCTTACATTCTGCACTGAACTTCCAGGGAAGTTCAGATTTCTCTTATTGGAATATTCCAATAAGTCTTAAGCTACCACAGTGAGATTGGAAGGAAAACTCCATCTCTTTTCACCTGATGTTCATCTCGGTGTCCTGCAGTGACCTTTACTTAGGCCTACAGCCAGGGAGTCCTGGTTGCTGTGATGCTACCTGAGCCACCTGAGTTGTTTTGTCAATGAGGAACACACAGACAGAGAATAAAATCATCTGGTGTTTGTTTGCATGTTATAATCTTTTAGTGAATAAGCTGTACATTCCTTTCTCCTGCTCCCTTGGGATGTGATTCCCTCTTTGTAAGACGTTCCCCATTTATGTAAATGATTGTGATTGCCAAACTAATCAAACCAAGGACAAAAGCAATCACAGGAGCTCATCTAGCATCCAGCTTCCTGACTCCAGCCCCTACATTAGCTTCTACTTCATTAAAATAAATATGACCCAATTCAAGAGCTAATTTGGACTAAACCATTAGGCTTCTGTCCTCATCGCTGGTAGAAGTCTGAAGTTCATTTTCACACATGAGTGAGCAGATGCAGCTTTAAGATGCATGAAGGTTATTGCTGGGTATATGCATGTGGAGGGGAATGGGGCAGGCAGTGGACATACACTTAGTGTTTCTGTAACAGCATCATTTTATAAAGTCTTTTTTGTCCTCTACCTGTGGAAAGGGTATTAGAATAAAATAAACACATGAAAAACAAATTGGTTGTCAGGGGAGAGTGGTAGGATGCTCATGTTGCATTGTAACTGTTGAGTGATTAATACAAAAGTTGGTGGACTCAGCAGAGTCTCTGGTGGAAGGTGTCAGGTGAGATCATAGAATCATAGAATGGTAAGGTTGGAAGGGACCTCAAGGATCATCTAGTTCCAACCCCCTGCCATAGGCAGGGACACCTCCCACTAGTACAGGTTACTCAAGATCTCCAGAGGCGTTTGGAACAAGCCCAGAGAATCTCTGTGTGCTCTGCGAAGTTTGTTGTTTGTTTGTTTGTTTTTCATGTTGATTTTAAGTGCCTCTAACTTCAGAAGAAGCCTTTAGCATGCAGAGTTTGCAAAAAATACTTAGAAGATCCACAGATGCGGAATCTCAAGATATTTTTAATTTAGCAAATGCAAGTCATTTATCTCAGTAATTTCTCAGTCTCAGGAAGGATGCCATGACTTTATTGTGTGGGTAATACCTAGAACCATGTGTGGCTGGCAGGGGCTTTCTTCCCTGGAGCTGCTGTCTGGGGTATCAAGTTATCCTGTGGACTGATGGATGAGTCACCAGAATCTCTGTTTTGTTTGTGCATTTTATCAGAGATCATCAGGCAGCCGTCAGCATGATTGACTAACTCCATGCCAAGTGTCAGGCAGGAGTAGCTGAAGTGAAGTAACACAAGTGACAGCTAAAGAATAAGCAACAATCTGTCTGCTCAGATGAGTTGTTCTGCTGGCAATTTGACAAATTGTGCGGTGTGACTGAAAGTTCTACATAATGTGTTACATTATTTCAAAATATTCTGCTATGAATTGCTTGCATTTAAATTCTGACAGAGAGATGCTTAATGGTATCAGTACAAATACAGCAGAATTGACATAGAAATGCTGAGACAGAGTAAGTCTTCTGAGATTGATTCCTAAATATACTTGCAAAGTCCTGTTTCAGCATTTATAAAAATAATTTGACATTTTTGTGTTCTGCAAAACAGAATGCAGCAGGAGACTTCTCCATATAAATGGGCAAGAAGGAGAAAGGGTGGGATTGGAAACAATCTGTTTGCCTGTAGAAAAGCTCCTGCAAGCTTTTGCTCAGCAGATTTATCTGGGTGCCATACCAACTGATTGATCTCATTTGTCTGCCTTGCATGGATAATTTATGGTTTTCCTGTCCTAGCAAAACCTAACCTCTCTTTTCTTTGAGTTTCATCAAAATTACTCTGGTTCTGTGATATTAGGATGACATTCTAATGGGATGTGTAAGTAGGGAGTTATCTCCACAAACTCCAATTTTGCTGTACAAATACACATCAGGAATGCTGGAAGAATTTTCTTCCAAACTTTTGCTTTTCCTGGCTGGTTAATGCCTTGAGAGAGCTCATAGCTCTTGTGAGCAGTGATGTTTACTCTTTTTTTAATTACTCTCATTCTATAGGAAAATGTGAATCATGGTTAATTGAGCAGTGGCTGCATTCATTTATTATGACTCTATTTCAAGGTCTTATAATTTGTTTCTCAGTCTGTCCAGTAAGTGTTTTGTACATGGCTCACTAATGATACAGCTGGTAAAAAGCTTTGCTAGAAAAATTAAAGTATCATTTCTAACAACAGCAGTTTTACTGGTTTATGTCCCT
Organism: Eubucco bourcierii; assembly: GCA_013396675.1. Classification (NCBI taxonomy): domain Eukaryota; kingdom Metazoa; phylum Chordata; class Aves; order Piciformes; family Ramphastidae; genus Eubucco; species Eubucco bourcierii. The sequence goes on along the minus strand of VWZE01009719.1, from coordinate 103,824 downwards.
GTGGGGATATCTTTATTCTAGAATGATTTTTTTTTTTTTTTTTTGGTAGGCTGACAAATCAAGCTTGTGACTAAATTGAAATACTCTCCTCTGTTCCCCACATGAAGAGGTATTTGCAAGCAGTTAGTTGACCATATTTTAAAAACTTGCTATGAAGGTGCTTTAAATGCACAGCAAAGGACTAGGAGTGTACCTTGTCAACTGCTATGCTTGACTGAGAGTGCTAAGTCAATCACATGTGATCATTAAACAAGTCCAGTGTGCATTAGTTAGCTACCACTGTATCTTGGGCTACAATTGTTGGGGCATTTGTAGTAGCTAATTGTATCTGGGTGCTTCAGGTCTCCTGTGGTACCTGTTGGCTTGGTTCAGAGTGAAGATTTGCTGTCTCTGGTGGCAGGCACAGACTGCAGATAAAGCACCAGCTGTGTGGCAGTCCTCTTTCTCTTCCTTCCTGTTACCTACTCATGCTGTGGTGAAGCCCATGTGTTCTCTGTGAGAACAAGAGCAGATAGCAGGAACAGGTTTTTGTAACTATTACTATTAGAAAAAAAGACTGAGAGGAAATCTGATCAGTGTCTATAAATATCTGAGGGGTGGGTTTTAAATGGATGGGGCCAATCTCTTTTCTTTGGTGCACAGTAATAAAAGAAGGAACAATGGATGTGAACTTGAACAGAAGGTTTCAGCTCAACATGTGGAGAAATTTCTTTACAGTGAGGGTGATGGAGCACTGGAACAGGCTGTCCAAGGCTATTGTGGAGGCTTCTTCTCAGGAGACTTTCAAAACCTGCCTGGGTGCATTCCTGTGTGGACTACCCTGGGTGATTCTACTTTGGCAGGGGGGTTGGACTGGATGATCTCTGGAGGTCTCTTCCAACCTCTAACATTCTGTGATTTTGTGAGACCTTGCAAACAGCAAAGGGCTTTCCACATTCCACTTCTCTGCTGATGATAACTTCATGGTTGTTGGAAAGCAGCACAGACCACAGTTGCTGTCATGTTGAGGCTGAGGGGTACGGAAGGTAAGGGAAAGCTACTTGCAAGATGATCTGCTGAGATCAAAGCAGCAGTCTTAGTGTTACTCTGGTGGGGCTCACTGTCTTCCTGCTAGTGCAAAGGCTCTCCCTCATGTTTTGATCAGACTTAAACACCACTGGCATCAAGATTTGTGCCTTTCTTCCAGTGACAAAGTGTCTTCTTGACAATGGGCTGATACTTGAGTTTAGGTAGAGGTTAGTGATTATGACTTAATATAGATGAGAAGGAGCAGAAACAATTTAAATAGAAGATTACCAGCAAGTTACTGCAGACACTATACCCACTGCTTGCCCTCAAGACATGTAGGTGTTCTGTAACAGCTGAAGTTGCAGTGACGTTTTAGTGCCTGTGGCAATTAGTGCCATAAGAACTTCTTGTTTCAGATGCAGACTTTGGATCTAAACCTCTGTCAGACTGCAGTACCTCAGGGAACCAGTGTATGAATATGCTGAAAGCAACTGGGCTGTGGGAACTTCAGCAGAACCCCCCCCCCATCTGCAGGGTGGCTGCTCAGTGCCTGCATGGGCAGTGGACTCTTATGGGATTGTCTGACTTCACAGAATTGCTGAGGCTGGAAAAGACCTCTGAGAACATCCAGTCCAGCCTATAACCTAACACCACCACAACAGCTAAACCAAACCACCATGTGCCACATCCAATCTTTTCTTAAAGACCTCCAGGGATGGTGACTCCACCACCTCCCTGGGTAGTCCATTCCAGTGCCTGTGAACTTTCCATCAGGAAGTGCTTCCTAATATTCAACCTAAACCTTCCCTGGCACAGGTTCAGGCCATGCCCTCTTGTCCTGTCACAAGTTACCTGGGAGCAGAGCCTGACCCCCACCTGACTACAACTTTCTTTTAGGTAGTTGTAGATAATGCTAAGGTCCCCTCTAAGTCTCCTCTTCTCCAGGCTGAACACTTCCAGCTCCCTCAGCCTCTCCTCATCAGACTTTCCCTCCAACCCCCTCACCAGTCTCGTCACTCTCCTCTGGACCTACTCCAGCACCTCAATATCCTTCTTGAAGTGAGTGGCCCAGAACTGCACACAGTGCTTGAGGTGAAGCCTCCCCAGTGCTTAGTACAAGGGCAGAACTACATCTCTAGTCCTGCTGACCACACTATTCCTGACTTGAGATTAATTGAGAGGCAATTCAGAGAGGCAAGGAAGGGAATGGATGGTCTAAAAGTCTTTCCTCTCTCTTGTTCTCCAGCCAGCCCATTTCTATGCAGGGCTCTCCACAGATGAGAAGCTGAGGTTTTTTTTGAGGAGACAGACCTGCTGGCATCGTTTCAGAAAGCGTTAAACATGAGAGAGCTTTTGAGATCCCTTGTGGAGAGCTGTAGGTGGAATCTCCTGGCAAGAGTTTAAAAAGTAAAAAAGACAAAAGGCAATGATGCTGACCTCACTTCTACCCCCCAAAACAACTTTTATGTTCACATTTTATCTTCCATTTTCAGATGGATGAACACTAATCCAGAGGTTATGTTGATAACGGTGGATGGGTTTATTTTTGTTACTTGCTAAGTGTTGTAATATCCTTCTGTTCTGTGATTTATGGTAAAAATAAAGCTGCTGATGGTTCTGAGAATGTGGGGGAGGTTTGGATAACACAGTATTGGGGAAAAAAAACCAAATAGATGGGGAAAAAATGACATTCTTTAGCAATGAGTTTATTTCTTTTGGGCTAGTGTTTCTAAGGCAGGTAATAAAATTATGTTATCTTGAGTCAAAGAGCTATATTTATAATCTTTTATTACTTTATTGGCTCCTTTTTTTTCGTAGAATCATCAGTCAGGGTTGGAAGGGACCACAAGGATCATCTAGTTCCAACCCCCCTGTCATGAGCAGGGACACCCTACCCTAGATCAGGCTGCCCACAGCCTCATCCAGCCTGGCATTAAACACCTCCAGGGATGGGACCTCAACCACCTCCCTGGGCAACCCATTCTGCCACTCTCATACTGAAGAACCTCCTCCTCACATCCGGTCTGAATCTCTTCACCTCCAGCTTTGCTCCATTCCCCCTTGTCCTGTCACTACCTGATAGCCTAAAAGGTCCCTCCTCAGTTTTTTTGTAGCCCCCTTCTGATACTGACTGGCCACAATAAGGTCCTCTGGGAGCCTCCTCTTTTCCAGACTGAACAGCCCCAGCTCTTTCAGTCTGTCCTCATAGCAGAGGTTCTCCAGCCCTCTGAGCATTCTCATGGCCCCTTCTCTGGACATGCTCCATCATGTCCACATCCCTCTTGTCCCAGGGGCTCCAGAACTGGCTGCAGTACTCCAGGTGGGGTCTCAGCACAGAGTAGAAGATCACCTCCGTTGCCCTGCTGACCACACTTCTCCTGATGCAGCCCAGGACTTGAAAGACAGAGGCCATCATCTTAAAGAATCCTACCATTGCCTTAGTTGTATATTTACCTCTTGGATTCCCTGCTGTACACATTTTGCATTAAACAACTTAATTTATTAAGGAAGCAAGAAATTAATTATTCAGTTACCGTGGACCAGGCACCAAACATCCAGGTATGTTAGATGAAGCATGAAACCGATCAATAAAAATCTATTTCATCAGCATTTCTTAGCTATGAACTAGCTGCTTGGGAACGAGTGAAAGTGCACACACACACACACAAACCCCTCTCTCCTCAAAATGTTTTCAGATGATATGGCTGAAAGACAAATGTCCTGTGCAGTGAATCTAAGTATCATCAGGGAATTTGTTCTGTATGAAATGCAATTAGCATTTCATTCCTGGAAAGAAACTGTATGTGTATTTGTTTGTATTATGTATGTCTGAGTGAGATGTATGGATCCCAGGAGTAAGAAACACATTATTGCAATGCACATGCAGAAAAATGTTGTGTATCTTAGTATTAAAGCTGTGGTGAACGCTGGCAATGGTCCAGGATCCAAACTGCCATGGTTTGTATGTGTCTGCCTCTTTCCATCTTAAAGATCCTTGAAGTCTTTGCCCAAGAGCAGACTCTCCAGATAGCTTAGACAGGGTGCTGCCAAACTTCTCTCACAGTGGTCATACTAGAGGCCATGTGAAGTACAAGAAGTCTTTTCACTTGGAGTTTACATGCAGAGTGATTACTAAACATAAACACTTTGCTTGTTTTACTTGGCAGGAAGGGGGCAGTCAAAAATATTCCTGTTGATGGAATGGATCATGTCTTACTGTGAGCTGTGTAAGAAGAACAACAGATGCCTATTTTGGGGTGCAAATAATAGAATATAATGACCCTGTCCCCTTAACATCAGTATACTTAATGTTTCTTCATTTGAGTTATAAATACAGAAGCATCAGGCCGTTGCTTGCTGTTGTAAGTGTCCACAAAGCAATGATTGTGCTGGGCAGCAGTGTAATTGTTGTGCATTTGTTTGCATATTTTGTTTAATAATCTTCAGTTTTGGGTTCCTCAGGCTGAGTTCTGCACTCTTCTAGACAAGTCTTAGACTGTCAATTTTTGACAGATGGTGAATGTGGTTTGTGTGGTGTATTGAGATGAAGGAGATGACAGTGCTCTTATTCTAGTGGCTTCAGTGCAGTTCCTTTCTGTTTACACCTTAATAATGAAGATCAGTCAGGCCATTGGTGTTCTGAGCCCTATTTTTATCTTTTTCTTGACTAGGACCCATCTAATGATAATCAACTGCTTGTAAAAATTCAAGGCAGCCAAAGTATGTATTGCTTAGTGGTTTAGGAGTCTCTCCTGTCTTGGAATAGTTTTATTTTGAGAATAATTTTAATGCAATTTGCAAAACTGTGCTGATGGTCTCTGGCTTGTGTTACTGGTATACTCTTTTCCAGCCTGAGATCTCCTAGGTAGTCCTAGAAGATGTTACAACAGGAGAAGAATCTTCATCCCTCTGCCTATGAACCTCTCAAAACTACACAGATCTAGAGAGATGAAGGAAGCAGAAGGAAGTTAAACTCAATGCAGGTTTAAGTCCCTATTCAACCAAACATTTCTTCATGTGTGCTACTACAGCCATGGGTTTATCCATTCTTTAGCCAACAAGTCACTGAAGTGCATAACTAAGCCTCCCTGCATTACCATAAGAAGTGAATGTGGGCATAGTGCTTTGCTGACTTGGAGGCTGTTCCATACATAAGTGCCAGAGCCTGATAGTGCTCTGTGTGTGACTTTCTGTCGTGGTAGTATGGTATAAAGCCACAGATTTCACAGGGTGAATCATCAATATCACCACAGCAACAAACTTCTTAATACTGAAAAGCTTTGTCTCTTGTGAGACAGAATCTCTTGGTACACAGCCCTGGTAGAGTGTTACAGTTTTTATTGGAACAAAGCGAGCAGGAAAGCCTGCACATGTTGAAGTCCAACCAGCAACCCTGCTTGCTTTGTGTGGGAGATCTCATGGACTTCACATCCTGTAGTTGCCTTCCAGACGCTGTCATGGTGCAGTTGTAGAGTCATAGAATGGTTCAGATTGGAAGGGACCTCAGAGCTCATCCAATTCCAACCCCTCACCATGGGCAGGGACACCTCCCACTAGAACAGGTCACTCAAAGCCTCATCCAACCTGGCTTTGAGCATAGGGAGGGAGCAGCCACAACCTCCCTGGGTAACCTATGCCAGTGTCTCACCACCCTCACTGTAAAGAACTTCCTCCTAACATCCAGTTTAAATCTCTCCTCTTCCAGTTGAAACTCCCTACCCCTCATCCTGTCATTACAGAACCTTGTAAATGTCCCTCCCCAGCCTTCCTGTAGGCCCCCTTCCTATCCTGGAAGGCCACTCCAAGGTCTCCTCCAAACCTTTTCTTCTGCAGTCATACAGATATGGAAAGCTGCATCCATTCCCATGCTGATGGAGGCACGAGGAGAGGGAACACTGAGTCTTCTGCTGCTGCCTGACACCCAACCATCCAGAAAGGCTCATAACGCCTCAAACCTACAAGCATTGGTGTATCAACACCAGCTACATCTGGCTGTGCCAGGTAGGGCCATCCAGGAAATGAAATGATTTCCTATATCAGCCTCTCAAGGGGTTAGATTCAGTGCCTGAATTAATTACAACCATATAAACCAGTCAGGGGGAGAACTCTTCTTCCTGTGTGAGTCTTCCATCTGGAGAATTTGCTCACTGAAGCAGGCATTTGGAATGCCTTTTTAATTTTTTTTTTTTTAATAGCAGCTTAAATTAGTTATTTTGAGAGAACACAAATATTCAAACTTTTTTTTAACTATTTGAATGGTCATATCAGAAACTGAGGCTGGTATCCCTTCCAGTCTCCAGAAGGGCAGTGAATTACTGAAATTAAGGCTGGTATCCCTTCCAGTGTCCTGCAGTGCAATGAATTAATGACAGTGAGGCTGGTATTCCTTCCTGTCTTCTTCAGGGCAATGAATTTATGACACTGAGGCTGGTATCCCTTCCAGTCTCCTGCAGGGCAATGAATTAATGACACTGAGGCTGGTATCCCTTCCAGTGTCCTGCAGTGCAATGAATTAATGACACTGAGGCTGGTATTCCTTCCTGTCTTCTTCAGGGCAATGAATTTATGACACTGAGGCTGGTATTCCTTCCTGTCTTCTTCAGGGCAATGAATTAATGACACTGAGGCTGGTATTCCTTCCTGTCTTCTTCAGGGCAATGAATTAATGACACTGAGGCTGGTATTCCTTCCAGTCTCCTGCAGGGCAATGAATTAATGACACTGAGGCTGGTATCCCTTCCAGTCTCCTGCAGGGCAATGAATTAATGACACTGAGGCTGGTATCCCTTCCAGTCTCCTGCAGGGCAATGAATTAATGACACTGAGGCTGGTATCCCTTCCAGTCTCCTGCAGGGCAATGAATTAATGACACTGAGGCTGGTATCCCTTCCAACCTCCTGCAGGGCAATGAGTTAATTTGATGTTGTCCTGTTCTCCTCACTAGTGTAGGTACAAATGTTTCTGTGGGGAGTCTAAAAAGAAAAGATACTTTTTGGTTCTGTGCATAATGATCTGCAGTGAGTCTGAGGTTTCTTATGGGAGATAGTTTGTCAAACCTCTGTCAGTTGTGTGATATTTCCCACTTTGCTGAACTCTCAAAAAAAGGGCCTAGGATCCTGTTTTCAACTTGGTTCTTTAAAGCGATTTAATAATCATGATGAGTAAAATGTTTTATGAGGCTTTTTAGCTTCTGTATGTTTTTCTTGATATGGATGAAGGCACTCAAAGTAGAATTCAGAGCAAGGGTCAGAAGAGGGGTTACAATGAGACGACCATCATGGGAGTCCTTTCTTTCCCCAGCAGTATTTATTTTGGTAATAGAGCTCTTGATGGTGACAGAGAAAAGATTTATGGTGGCTTGTGAGCAGGAAAGCATTACAGGTATAGTGAGGCTGGACGCCCATATGAAGAGTTGGTCAATATTCTGTTATTTGCTGTGATAATTATAGGAGTTTTGTTTGTTTATTCTGTTTGTTGTTGTTTGTTTGGTTGTGGTTTTGGTTTTTTGGGTTTTTTTTGTTTAATCTTAAATTCCTAGAAAACAGGAGGAGGAAGAGAGTATTAAAAACTATACTGAAAATGATAGTGCAGCGACTGTCCCTTAGTTGTTGGCTCAACTGTGTGCCTTGTGTTGCTTTCTGCCTTGACACATTTGTTTGGAGCTAGTAGAGGCACTTCTAAATTAGAAAAAAAAATAGCAAAGACAAACCAGAAATTTGTTGTTGAACAGAGGGGGAGAGAAGACAAATGTCTGGCCAGCTTGTCTCTGTCTTTGCCTAATGACAGTCTTTGTCCCAGTGGTTATCTTGTGGATCTGACTAGGCTCATTTCCCAAAATTTATATCCATCTGTAATCAGAAGTTAATGTGGTAGAGTAATTCTAGTCCTGAATCTGTGTTCTCTCTCTCTTAATTAAATTACTTGTGTCCTTTTTGCAGGAAGTAAGTGCTATTTTGTGGGTGTCTCCATCGAGAATAAGCAGCTTCCTTTCCAAATGAATGTAGTTCAGTTTAATGGCTTGTGTGTAGATCAGCCTCTGCTAAACTAAGATTTTGTGCCAGAAGAGTGCCAGCTAGTGCTGAGAAACCTCTCAAAATGCTGTGTCCAACTCTTCTAAACATGTACTGGTTTTAATATGATATTGTCTTTGGAGTTTACTAACTTGACAGGCTTCAGCTAGCTTTGGCTGGGCAGTACTTTTACAATGCAAGTGTTATGTGTCAGCTCTGCATTTTAGTTCTGGCAGTGAGATTTTTATCCTACTTCAGAATTCTAAAAGTTTGCTTACTGACTATATTTATAGTTGATATTTTGAATTTTGAAGAGCTGTGTGTGTGTTACACAATGTGCTTGCCCTCCATGATAAAGTACTTGTAACATTTGCTATCTGGCATAGCTATTTTTCAAATGGGTTAAAAAAAAAGAGAACACTTTCAGTCCTGAGAACGCTCTCTTCCATGGTAATGGATGTGAAATAAAGGGTGGGAAAAGCTGCGTGGCACAAATCTGTAAATGGAAAAATGCACAGGGGAATTGGTGAACACAAAAGAGGATCCTTTCCTCTGATCATGCAACCTGAAGCTTGTTACTCTGCAGTGTAGCCGATGTCTTAAGTGTACAGTGGGAGAGCCACACTTCCATTCTAGCTGTTGACCATTTATCACAGTATCACCAGGGTTGGAAGAGACCTCAAAGCTCATCAAGTCCAACCCATTACCACAGATCTCAAGACCAGACCTTGGCACCAAGTGCCACGTCCAAACGCACCTTGAACACCTTCAGGGACAGTGACTCCACCACCTCCCTGGGCAACCCATTCCAGCAGGCAATGACTCAGTCAAGAACTTTCTCCTCACCTCCAGCCTAAACTTCCCCTGGCGCAGCTTGAGACTGTGTCCTCTTGTTTGAACCAGTTAAGACCCTTACAACTACTGGTTTGTGAAGTTGTAGATGACTTTTTTTGTCTTGCGTTAGCTGCGACATTTGTAGCTGAACAGTATTTAACTGCTGCATAAACTCTCAGTTCTCATTTGATGAACACATTATGTTCATCATGTTTTTGGAAGCAGGACTTTCCAGTCACAGCGCAGGGGTTGCTGAATAGAATCATAGAATGATAAGGTTGGAAGGGACCTCAAGGATCAGCTAGTTCCAACCCCCTGCCATAGGCAGGGACAGCTCCCACTAGAACAGGTCACTCAAGGCCTCTTCCAGCCTGACCTTGAACACCTCCAGGGAGGGAGCAGCCACAACCTCCCTGGGCAACCTGTTCCAGTGCCTCACCACCCTCACTGTAAAGAACTTCCTCCTGACATCCAGTCTAAATCTTCCCTCTGCCAGTTCAAACCCATTGTCCCTCGTCCTGTTATTACAAGACTTTGTCAATAGTCCCTCCCCAGCCTTCCTGTAGGCCCCCTTCAGATACTGGAAGGCTACTATCAGGTCCCCTCAGAGCCTTTAATTCCTGAAATTCATATTTCTAGGTATATTCCTGGAGATGAGGCAAATCTAATAGAACATTATGGTTTTTTTTTTCCGTCCACATGATTAATTCCTTTTCATGATATGGATATGACCCAAGATTTATCATTTTCAATTGATGAGGTCAGTAATGGCCTTCTCTCCAGGAGTGATACGTTGAACTCGACAGACAGCAGCCTTTTGCTATTTGTGTCATCTGAACTGCTATTTATGTGGAGGGAAGTCAGTGGAATCAGCTGGATTCAGCACTGAAGACACTAGAGGAAAAATAAACTTCTGAGTGCCTTCTGGGTCTAACCAGCAGAGACGTGTTACTCCTTGCCTACACTAATATATCATGAGATACTCTTTGCTGTCCACAACCTAATACATTGTGTTATCAGGGGAATGCAAAATATGACCTGGAGGCTTTGATACCCCTTCATATTGAGAGCTAGGAAAGGCATGAGTTCATTATTTAGTATGAGGATTCAGAAACAGTTTCATACTTAATGGCAGCTATTGATTTACTAAGTTCTTTATTCTATCCTGAGGAGTTGAAAAGAGGAGAGCTTTTGCTCATGTGTATCAGCAAACACAATTTTCAAATCTCAGGCACAACTAAAAGTACATCCCTGAATCAGCATAATCTGATTGGTAGTCTTTGGTCTACTTCTGCTACTCGCTTTCTGTTTTCGTAAGAGGAATCAGAGATAGGGATTAGTACCTCCTGGACATAGAATAATAGAATGATTGGGGCTGGAAGGGACCTCTAAAGCTCATCCAGTCCAACCCCCTGCCCAGAACCCTACAGATCCTCACTTTGAATATCTCCAAGGATGGGCAACCTGTTCCAGTGTTCCACCACCCTCATGGTAAAGAACCTGTTCCTAACATCCAATCTAAATTTGTTCTTCTCTAGTTTGAAGCCATTACTCCTCGTCCTCTCACTGCAGGCCTTTGTAAACATCCTTCATGTAGGCTCCCTGCAGGCTGCTATTAGGTCTCCCTGGAGCCTCCTCTTCCCCAGGCTGAACACCCCCAGCTCCCTCAGCCTGTCCTCATAGCAGAGGTGCTCCAAGCCCCTGATCATTTTCACGACCCTAAGAAAAGGCACTCAGACGTATCACTCCTGTGTCAGCCTGGCCTGTGAGAAGATCCTCAAATCTGGGATGTGTAGTCCCTTTTAAATATGAGTTTTGGTCACTTCCACCTAGCTATCAGATGACCTGACCTGCATCAGTGCAAATCACCTGTCTTCTCTGATAACTTTTATAAGTTTTGTGGTGTTCAAGATTTGGAAATTAGTTACTCAGAACCTTTAGTATTTTGGCTTTCTTTCAGTGGAGTTGGACTCAAAGCTCTCCAGAGGTCCTTTCCAACCTGTCATGCTGTGACTCAATATTAGCCTTCAGTGCAGTTTTCTGGAATAGTCTTTGAGATCCATCATCATCTTTTTATCTGCTTCTACCTCCCCTCACTCCTTCTCCATTTCCTCTCCTGAGCAGTTTCAGTGGCTCTATGCTATTTGATCTCTATCTGTGTAGAGGCTGAGGCCCTTTTATTCAGGTAATGATAATTTTTAAGTGGTGTTTTTTGTTGTGTGGGGTTTTTTTTCTTATTAAGTAGATGACTTGCACAACAGTTTTTCTGATACTTTGGGAATCTCTGTTTGCAAGGACACCTTTCCATAGACAGGTGAGCTGGTTCAATCTTGTAAGGGGGAGAGCACAGGGTTTTAATATGTAAATTTACTAATCCAGCATGTAGGTTGTAATAGAGCAGGCTTGGCCTGATTAATTGAAGTAAGAGATTTCAACTCTTCTTTCTGTGTGCTAAAGTTAAATACTCCTTATCTTTTGGCATGTCGGTAATCAAAGTGACAAGTCATTTAATTGATAGAAAATGTTAATTGTTTGAACAAGTAATTTAGGGTGGGTGCTCTTTACCAAAATAGGCTGGATATTAGGAGGAAGTTCTTCACAGAGAGAGTGATTTGCCATTGGAATGGGCTGCCCAGGCAGGTGGTAGAATCACTGTCCCTGGAGGTGTTCAAGAAAAACCTGGATGGGGCACTTAGTGCCATGGTCTGGTTGATTGGATAGTGCCGGGGGATAGGTTGGGCTGGATGAGCTTGGAGATCTCTTTCAACCTGGTTTGTTCTATGAAATACATGAATCAAATTCTGTATGAGCTTTACCAAATAGTTGTATATCTTTCACTGAGTGTTGATGGTTCTCTCTAGCTTTGCTTAACTTGTTGAAAGGATGTTTTCTTATGCACTTGAACTCTATAAGCCTCACTGGGAAATTGGTCCATTCTTGGAATGCACTTTTAATTTACTAGGCAACCTGGTGTATTGCAGGGAAGAAAACTTCAAGATGTCTATGAAGGCTTTAGTGTGTATTGAACGAGAACATGATTTGTGTATTGCAGAAAGAGAGGAACTGCTTTATCTTCTGATCTCTTAGCTCTACAAAACCTTGCAGTATGTTAACAAGGTTGGGATATTGTTGCTAGCACACACTGAAGGAAAGCCAAGCTCTTCTTGTATTTGGCCTCAATTCTAGAAAGCAGGTTTGGTTTTATTATTTCAGTTGAATTATTTGGTTTGTATAATCCCACGATGCCTCAATAATGCAAAGTCCTGTGCTGCACACCTGCAACTACAACTTCACATAATAACTCAGTGTTTTGGAAGAAGAGAAAATAGTGGAGTAAAAAAAAAAGAGTAGGGTTTAAACTTGCTTGTTTCACCTGCTGGTTGCACCAAGTGTGCTTGTTCTCTAATGCATTCATGCCTTGCGCATTTTGCTAACAGCCTCAGATAGACATAATGACATTCTGAAAGAATAAATTATCAATTCCCACAGTAATATCTCTTTGGGACATGTCATATTGCTTACTCTCAAGCTAGGAGTGCTGGCTGCACTTGTGGTGAGCATGCAACTACTTCCCACACTGTTTCATGTCTGTGGTTTGTGGCATTTGGCATCTGGTGTTACAGAATCACAGAACCTCAGAGGCTGGAAGGGACCTCAACTCAAACCTCTCTGCCAAGGCAGGATCATCCAGGGTGGTTCACACAGGAATGCATCCAGAGAGGTTTTGAAAGGCTCCAGAGAAGTAGAGTCCACAGCCTCCCTGGACAGCCTGTTTCAGAGCTCTGTCAACCTCCCTGTAAAGAAGTTTCTTCTCATATTGAAACCTTCCATGTGCCAGTTTGTAGCTGTTGCTCCTTGTCTTATTGCTGCTGACCAGTGAAAAGAGCTTGGTCTCAGCCACTTGACATCCACCCCTCAGATATTTATAGACATTGATTAGATCTCCTCTCAGCCTTCTCCAGCCAAATGCAAAAGCATGCAGCCAAAGATGAAGTGATATTTAAAAGAGTTATCTTTTTTTTTAATAACATTGATGACTTTCAGTGGTGCCTACTAATTCAAAATACTCTTCCTCTTCCAGGGACAGAACAGTGCAATTGCCATAGTGCTGCTGCTGGCTTTGATGACAGAGCTGGCAGATCTGTGGGGGTTGTGGTTGGAAATGGAGCTTTTGCCTTGGATGGAGAGAAAGAAATTGTACTTCTTAGTGGAGAGACCAGATAGCTGCCCAGAATGAAAAACTTTAAAGTAGAGGGGAGGCAGATTTTCTTCTGAGTCACAGACTTTAATGTAGATACTGATTTAATTTTTTTTCCTTTTATTTTATTTTTTTTTCCTGGCCGTCTCTACTAATTGTCTGATAGGGAGCTACTGAGGCACAAGGCCAGGCTGTTGCTTTCTAGACTTAAGATAGTTACGCTGTTGGAACCTAAGTCATTGTTAGGATCATCAATTTTCTGCAAGCAAATGGATCATACTGTATGTAATAACAACGTGGTGTATATGTAGCTTGTTGAAGTGATTAGAAAAATGATGACATCAGCCTTTTTATTACAGCAGTTGAATTAGTTAGGGCTTCAGTTTGCAATATTATCTCAGATCAAGCAGCTGTTAGGGGAGCTTTTCTTGTTGCTGTTTACAAGGAGCGTGCTACTGTACTTGTTTATTTTCCAGTCCACGGGGAAAAGGATGAGAACATAAGCTACTAAGTGGCCAGAACTGATACCAGTCTGTCAGAGCTTTCATGGTTCATATTTCTTTACTGTTCTCCAAGTAGTTGATGCAAGCTACCCATGGAAGCATACATAAACCATATGCCTCCCATGCTATAGTGGATACTACTGTTTACCTACACCTTCCCAGGTCATCCCATGGAATTTGAGTCCATAGGTCTTCTCCCATGTTGAACAGTCCTTCCATGGCCATAGTCTTGGTGTGACAGGACTTTCTGTGGAAGTACAACTTTGAACAGACTGAGAGAGTTGGGGCTCTGCAGCCTGGAGAAGAGAAGGCTTCCAGGAGACCTTAGAGTAACCTTCCAGTATCTGAAGGGGGCCTGCAGGAAGGCTGGGGAGGGACTATTGACAAGGTCTTGCAATGCCAGGACAAGGGGCAATGGGTTTGAACTGGCAGAGGGGAGATTTAGACTGGATGTTAGGAGGAAGTTGTTTGCAGTGAGGGTGGTGAGACACTGGCACAGGTTGCCCAGGGAGGTTGTGGCTGCTCCCTCCCTGGAGGTGTTCAAGGTCAGATTGGAGGAGGCCTTGAGTGAGCTGTACTAGTGGGAGGTGTTCCTGCCTATGGCAGGGGGTTGGATCTTGATGATCCTTGAGGTCACTTCCAGCCTTACCATTCTATGATTCTATGAACTTTGTGTGGAGGAGAACCTGCAGACTCAGGTTGTGATTTCTGTTTTGACTTCTCAAGTCCATGGATTTCTGATGCTTTTTGATCAAAGGCAGTAGAAATAAATACACACATGCCAGCATGAAGACTTGGAGATGCCATGCTACTCCTCCTTTGGGCATATATGATTTGAGTGGTAGAATTTTTCAAGTTTATTTGGGGTTTTTTGGAGGTTGTTATTTGTTTGTCGTTGGCTTTATTTTTTAACTTCCATTCTTAAATATATACAATTTCATTTTCAAAGGCACCAAACCCTGGATTTCCTGACATCAGACACTGTGTGCTTTCAAAGGTAGAAATCTGATTTGGTTTCCAATTAAGTATGAGGCTCAAGATGTTTATTAAGCTGTATTTTAAAAATATCAATATCAAGATGATGATTCCTTTACATTCACAAGTATAGGAATGAAACATTATTCTTTTTTTTTCCCTGCTTGTGGTGGTGATTTGTATTGATGTTTCACATAGAAAAAGTTTTCCCTAAAATGTAGTTTGTGTTTGGAGTTAAACAGCAGACTTTGGCAAATTTGTTTTGACAAGGACTTTGATATTTGGCATCCAGCCACAGAAAGTACACAATCCTTGCTGCTTCTCTCAGTGCTGCATTGTTCCTCGAGAGCAGAGCTGTCGTGCAAGATCATGGAAAAGATGGGGTTGTTGAGGAAGGTTGAATGAAGGCTTTGAAAATTTTAAGATAAGGCTTTAAAGTATTTTTGAAGTTAAAAATGTTCTGGCAAGACCCCATTTTGAGTGCTGTGTCCTGGAAGGATATGGATGTGCTGGATGCATTCAGAGAAGGGCTATGAGGACAATCAGAAGGCTGGAACACCTCTCTTATGGACACAGACTAAGAGAGTTGAGATTGTTTAGTTTGGAGAGGAGAAGGCTCCAAGAAGACCTTATTGTGGCCTTCCAGTATCTGAAGGGAGCCTACAAGAAAGCTGAGGAGGGTCTTTTTAGGGTGTCAGGTAGTGATAGGACTGAGGGGATGGAGCAAAACTGGAAGTGGAGAGATTCAGATTGGATGTTAGGAAGAAGTTCTTCACTGTGAGGATGGTGAGACACTGGAAGAGGTTGCCCAGGGAGGTTGCTCTCATCCCTGGAAGTTATTAAGGCCAAGCTGTTGTGGCTCAGGCCAACCTGATCTAGTGTGAGGTGTCCCTACCCATGGCATGGGGGTTGGGACTGGGTGGTCCTTGAGGTCTCTTCTAGCCCTGCCAATTCTGTGATTCTATAGGACGTGTTTGTGTTGACTCCTGTTTGCCACGTGTGTCTTCCTAGTCATATACTTTGTGCTGAATGTAGATGGATGGGGCAGTATCAGGTCTATATGGGGACTATAGGCCACTGACAACTTTGCTTGAATAAAAATGTCCTACAGTTGGTATTACTGATTAGAACTAAGAGGCTTCCCTTAACAGTTATAGCACTCAGTGGAAGAGAGGTGGTTTTAAAAGTAGCTTGGACTCAACCCATAACAAGACTTTCATAGCTCAGCAACAACATCTCAAACTGTATTAGGGTTAATACAGCATCTGTATGACCTTAAAATTTGTTTTGCTAGTAGTGGTGAGCTACTTTCTTCGTTGCTTGCAACTCATAAGTGATCCACAACTGTGCTGTGTGAAAATCAATAGAGTAATCCAGCCCTGGGGTCCTAAGGTGTAGCAGCAGTGGCCATTATGCTGTGACAATGGACTTCTGAAGTGTGTAGTATGGCTTCATTACAGTGAATAACTTTCATGTACCATCAGTTTTCTGAGGCTTCTGTGATCAGGGCCGAGCTGGAGCAGAGGTCTTAAATCAAGAGAGCTGCTCTGTCCGAGCAAATGGATCTTAATGGTGGCAGCTGGAGTGGCAATGAAAATCTGCTACACCTATTGCTTTGGTGTAGCAGAGCTTTGCATACCACAGAGGTTTGACTTCAGATGAGATGGGGGATGAGGGTTAGTTTAAGGCAGACAGCAGATGTTTAAAGAAAATGAGGCACCGTACTTCAGGGGAACAGCAGAGCTTTCAGATTACTTTGCACTGCCTTTGTTGCTTTTTTTTTTTATTGTAGACATTTGCAAAGATTACCTTGGATGTGTGTGTGCCAATAAAGAAACCTATTGTTTAGGCAAACTGAGAGTCTAGCCTGCACATTTATCTGAGGTGAAGCTATTTAAGCTGTTAAGGAAATGAAAATATCATGGTAGAAATAAGCCCATATAGATACGGTGTTGTTGTATTTGGTCTTCTGCCAGACGCAGCCCTCGCAGTTGTACTGTTTTGCTGTCTGTAAGATAGAGGTGGAGCCACTGAGACAGTCGTCCAGAGTTGGAGGTTACTTAAATCAGAATTCAGGATTGCCTGTTGAGGCTTGCATTTGTAGGGGACTGCACCTTCATCGATCAGAGCAAGATGGATGGCTGCAAAATTAGATCTCCATCCCGTGAAGGATGCAAGGAGAGGAATTCTGCTCTGTTTGGCCACGCAGCTCCAGCTGTAGCCCCAGGGCTGCTGCTGCTGCCATCCCAGTGGTCTCTCTTTTGGCTGAAACAGAACTGCCTCACCCTTGAAGAATTTAAGATGAAGGAATGTGTGTTCTAGCCTGAAGAAAAGGAGTGTTTCTAGCTGGCAGTGCAGTGTGTAGTGGGCCTGTTCAGCTCGAAGTTAGCTTTGGGTGCATATGGGAATTGAAAAGGTCAGTCTCCTGCGAAGTAACCAAGAAGACAACGAAAAGTTGCTCAGGCATCACTTGTTTCTCTGAAATGTAATCTATCAATCATTTCTCAGCCTCTTTCTTTGCTGTCCTGAGATGATAGCAAATTAACTGTAGGTCTGTACATCAAAGTTAAATGCATCTGTGTTCTCTGTGAGAACAGGTTTGGAAACTGAAATTCTAGTGAGCACTTAGCTTCATCCCTAACACTTTGTGTCTTTTTGAAGTCATGAATGAGGATTAAACTTGATTTTTCAAGTGAAGTTTTAAAAATTAACAATTATTAACAAAGATCACTCTTAAGTAAGCTTTTCTCACTAAGACCCCAAACTCTTTGCTGCTCAGGCTTCTGTATCAAGTTGTCCTTATCAATGGGAAGAAGTTTTCTGTGGAATTGATTTGCTCTAAAATGTAGCAGGGGCCTCCAAAAGAGGTAAAAATGCAGCACTGTTTGCCATGTTTCAAAGAACTACAGACGGACTCCTGTGAGTTTGTGCATCTCTGCAGCAAGCAAGCATCTTCTCTGCATGTGCATTTAGTGTAGGATTTGACTTGCCACTTAAAAGAGCATGGTTGTAGTTTCATGGCAAAGTGAGCCTGAAAAATCCTATTCTTTACTGCTTAAACTGATCAGAAGACCATCACCTTTTACAGGACTTTTTGTAAATCCAGTTCTGCAAAGGTAAGTGTCTAGGTCAGAAGCTAGAGGTACTGTCACCTGCTTTTACAAAGCTACAGTATCTTCGGGCAGTCTTTCATAAAGCTGGATTGCTATAAGGAATCCAACTGGTATCTAAAATACTCATTGAATTTAACATGCAGAATTCAATTTAGGATCATAGACTCACAAAATGGTTTGGGTTGCATTGGACCTCCAAAGGTCACCTTGTCCAAGCTCCCTGCAGTCATCAGGGACATCCTCCACTAGACCAGGTTGCCCAGAGCCTTGTCAGACCTGATTTTGAGTATCTCCATGGATGTGGCCTCAGCTGCCTCTGCATTCTACTCCAGTGTTTCACCACCCTCATGATTCCTGACATCCAATCTAAATCTGCACTTGTCTAGTTTCAAACCATTGTGGAGAGTGGCTCTTAGTGATGCTACTTCCAGGGTGTTGTGTCAGCTGCTCCGAAAAGAGTGGTAAACTTCCAGCATGTTAGCTGAAGATTGTCACCTTGGGCCTGCAACTTCACTTAGGGTCATATCAACGTTTTGAGGAAAAGTGAAGAAAACACTCTGTGTTCTCTGTACCCAGTTCACCTGTCTTGTGAACTCTTCTCATTTACTTGACTCCTTCAGTACGCTGTCAAATAGAGCTTCACTGTCTGTCATTTAGCACTGCAGGGCACCTAGCTGCATGCCCTCCCTCTGCTGGGCAGTGGTGACACTGTGGCTGCTGATATGTTCTCTGTGTTGGGGGCATCCAGCAGAGCAGGAGCTGCTGGTAGCAAGGGAAGGGGTGAAGTGGCAAGGCCAGAAGTGATGTTAACTGCATGAAACCAAGGCTTGGATACAATGGCTTTGCCAGGGTTTTACAGAAACAAGACACCAAATGCATACTCGTTAGGACAGAAAACCTGCCTGCCTGAGAGAAGCATCTTTGAACTGAAGGGCTCTTTGGAACTATATATACTTTGCTGGAGAGAACACCTTCTTTTGCTCTCATTAAGTGATACTCATTGCTCTGGAAGTCAGTTTAATCACAGAACTACAGAATTAACCAGGTTGGAAAAGACCTGTAGGATCATTGAGTCCAACCTATAACCTAACCTTTCTAATTAAACCGTGGCACTAAGTGCCTCATCCAGCCTCCTCTTAAACACCTCCAGGGAGAGCGACTCCACCACCTTCCCAGGCAGCCCATTCCAATGCCAATCACTCTTTCAGTGAAGAACTTCTTCCTAATGCCCATTCTAAACCTAGCCTGGCTCAATTTGAGGCTGTGTTCTCTTGTTCTGAATGAATGATCTGGGACAGATTCAGAAGATGAGTACTGCTGATATCAATATACATGCGTTTAAGTTCCTGTTTAGATGGTTGTGGTTTGTTGTTGTTTTTTTTTTTTTCTCTGACTTCAAAAAAAGAAGGTTTTTACAGAGTGTGTAGGTACATACATGTTCAGGCAGAGACCTTGTGAACAACCTTGTCTTAGCCTGCAGTTACTATAGGTGCCTAAAATTTACTCTGTGGCTTCTCTGCTTTAGATACTCCTTCAGTAAAATCAAAATATAATTAGGATCAATTCACTAATGGAAAAGTTGTGACAACTGGACAGTGTGTTGAGGACAAAATGTAGTTTGCAAGAATCCAAGAAGTCCAAGAAATGTGGGATTCTCATAATGCCTTTATAAGACCAGTGTGAAACACATAGGTCTGACAGTGGAGGCAGTAAGGAAGAAGCTGTTCCACACACCCTCTAAAGAGAAAATGTTCCCTTAACGGCAGAACTCTTGGGTCGTTCTTTACAGAAAGCAGACTGACAGCATTTGCAGGTTAGATGAAATGAATTAGCAAACAAGTAATTATATTTGCATGTAACCTTGTTAAGATAATAACCTGCCCATCTTAAACCTGTCACATCAGACATCTTTAATCTTTGTGACGCATGGAGCGGTATATTGTGTTTGACAGCTTCTCGAGGAAGAAGGACGAGAGCCTGCGATTGGAATGTTGCCATTGGATAATAGTGATGAGCATTACTCATCTTCAAAGGCTTTTCAGCCTCTCTAGCTAATCCACACATCCGCTGAGCGGGGAAGGTAGGTTCTACCCCTGTTTTGCAGACAAGGAAACCGGGATGGGAAAGGAGTGTGCTGGTTTGAGGCTAATTGGAGTATTTTAAGGGAGAAAATTATATTATAGGCTGTGAAAGGAAAACAGTGGTGAGGTCTGCTTCACTCATAGGCTTGCTGAGATGTGTAAGGCAAGAACACAAAAACATAGATAAGGCACTCTCCCGGAGAGTCTCGGGCTGTCTAGCTTCTTGCCTTCTTGCCGCCTTCTGCCAAGTAACTTAACTAACCACTTTCCTTCTAACTCCCCTGACCAATCCTCCAAATTCATCTTACGCATAAGCCAAACCCTGGGGTAAGGTAGAGGGGTGGGAAGAAGGTGGAAGGGTGGTTGGGAGCCCCTCCTGGGGTCTCTGATTTCTGGGAGGGGAGTTGTGTTTCTGTATTCCCTTTAACTTGTGTATGTCTGTAACTATTCCTGTCTATAGTGTATATCTCTGCTTGTACATTGTGCTGAGCTGTAAATAGAGCTTCAGTCCTTAACTTCCATCCAGCTGAGTTTAGTCTGGGTCATTTCACAAAGGGTGAGGAGCCCCCAAACCATCACAAGGAGTCACTGTATAATAACTTAGAGTGCTTAGATGGTAGCAATGCTGTGTAAAAACAAACCTAACTTCATTTAGACACTCAAAGGGAAGTCAGTTGTTTAGGTTTAGATTATGTATGTCAGTTGTTCTGGTATTTGACCCTTTAATATAAAGTCAGCCTCATGCACTACCAATATAATGAGTTTTCTCTATTAACAATCATATTAATGCTGAGTGCAATTACCTTTACCAGTGAAATGTGCAGTTTTGAACACTTGGAAGTGAAGGTCTGACTGAGAACACTCGAAAATCAAGATCTGATCTTGAAAGATTTCTAGATAGAGAACCTACTTTGTAGTTAGTAGATCCTCAAACTCAGAAAACATCTTCCTCTCCTGGATTGATTGCTTTTGGTGAGGAACAAATAGGTGGTTTGAAAATAACATTTCCTTTTGATTTTAAGTCTGTAGCTTATGTTACTGAACTGGAAAACACTTTAAAACATAGTTTGTCTATTAGTGTTTGTGCTTGGATTATTGGAAGTTACTTTTTGTACACTAGCTGAACCAAAACCACAACAAATCACTTTCCTATAAACAGCAAAAGAATGGTCAACTGTACCATTTTTTTTTCCACCCCTGTGTGATTCCATTGTCCCAGGGACTCAGGAATATCAAAAAGTTTTCATGAAAAGAAACCACTAAATTTTTTCCTCATTTTGTATTTAGTAAAGCGTCTCTAATCCCAGCAGATTTTAGCCGACAGATGAGCCATAAACTGAACCATTCCGTCTCCTGTTGGAAGCCAGCAGGTGAACTTTATGCAGCTGGGGGGCAGATAGAAAAACAGCCTGACTGATCACAGGATGTTAGGGGTTGGAAGGGACCTCCACAGATCATCGAGGCCAACACCCCTGCCAGAGCAGGACCATAGAATGTAGAGCAGGTCATGCAGGAACACATCCAGACAGGGCTGGAAAGGCTCTAGAGAAGTAGACTCTTCAACCCCTCTGGGCAACCTGTGCCAGTGCTCTGGGACCCTTACAGTCCAGAAATTCTTCCTCACATTGAGGTGGATCTTCCTGTGCTGTAGTTTATATCCATTATCCCTTGTCCTATCATGGGGCCCAACTGAGCAGAGCCTGTCCCATCCCCCTTGACCCTCAGCACTCCGATATTTATAAATATTGATTAGATCCCCTCTAGGTCTTCTCTTCACCAGACCAAAAAGGCCCAGGTCCCTCAACCTCTCCTCATAGGGCACTGCTTCAAACCCTTCAGCATCTTTGTAATGACATTTCTAATTGCTACCTGTCTGGAGAATGCTTTGTATACACACACCCCCCTCCCAAACCCCAACAAACAAAAGCAAACACGAAGAAAACAAACCCCCCCAAACTAAAAACCCAACCAAAAATCCAAGCAAAAATTGCAGCATTTGAAAATCTCATTAATAAACCCATCAATAGGCCTCTCTCCTTTCCACTAATAGTCTTCCCCTTCACTGGTTTTCGAATTGCAATGCCTCAGGGTACCATTGTGAGCAAACACTCCTTTTGTTGTCTTCCCATTTTGTGTTTTCTGGGGAATTCCTGCATGCTCCTGTTAGCTCCCCAATAAAAGAAAACCTTTTCACTTGTCTTTACCGGGGTTCTATTGGCTGAAATGACAACAGTGTTAAAAATCAATGGACAGAAAGCCAGATCATTACTGAGTTGCCTTGAACAGTTCATAGAGACAGCAAGCTCAGGGAAACAACCTGAGTAAACTGCATCATGATTGATTTCAAGTACATCTGATGGAGTGTAATTGTCTGCCCATTCATTTCTTTTCCTTCTCCTCTCTACATGCTTCCTCTTTTGGGACTAAATAATCAGTAATGATAATCGCAAGCAGCAAGAATGAAAAGAGAAAATACATAGAGGTGATCATCCCTCAGCTTGGGTTGCAAAACCAAACAGTCACTTTGTACCTGTTTGGGGAATTCTGACATTCCCCTCTAACATCAGCAGAACCTTGGGGAAAGCTCTGATTCTGTATTAGCAGTGTGCACTTTGGTGTGCTATTGGTGACATTGAGACTGGATTTGCCTGTGTGTCAGCATCATCGCCAATGTCTTCTCCCTCTTAATTTCTTTCAAAATGTGGAACTTGTTTTGCTTTATCACATGCTTCTTGCTGCCATTGCTTTCATGCTGCTGGGGATATCATCAGATCACTGATTTCTTGTGTTTGCTCTGATGTTGTATGTTACTTCTGCTTAGTCCTAAATTCCTCTGTCACATACCACCTTTGTCGGTGTGTCTTGAGTTTCTACGCTTGCAGCTTCTTGGTGTTTTAAGTATCGAAGTCAGCAGTGAAATTTTTTGTGTATTTTTTTGCCAGACTTCCCATTGGAAGTGTGTGAACTGAGTTCTGTTTTCCTTTTCTCTCTCTCTCTCTGTGTTTAATTCTATCTCCAGTGAGAGAGAAGCTTCTTTAGGGGGAAGATTCATTGACTGTCATCAGAAAAAAATAAAATCCACTTTTGTTTTCAGATGATGGCTTCAGTGATCTCAGCCAGTGAAGGCAATGGTGCTGTGCAGAGAGAACAAGGTTATGAGGAATGAAAGCTGTAATGTTTCGTTGTGTTCAGATCTATCTCTGGAAGGAGCAGATGCCATGGAAAAGGAGGTGTCATTTTATTTTGAAGCTCTTCAGAACAGAACAATGCTTCCAAGTCTCTAAGAAGTCATGTCTGCTGTCAGTTTTATAGGAAGATCATTATACATTTGCTAGCTATTCAGACAGCTTCTCCTTTTCCACTCAGTGTTAGGTGTATACTAAACCCTTCCTTTCTTTGCTTTTGACTTTTCACATAGTTAATCATCAACTATATTCATGTTTTCTTCTTTCCTTCAGGTCAGCCCTCGTAGCTTCAGCTTGCTTTGTTACTTCATTGTAGGCACATCCCTCCAGCTCTGATTATGTTTGTTACCCTCTGTGAGACCCCTGCAGTTCACTGTCTTTCAGATAATGCTGAGCATAGATGTGCTGGTTAGCCAGCCTGGTCTGTGTTAATGCAGCCTGTTCAGAGGTGATTTAAAGGTTTTCAGTTGTGTTAATAGAGGCAAATTTGATCAACAGTGTATTGGCAAATACATCTTTATCTTGCACAAACTTGTGCATATTATCTTTTAGATCTTTTTATTAGCTTTTGTGTATTTATGTGTTCCATCTCTGACGTTAAGGGAGTGCTGTTTCCTTGTGCCATTTTGGCTAAATTCTTACATATGTTTCAAAAAAACATGGAAGGACTTTATCACAGAATCACAGAATGTCAGAGGCTGGGAGGGACCTCACCAGTCCAACCTCTCTGCCAGACCAGGATCACCAGGAACACATTCAGGCAGGTCTAGAATGTCTCCAGGGAGGGAGACTCCCCAACCCCGCTGGGCAGCCTGTTCCAGTGTCCTGTCACCCTCACAGTGAAAAAAATCCTCCTCATGTTTCCATGGAACTTCCTATGCCTCAGCTTCCACCATTGCCCCTTGTGCTGTCATTTGGCGTCACTGAACAGAGCCTGGCTCCATGCTCTTGGCACTCACCTTTACATCTTCATAAACATGAATGAGGTCACCCCTCAGGCTCCTCCTTTCCAAGCTGAAGAGCTCCAACTCCTTTAGGCTCTCCTCATAACAGAGATATTCCATTCCCTTAATCATCTTTGTGGCTCTGTGCTGGACTCTTCCAAGCAGTTCTATGTCCTTGAATTGAGTGGCCCAGAACTGGTACCAAAGCTTCTGTTCACGCTGAGACCTTCACAAATAGAGAAATTTTCTGGCATACAGCAATGCATTGGTGTCTGATGAGAATTATAATGGCTCTAATTGTGAAATTGTGTTGTGGGTTTGTTTTTTTTTAATACAAATGGGCATTGTGGCTCTTTTCACTGTCTCTGAATGTGTTTTCATTAATTGAGCAAGATAGCATACAGCACAACTCTGGTTTCAAAGAAAGGAAAACATCTGTGGGCATGAGATTGGTATCTACATTCTCCTTGTGTTCCCTCTCGTGTTTCAAGGAAGTTCACATGTATTGCTATAGTCCATGAAACAGTATTTTAAGGAAAAAAAACTGTGGAATTTGACTCTGAATCCAAGATAAAATTTCACTCAATTCTGTCTATATATTTAGTGAGCTTGCAGCCTGATTTTTCTTATTTATAATTACTGAAGTGCTGTGATTAGATTTTTTTTTTTTTTCAAAAACTGTTAATATGTCAGAAATAAACCTTCTGGCCTTGTGTGGTTCTGGAGGTATGGTTCTCCAAGTCAAGATGTTGGGCTATGATAGGTACCTTTTAGGTACACAGCCATAATCAATTAGCCAGATAAATTCCTTTGAGAAAGAATCTGAGGATAAAATCAGCAGCTGATGCTGCACTCTGACTAACTCACAGGTCTGTGCCAATTACCCGTTAAAACACAGGGCCACAGACTTCTGATTTAATCTGCTTCCACACACAAAGTTACATCTTGTTGGTCATTAATAATATGCCTTTTAAAATAGCACAAGGAGGAAGACAAAAGCCTGGACTTTCTGTTACGACATCCTGAAGCATCAGAGATACTACAAGCTACTACAGGCTGAGAGAGTTGGGGCTCTTCAACCTGGAGAAGAGAAGGCTTCGAGGGGACCTGGTAGTAGCCTTCCAGTATCTGAAGGGGGCCTACAGGAAGGCTGGGGAAGGATTATTTACAAGGTCCTGCAACGACAGGACAAGGGGCAATGGGTTTAAACTGGCAGAGGGGAGATTTAGACTGGATGTTAGGAGGAAGTTCTTTCCAGTGAGGGTGGTAAGGCACTGGCACAGGTTGCCCAGAGACGTCGTGGCTGCTCCCTCCCTGGAGGTGTTCAAGGCCAGATTGGATGAGGCCTTGAGTGAGCTGTAGTAGTGGGAGGTGTCCCTGCCTATGGCAGGTGGTTGGAACTAGATGATCCTTGAGATCCCTTCCAACCTTACCATTCTATGATTCTATGATTCTGATCTTGGTGTGAAAACAGTGATCAAATAGAAAATGTCTGTGTCCCAAGAAGGCAGTGAGATATTCCTGAGTGCTTTCATGCACACTTCCTCAGTGGTGATGGATTTGGGTTTGTACCACTGTGTTTTAACTCTTGTCTAACAGAACAGATGAGTTTCTAATTGCAGTGCTCTTCAAACTAATCTGGAGATCTACCTCCAGGCTGTTTTTGGAGGTGATGGCTTGGTATATTAACACAGAGGATCTATCACAATAGTTGTTTGTTGCTGAAGATAGAGGAGCTGTGCTGTTCATGGAAAGGGAAGACTACCTTGTGCCTATGAAACTTGAGAGACTGAGACTCAATTTCTTTCTCTTCCAGAGATTTTTCTGTGCAGCTGTGGGTGACTCTTTCAGGGTCATAAAAGGACTTGGGTTATAGAACTTGATTCTTGTGCTGTTTATTTCCCCTCTCCCATTTATTTATTTACTTATTCTTAATTCTCATGCTCTTCATTTCCCCTCTCCCATTTATTTACTTGTTCTTAATTCTTGTGCTGTTTATTTTTCCTCTCCCACTTATTTATTTATTCTCAGTTGTAAAATACCAAAGTAGTCCCTTATCACTGGCAGTAGAGGTGTTGAGAAATATCTTTGTTCCAGTCTTTTTAATGACCTGATGATTAGGTGACCTTCTACCAAAGCAAGACATGCAGGTTTCACTGTAGATCTAGTACCTAATGGATAAATGTTTTCTTCTTTGTATTAATACACAGAACTGTGAGTAATTTGAGATAGTGAATGATAGTAAAAATGCTGAGAGTAACGAGTGCAAGTACATATCTGAATGCAGAATTAACTTCTCTGCCAGGAAGCTTTGCATTTTCCTTGTTGCCTTGAGTGATTTAAATTTGCCAAATAAACTTTGGATGGGAGCCTCTGTCATTGGGATGGAGTACTTTTCTTGGAGTCCTTGGGAAAATGCTTGTAGGAAGTCTGCTTATTAGTAGAACCAAAAAAAGAGAAACCATAGAGGTGCCATAATGACAACAGCAACACTGACAGCACACAAAAGGTTTGGAAGGTAGTGCAGGAGGACTGAAGTATGAGATGCTGGGGAAGGAAGCCTGTTGGAAGAGTTGTTCTCTTGCTGCCACAGTGCTTGCATGTACCATACAGAGAAGAAAGACTGAAACTGAGTCACCTGTGGGGAACACATAAGGTGCAAATCTGCAAAGACACCTTAATATATATAACTTTAGATACTAAGGCATCATTGTAGCTGTAAGGTGAGGAGAGGCTCACTATGTATGTCAGTAGGGTTCTGTTGCTTTGCAGTGGCAGAGAAGAGAGGTGTCTGGGTGGCTGGAAACACTCCTGTTACGCCCTCCT
Source organism: Eubucco bourcierii (assembly GCA_013396675.1). Taxonomy (NCBI): domain Eukaryota; kingdom Metazoa; phylum Chordata; class Aves; order Piciformes; family Ramphastidae; genus Eubucco; species Eubucco bourcierii. The sequence goes on along the minus strand of VWZE01009719.1, from coordinate 77,147 downwards.
TGTAGGTTATTGCTAGAACCAGGAGAAACTCAGAGTCCTCAGATTTTAGGCTCATTCCCAACTGGAATGGAGGTACATCTTGGAACAGCTTCCCTGGTTAGCATCTGTGTGTGTGCATGTGCACCTGAGCTGCTTATGCTTGTTGGCTTAAATACTGCAGAGCTGTCAGGGAGGTTGGCTAGGCTGGGACTAGCAAGACAGATCTTTGTAGAGGAAATGTGTGTGGTATCTTATACTTGGGAAACTAATATTCTGAAAACTGCCTTCCAAAAAGAGAAGCATCACTACTACAAAGCCACATGCTTGTCACCAGTTTTAAAGACTCTGCTCAAAACTCCCAGATTTCCTCTTTGGTTCCTTTTTCAGTGCTTTGGTGTTTTTTTTTGTTTTTTTTTTTTTTTTTTTTTTTTCTCCTTCTTTGCTAAGGTTGTTTACATTTCACTGCCATTTATTGCTTTTAGTTCATTCAATCTCTGTAAAGGGTCTGTAGGATAAAAGGTCTAATAATGTCAGATGCTCAGTTCTTTTTAGTGAGGCTGCTGTCTCTGTGAGGGGAATTCTTCATGGGTAGGTAAGAATTGAAAACAAAAATGGGGAGGTGGTGAAGAAATCAAAGATGTGAATGCAAAGGAAGGATTTGGGTTGTTGAATGTTTGTCATCCTGCAGCATAATTATTGATGAAAACTTTAGTCTGCAGAAAATCTCTTTTGAGCTTTGTGCTCATTTGGCATGGACATTTAAAGGCTAAGGAGAAATGCAGTCTCTTCTAGACAGCAGTCATTGAAAGTAATGATGCTAACCTGGAATGCGCTCTTGTTTACTGTGGGTTTGGCAGAACAGGGTAGAAAAGCACTGAGCATCCTTTGCTGCTCTCATGATGAAGAGGAGGGATCTTTCCTAGTGAGCTTTGGGTTCCCCTGACTCTGCAGAATAGATTATCTGTTGCTTTTTTAGGAAGAAGTTACAATAATTGTATTGATTGTCTTTCATTTGACTCTTGACTGAGAGGAATAAAAAGCATCAGGATTATTGATTTAGTTTTGCACTCAAGTATTTTACTTTTGTTTTCACTTCCCATAGGACCTAATCCCAAGGCCATTTAGGCAGTTGTGTAAGGCCTTAATGCAGTAGAGATAATGCAGTTTTGCTGTGCAGAAGCCTGAATCAGCAGACAGCCCTTGCCTCCCTCTCCTCACTCAGGTATTTATAACTATATAATCTGAGAATAAACCTAAAATGATTTAAGAGAAGGTTATACAAGTGGCTTTATTTATTCTTTTTTTTTTTTTGGTTG
>VWZE01009719.1:17222-75847 GCA_013396675.1 Eubucco bourcierii | reverse complement strand
TTTTCTCTTATGTACCTAAATGACTTCTAGACAGATCTTTGCTATATCTACCCCTGTAAGGGACCATCATCAAAGGGGCAGGAATTTAGGGCTGGGGATTTTCAAGTGCCAAGCAGACCTTGATGTTGTCACTGTTGAAAAGCTGTATCTGTAGCAACAAAAATTGTCAGTGCATTGTGCTTTGGAACATCCATGAGCAGGAGTTAAGCAATGTTGTCATAATCAACACTTAACATTTCAGTGTTTGAATTTTGTTTTCTTCTCCTTGTACCCTATTCCACGTTCCCAAATAACCTAGAGCATAGACAGTACCAATCCAAGCAATTCTGTACAAAGGGCTGTTGAATTCTCTGCTAACTAGAGAGGTGATGCCTGGCTCCCCAAACTGGAACTAAGGATATTGTTTTCAGTTTCTCAGTGCTCTGCTGTCTGTGGAAAGCAGTCTTTCAGAACTGTGTAGGGTTTTATGTTTAATACTCATTTCTCCAGTTCCTTTACTTGGAAAAATAATTAAACCAACCTATAAATACAAACACAACTTGGCTGGGGAGAAATATTTAGGCACAGAAAACCCCCAACAAACCAGTAAAGGCCAAGTAGTACAAGCCAAGCAGAGAAACATGCCATTAAATACAAGTAAAACTGATTTCATGGATCAGGGTCTCTAGGGCTTAAAGACTTTGTGGTTCAAAGACCCCACGTAGAATCAGCTTAATGTCTGTACCTAGCAGCACATGCTCTGTGCCTAGATAGGCAGTGCTGGTGTGTGTAGCAGGGAGGCAGGGGCACATGGATTGCTTGCTTACATAACAGTCTCTGTGTTTGGACCATTATTTAAATCACACAATCGTCTGAGAAAGTCAAGTTTACTTAGACTTCCTGGCCACGTTTTGTTCCCTTCACTTTCAAGCACTTTTCACAGGAGTCACATTTGTTCTGTATCCCTCTGCCACCTCATTTTCTATGCGGGTAAGGTATATTAAAAACTAAAAAATGCTTTGGGACATAAAGGTATGTGAATTTAAAACTGGTTTACTATATTAAATTCAGCTTCTACTCCGCTCTCAAGTAGTGCCTTGTGCGTGCAGGCATTTTAAGAAGGCAATTAAATGTACTGCAGTCAGGTTTGTTCTCTTGGACAAAACTGTTTCTCCTAGAATGGCTTGTAGCTAATAGCAGAGTCTGGTTCTCTCATCTTAGTGTTGACTTACTGGATGACTTTAAGCCTTTTCTGTGTCTTATTCTTTCTTGTAAGATAAAGACAAAGAAGCAGAAATCCACTGCACTGCCCTTTGACGTCTCTCAGTGAAGAATGCTGTGCCGCTTTCAAACTTCTGTTGCCATCCAAGTGTGACCATTAGTGTACTCTGTCCTTGAGAACATTAAGACTTTTTCCAACCCATTCTCCTTTCTTTTTCCTCCAAAAAAATTATGTCTATATACTTTATGTCCAGAAACCTCTTAGTGCTTTAGAAAGATGGGAGGAGGGGATAAGGTTATCTCTGGTTTACAGAGGTAGCAGCAGAGAACCTATAAAGAATAAGCCTCTTCTTGGAGATTACACATCTTGTTCAGTGGTCCAACTTCCTGTTTCCCAGCAGCTTTCATGACTGAACAACTTTACTACCCTTTGTAAGAGAAAGAGGGATGAAAAAACCATCTGCTGCTTGTGGTTGCTAGGGAGTCTCATGCTACCCTCAGGTTAGCCTGATCCACTTTCTTTTGGTTTGTACTTGTTTGGGCCTCTGCTTTGTACTGAATTGAAGCTGATTTAGTTCTTGCTCTCCCTGCTATTAGTATGGCAACTGTACAATCCAAGGTGGGCTGCACGAATTTTAATATGTAACTTCTTCATACTCACATGCAGAAAAGGAGAGTAAATGTAGATACAATCCAGTGTTGCTCTTCTGCTTGCTTGTTGGCTGAGGCTTGCAGCATGGCTGAGGAAGAAAACTGCTTTTAGTGAGGAGTACTCACACCCCAGACACTGGCAGGATACTGAGGTTTATATAAATCTGTTCATTATGGCTCTGTGGGGGATTTCCAAATTATTAGCATTTTTAGGTCCTCTTATCAGCACTTCAAAGATAAAGTGGTGTGAGGCGAACGCTCCTCTCCCAGCACACCGGGTTTGACGTGCACTGTGCAGCCAGAGTAGGTAGGAAGGTCTGAAGGGGGATTTCTAAGCAGGTGTTAAAACATGCAGCAGATGATTTTTTTTTTTGGGATGATTTTTAATTATGGTTTCTCAGATGGCTTCTCATAGGAGCGTAATCACGAGGCAGATAATCGCTGATGGTGTATTGAAAGAAAAAAAGGAAAGACAAAAAAGCAGGCTGGGTAGTGGTTTTGTGAGGGACTGCTGATGGGGGCTCTGTGTGTGTCCATCATTTTTATCTCCCTGCTCACTGTCGTCATGGAAGCTTAGAGCCAACTGGGAGATCCTGCTCTGCACGGGACTGGATTACTGACCCTAATGCATGGAAAATTGAATGTATTAAGTGGCAGCTGCATTTTCAACCCTGAGGACTTCACAAGGAATTGGAAACAAAAGGCCAGAGCCCTCTGAGGAGATTTTCATCCCGGGGGGGGAGTCTTGTTTTTGAAAACAGAAATTAGCATCACCATAGAGAAGTAGCTTCCAATGACCAAAAATTAGAAAACAAAATTAAAGATTTTCTTTTTTAATTCTTCTGGGTGCTATTTTCCATTTTTTTTGCCAATTGAAGAAAAATACTCTTGGCTTAGATGTAGCTGAGGTGAGCTAAGCTCTGACCTCAATGCAGTTGGTTGCACTCTGGTTGAAAAGTGGGCAAACTAGTGACATCAGAATGTCTTGCCAAGAGAAAAGAGGCTCATTCTTTTATAGAGGGTTAACAACAGCAGTCTCTTGTTTTATATGTATATAAATTCACTGAAAGTCTGCAAAAGGAGAAATCTGTAGGAGTTCATCTAGCAAGGACAGACAGAGATTTTTTTTTTTTCATGTCTTTTCTTCCCAGTAGCAAACAAAGTATATAACAGACTTGTAATAAAAGATAGATTTCTGGAAAGACCTGTGAAATAAAGCTCATGAGGTGTAAAAACTTGGCTTGCATGCCCTGGTGTATGAAAGATGTGGATGTCATATCCCTCAGAACAGGAGTAGCCAGAAGTTGTGGGAAGAAGGCTGAAGGGTTTGCATTTGGAAATACAAAGGCTGGACTTGCCAGGGTAAGGCATGGACAACCTCCATGTGTCTCCTTAACCGGCCTGCTGCTTTGGCCCACAGACTGCTGTTGCAGCAGCTGGACGTTGACTTTCCTGGCATGGTTAATGGCAGATGTATGTCTCTGTGTGAGAGATGAAGTGCACAGGACGAGCCTGGGAGGCTGCTTCTGTCATTTTTCCTCCTAGGGTGATGGTAGAATAGCTCCTGCCAGGGAAGTCTGTGGGGACTGTGTGCTGAATTAATGCAAAATGTGTCTCACCTGCCTTTTCCTACGATACGTGCTGTCCTCTGAGCTCAGTGTACACCTTCTGAACTCCTCTAAGGAATTGTTTTATCCTCACTGCAAACACTAGCAGATTTATAAGCTAACAGGCTTATACTGATACTTTCTCCTTCAGCGTGGCTATCCAAACATAACTAATGCTCTGCAGATTTTTCCCTGAAGGCTGCCCGTGTAGCCTGTCACTTCAGAGGGCATGCACAAAGGCTGCAACAACACTTCATTACATACAATAAGCAGATTTTAATGATAGGTGTTGTGGGATGAGATTTTACAAAGCAAAGGAAGCATTTTTGGTGCAGCCAAACCAAGAGCAGACTTTTTGACATTTTACTGTAAAAAAATACTGAAAATATTTACAGGGTTTTGTGTGTGTGTGTGTGTGTGTCCCCTTTTTTTTTTAATGCAAATCACTTTATAAATATTAATTAATTAGTCCACACAAATTATATACTCAAAGCCAACCTTGTCCTGAGGCCTTTCTTCACCTCTCAGATTGTTTCTTAGTTTCTGTCATCCTGACGTAATTCATGCAGTGCTCTGTGGTGATTTGGTTTCATGCTTGATAAAATTGTGGCATAGGAATAAATGGGTAACTATCTAATTTATTTTAAGTGATAATATACTACAGAACCCTTCACTGTATTTGTGTATAAGTCTATACATGGGCATATGTCTCTGTGCAGTTGGCAATACTTACACAGCAGTTTTACCACCAAAAGCTCTGGTTTTGGGTACTATAGAGCATGACAGGAACCTTTTGTTGTAAAGGTGTTGGTAAAATGTCCTTTTTCTGCTCTGTACAGTGAACATTTAAAGGTCAATCTTGTCGAGGGCAGCAGCTTTATTTTTGCAACACAAGTGAAGTCTTTTGTCTTGGTTTAGGTGTTTCACTCTGAGGAGTGAGTTGTGATACTTGCGATGTGACGTTGCAGCATTTCAGTTTGTGAGTGTTGGGTGATGTACACACAACAGCCAAGGAGGGCTCAGGCAAAGAGCAAAAACATAAGGGGGCTTAGAGGAAAGCTGGGGAGGGACTTCTTAGGGTGTGTGGTAGTGATAGGATGGGAGGGAATGAAGCAAAACTGGAAGTGGGGAGATTCAGATTGGATGTTAGGAAGAAGTTCTTCCCCATGAGGGTGGTGAGGGAGGTGGTGAAGGCCTCATCCCTGGAGGTCTTCAAGATCAGGCTGGATGGGACTCTGAGTGACCTGTTCTAGTGTGAGGTGTCCCTGCCCATGGCGGAGGGCTTGGAACTGGATGATCTTTGAGGTCACTTTCAGCCCTGACAGTTCTATGATTCTGAAAGATGCTGAATCACTGCCTGCCCTGAAGACATCTCTTCCAGCAGCACAGTTAAGATTCAGTGACAGTAACTTGTCAACTGTTCACTTTTTTTTAGTAGCTACTAACATAAACATACAGTAATGATGGGAGTGGGATAGGCAAACCCTGCCCAAGGTGAGATAGTAATGGTCAATCAGAACTGCAGAGAAAAAAGGAGCAGATCTTTTCTGCAGTGCAGTTCTCTAAGGGAACAGGAGGCAAGGAGGGGAAGGGGGNAAGAAGCCAACAGAAGTCCCCACTGTGATTAATGTGGCAAGAAAGCAGAGATGCTGGCATTCCTGTGCGCGGGTCGGGAGAAGACAGTGGTGACAAATGGATGGGCGACAGCCCCCCAGACATTTGCGGCTGATTAGAAGCGCCACAGACGAGCAGCTGTCATGCCAATGGAAAAATAGGGAATTGAAATGGATGTAGAGCTGGTTGGGGTGCCACCCCTCCTACTTCTCTTTTATCACTGCTCCTCCAGGCTCCTGCTCTTTACCTAGTCTATCTCCCTGCATGCATCCCATTTAATTAGGTTCGCTCTAAATCAAAATGGGCCTCAGTTTCTGCAAGCCTGTGTTTTGTTAAGTAGAGAGCAGACTGTAAGTGTTCTTCTCAAGCACAGCTGAGACTAGGGAGGCTATCACTGTTACAGGTGTGAGCTTTCTGCTCTTCACTAGTCTCAGCCTTCCTTTCCGTGTTCTTCTTTCCTCTAGCCCTGCACAGAAAGCCTGTTAATATTTTGTCCAGCTACCGGAATGAGGTTGCAAATAAGGGAAATACTTCTCTCAAAGTGGCTGTATCCTTAAAAATACATACCTGTGTGCTCCAAATGCTGAGCCTTGGTGTAACATATAAAATACATTTGCAGATCATTCAGCTCAAGCCGTGGTGTGAAAGGTAATTCTAGTTGACTGCTGGGAAATGGGAAGTGTAGGCTCTCATTTTCTGCTTTCAGTGCTGAGCTATTCATGGAATCTGCAACTTTTTTTTTTTCTTTCTTCTGGTCTCTATTATTTTCATGATTCTGTACATTTAGCTGCTTCAAAATCCAAAGGAATACTCTGGATTTAAAATATTGCCTCCAGGAGCAGAAAGTCTGCTTTCCTGTAGGATGGATGTTTTGCTCTTGAGTCTATTAATTATGGCCTTTTCTTTCAACGGGAATAATTGTGTTATTAATAGTCTTTTGATGAACAGAAGAAAGGCCTCTTTGGAAGGAGAATGCTCTTGCTTCACAAAAGGTTTCTGATAGCCTTAAGGTGGATTTATCTGGTGGAGCCTTGGCTAACCTTCATATTAAACAGAGGGAAGCAGTTTAGGGAATTTGGGGATGTGAAGCAAATTAGAAAATAAATTAAAAGCATTATAGCTCAATAGTATAAATTAATGCAGCTGCCGTAAGCTTCATCCTGAGAGAGTTGTCAATAGCTACAAAGCTCCTGCTATGGGGAAGAAAATTAATGTGTACTTTAACACTTGTGGGTTTGCCCCACAAGAAGCCATTTGAAAGGCTCTCCTGCACCTTTCATGGCTTTGCTTATCTGAAGTTCTTCCACACCAGTCCTCAGGGTGTCCTCTGGGGACAGCAGAACAAAGGGGCTGGGAGCCCAACCCAGGCAAAGCATGCGGTGAGTAAAAGCTGTGTAAAACAGATGCCCGTGACAAGGCTGATGTCCAGCTTCCCTCTGCAGCCGCTTCTCCAGGCTCCCACCTTTGTGTGTTATGTCAGGCTTGGCCCAGCAGCTTCTCTCTCTTGCAGGTGAGTAGTTTTGGGGCAGAGGCATCAGCTGGGGTTGTGTCCACAGAACAAAAGTGTTTCATGTCCCGCTATGGTTTTGTTAGTGTTGGTGGGAGGAGAATGATAACCTCCCTTCCTGCATTCCTACCCTCTGTGGTGCCATTTGTGTCTGCTCTGGTAGATGTTAGTGTTGCCTCTAGAGTTTTTAGTGTTGGGTTTTTGCTCTCTGGCAGCTGCGTTGAGGCTTACTGAGAGATGAGAGAGGGCAGTGGCAGGTCTCTCTTCACTTGTGGAACAGAGAGAGGAGTGCTGCTCATCCTAAATTGACAGAAGACAAGCAGAAAAGAATGAGATAGCAGGAATTTTTGGCTTCAGCATGGATGGAGTAATTCAGAACAGTTACATGAGAATTTGAGGGTGCTACCAAAACCATGTTAAATTGCTAACTAAAAAACAGGTTCTGTGAGGCATTTTTGTTCTCTTGTCCTCTTAATATAAACAGGAATTGCAAACTGGTTTTGTCTTTATATTCTAGTTGCACCTGATCCATGCTCTTCTGAGAATTGTGCAAACTCATCATAAATAACAAATTATGTTCCAGGGAGTTTGTGATGTTGATCACAATAAGGTGTTTCAATGTGTATGAAGAGATGATTCTATGATTCGAAGTGACGAGGACAGCCATGATATGGTCCATGGCTGGCTAGGTAAGGATCAGTCTCTACAAGAGTAAGCAGGAGGAGATGGTGTCTGGCTACAGTTAACTGTTAGCCTCAAAGAGAAAAAGATTTTAGACAGGACCGTTTTCAGCTGGTCCTGATACATCTAGCCCTGGGAATGCTGTATCAGAGTCAGAGACAACAGAGGACAAGTGTCTGTTTAAGGTTGCCATTCTTGATACCTTGGAGCATGCTGGGGTGAGACAAGCAATGGAGGCACAGGCTGTGCACATGCTTACTGCAGGGGGCCAGGAAGTTGTCCTTGAATGGGAGCCAATGGAGAGACTTCAGTGGTGAGGATGATGTGTTAAGGGCTCTGTGGTGGTGCTCACGGAGTTGAGCTGGGTGTTAAGATGATGACAAATGTACATGCTGTGTGCCTACTGCTCCTCTGTGGGGAAGAGGATACAATCTGTTGCAGAATATGGCAGCAGAAGATAGGGAGAAAGTTTGGTAAATTTAACTTGTTTGCTGTGAGGAGATGTTTCACAGACCTGGTTATGTCATTGTAGAGAAGAAAGGAGATGCTTTTGTAAATTGTAGCCTGATGGCTTTTTTAAGGGGTATTTGTGTCATTTTCTAAAAAGAACTACTTGCTGTCTATAATATACACTACTGCCTTTAAGCATGGATTCTAATCCTAACACTGTGGGACAGATTATAGCATGCTTCTAGCAGAACCTGACTTGCCTCCAGAGCAAACAAGGAAACTCATAAACTTGAAAATCTGACCTTTTGCTTAATTTCTTCTTACTTGTTCTCAGTATGTTTCTCCTGTATTCTTCTCTTTATTTGAACCGTGAGGGAGTAAGAATGGTAGCTTTGTCTTTCTCTTTTAAGATACTCAGTGAACTTTTGTATGCCTTGTAAATCATAAGGAGAAGGGTATGGGCAAGGGAGATGAGGAACTGCGTGCAGGCAGAAAAAGGTGGGACAGACTATCTGGACCAAAGCTGAACTGAGAAATTCTTATCAAATGAAAACTCACTTAGGCAGAGCTCTGTATCTGATGTACAGCTTAAGCTTCTTGCAGCCTCTACCACAAAACTAAAAAAAAAACACTACCTGGACAATTTGTTTGAGCTGCAAACATTACATATGGAGTTAGGAGGCCTAACATGTGACAGCAGGTGCTGATATCTTCATTCTGCTGCACCTGAGACCCTAACAGTCCCCTTCCAGTGCTGCTGAAAATGCAGGTCAATTAAAAGGAGCAGAGTTCTCATTTTTGATTCTGTATTTAATTCCCTGAAGCTATTATTGCCTTGAGGGAGTGGGAGAAAAGTGGAGAAGATAATTAGACTTGACCTTGTGCTGTGGACTTGTGCAAACTGTTGGATTAGCAATGAAGACTGCCAAAGCTTGTCTAGAGGGGTGGGGGAGAGTGGGGGGTATGACACAACACATTGTAAAGGTTGTTGCTGAATAGGTGAGAGAATAAAAAACGAAATGGAAAGAACAAGAGGGAAGCTGAAAACAAATACTGAGGCCAGCTGGGTAGGTGCGATGCTGTCAGGAGTTAATGTCTTCCTCTTTTTGTGTGGTTGGAACATCAGTGATAATGAGACAAAATGGTACTTACTGCAGAGAACGATTAAGTTGGGCCTTCACAGCCTAAACTATGGGGGAAATAGAAAAAAGGAAAAAATAGAACACTTAGACTAAGGGAACAGCTTCTAACTTGTGGTGGTTAAGCAGCAGTCATGTATCAAACAGATTGAGCAGAGCAACTGATTCTGATCAGCTTGGCTTTTTCTTTCCCATTTTTCACTGCACATTCTCTCACATTATCCTACTATTAGCATTACCAGCTTCCATTTTGGTGTGGATTACAATGGCTTGAATAAGTAAGTCTCTTTTGGAAACCATCTGGCCTTAGACATCAAAGAACAGCTGTAGATAGAACTGGCTTTTAATGTAGCTGAAGTTCATGTCTCTGCGTAAAATAAAATGGAGCAGTGTCCACACTGATGCTGACATGGTGACACTGAGCCTTGGGGAATTCAGTTTCACATTCAATATTTCTTTGCCTTCAGCCTCTCTCCCTATTAGGGATTCTGGGCCAAATCCTGCTCACTTTGCTCATGTGAAAATAATTTTTGATAGCTAGGATTTTCCTTGCACATCATTTAGACCAGCAGCCTGTGTCCTGAATGTAAGAACTGTTGGCAAGTAGGGGTGAAAGAGAAAGAGGGTGATATAAAACCCAGCAGAATTAGAAATTTGGCTGTGATTTAAATGCTGCAAAATGCTTTCTTTATTTGTCTGAGCCTTTGTGACACTGGAAATCTACATCAAAAGCAGTTCAGCGAAATTAAGACACCAGAAAACCCTTGAAAGGATGAAACCATCGGGCTGGATCCTGCCCCTGGGTCTAGTGGTGTAATTCTCGAGTGTTGTGGGCATCTTCCAGATTTATGTAGCTGTCACAAACAACTCTACCAGCCTAGGAAATGGAAGTGATCATTGTTTTCAAGACCAGGCTGAGTACAGAAGGGAGAATTTGAGAACTTGACATGATTTATGAAAATGTATTAATTTTCTGAGTTCCTAGGACTTAGCAGTAGCATTACAGCTCAGCTGGAGCTGTGATGTGAAGTTGGAAAATTTCAAAGGCAGCATTAACAGGCAGACTACTTCCAAGAACGGCCATGTGGTTGTTGCATTCCCTGTGTGTGGGTCCAAAAATAGGAGAACAGTGCCATGACCCTGTTCTTCCTGCTCCTGGGGCTTTGGCACAGTGGGTGTTGCTGATCTGGCTCAGCTCTGCTGTGCAGACGAGGAGAGCAGTGCAGAACAAGACTTTCTGTCTTCATACCCTCTTCTGGCTTTGGAGAATCCACACTGAACCTGGGAATGACCTGGCTTCCTGATCATCCCTTTCCACTTTCTGTAAGTAGAAGCACCTGAGGCCCCTGTGTAGGGAGAAGCTGGCAGAGTTGTGGTACTGCTTTCTGTGAGGCTTCCCTGTCCAAGCAGAGCAAATGGGGAGTGGGCATTCAGAGAGGAAACTAACCCCCTGTATATATCAAATCATCATCCATAGTCCTCTCTGAGAGGAACAAAGAGAAAGTGAAGGCAAGGCAAGAGGGGGCTGCAGAAACATGTTTCAATTACTTCACGAAGAGGTAACTGGTAAGGTTCCTCTTTAAAATTTGCTAAGCTTCATTGATTTAACATTGCATTCAACATGGGAATTTTCTCCCTGAGCAGCTAGGTTACATTGCACCTGACCTCTTCCCTACTCTTTCTTTTATTTTTCCAAGAGTGACTTTTGCAAAACAAAATTAGATTTGCTTTTGTAAGTGCTTTCTCTGCTTTCCTGTATTCTTTGACCGTTGAAGTAATTGCTTGTTGGAGGCAAATGTGTTAATGTTGCAAAAAAAAATCCACTACTTTACGTATAGTGCACCCCAACTCCTGTCTGTGTCCTGTGCAGATTTGTTTTTAGGATAAAAGTGTCCTTGCATACAGTCTCACATTTAACAAAATGCCATGACCTATAAATATTCCAGTGAACATGAAATGAAGTAGGTATTGGGCTGGAGGAGTGCTAATATTATGTACTTCCTCAATGGAGTCTCTGAAACTTAATTCAAACCCTGCTCCCTTTGGGCTGCCAAGGCAACGAGGAGCTCAAAAAGAAAAGGGAAATAAAAGAATAAAAAAAAAAAAATCTGCAACAAAGCGCAGGGTAAAAGATGACTACAGCAGGAATGAACAGCTAGAAGGAGAGGGTGAAGTCACTACCCAGCTACTGTGTAGGTTTGTGCTTGGATTATCTGATGGAAGTGCAGTGAGAGGAGCACATCTGCTGTATGTAAGTGTGATGTAAGTGTTAGCTAGATGTAGGATGACAATCAGGTGAGGAGGTAATGGTGCTTTAGATGTAGCAGTTAAAGATGATATATAGGATGTGTTTGGGTATTTGAAGCAATGCGCAGGTGAGCTGGCTGGGTGGCAGGAAAGACATACTGCAGAGCTGGGGTGAACTTCACTGAGCTTAGAGCTGAGGGACTCTGGTGACAGCTGTGCTGAGCCCAGAGCTGGGAACTGAAGGGTCCCAATGGTGATGCTCATGAGAGTAAAATTACAGGCTCTGTACAACTCTGGCCACCTGTGAAGTTTGGGAGTTCCCCCACCCCCCCCACACTTTGTAAAATGACCCAGACTAGCACTCAGTTGGCTGGAAGTTAAATGATGAAGCTATATTTACAGCTTTTCACAATGTACAGCAGATATTTACACTATATACACAATATTTACAGATATATACAAGTAAAAGGTAATACAACAACACAACACCCCTCCCAGAAATCAGAGACCCCAGGAGGGGCTCCCAACCACCCTTCCACCTTCTCCCCACCCCTGTACCTTACCCCAAGGTTTGCCTTACGTGCAAGGTAAATTAGGAGGATCGGCCAGGGGGGTTAGAAGAAAAGTGGTTAGTGAGGATTAATCAGCAGAGGAGCCAGAGCCCAGAAGCTGCTAGATCCCACCAGCAGCTCCTGTTCCAGCAAGCGACAGAGAGCAACTGACTTATCAATTGTTTTGGTTAGTGTTCCCAAACAATTCTCCAGCAAGCGTATGAGTGAAGTAGATATCATGATGTTTTCCTTTCACAGCCTATAGTGTAACTTTCTCTATTAAAATATTCTAATTAGCCTCAAACCAGCACAGCTGCATACAATGTTGTGGTCAGTCAAGGTTGAAAATAACGTTCTGGTTGCTCAAGAATTCTTCCATGCTTTCCTGTTTCAGTTATTCTGTCTTGTCCTGGGAATCTGGGTTGCTTGAAGTGGAGACTTCCCCTGGCCTTCTTGCTGTGACATCTCTTTGCACACCTGTGGCAGTGTGGTTAGGTAGCAGTCAGCAACTAGTCTTAAAGATGTATTTATGAGCTAACTTGGTCCCAAGGATCCAGATTTCATACTTGTCCAGTTCTTTCAAAAGGAAACAAGTTGTCATTCTGAACTACCTTCTGGAGGTTTTGTTTCTCTTCTGGAGACTTTCCCATGTGTGGATGTGTTCAAGGCTGACTTGTTTCCCCAGGCATTATTTGATTTGTGGCTATCTCCACAGGAGTCTTGTTTCAAGATAGGGGGAGGAGAGGTTTCTGCTCTAGCTGATTCAGGCTCTTTTGCTGATGTTTAACTAATAACTTCCCAGATTTGGGCTTTGGGGGAACAGTCTCATTTTTCTTTGCACCATAGTTCTTCAGAAGACTCAAACTCCCCACAGGTATCTTTTCTGTAAATGGACTTGAGCCAGGGTGAGGTTCTGTGAGTACTTGTTCATGAGACTCAGCCCTTAGGTACATCCTAATTGCTTCACAGACATGTCCAGTCAGATCTCAGTGATTTAACTGACTGCACTAGCTTGATAGCTGCCCTCTTTGATTTTCAGTGGTGGATTAGTACTCCAAAGTCAGAAATGTACTTCAAGTTTTAAATCAGTTTGTAGTCTGGAGAAAGCTTAGNTTTTTTTTTTTTCCCCTCAAGACAAAAATTTGATGGTTTGGGATTTACAGAAGGTTTTTTTTTTTTTTTTTTTTTTTTAATCAAAATGTATAGTACATGATAATGTGATCAAACTGCAGCAACAAAGGGCAGCCAGTGCCTCATTGCCTGTTGTGCTCTCTGGTTTGAATAGTAACAGCACATTTTCATGCTGAGTTTAGATGAATTGGCTCCTGCCTGTGTGTGCTGGGTAATGTCCTTTCATATTCTTGGCATTGGTAATGAATAGGATTTTGAACACAGCTTGCAGATGTTAAGGCTTATTGTAGGGAAAACCCTCACAAAAATGTAAAGCTTCTAATAGGTGCCTAAAAGCCAAGAGAGTATCAGAATTGTGGCTCTAATGCAGTTGCTATTGGTTGCTTGCTAGATCTCTAATTACCTGCACAAGCACTTGAGTGTGTTTGGTGATAGCTGACCTGACTTTATAGTTAGAATCATAGAATCATAGAATCATAGAATGGTAAGGTTGGAAGGGACCTCAAGGATCATCTAGTTCCAACCCCCTGCCATAGGCAGGGACACCTCCCACTAGTACAGGTTACTCAAGGCCTCATCCAATCTGGCCTTGAACACATCCAGGGAGGGAGCATCCACAACCTCCCTGGGCAACCTGTTCCAGTGCCTCACCACCCTTACTGTAAAGAACTTCCTCCTAACATCTAGTCTAAATCTCCCCTCTGCCAGTTTAAGCCCATTGCCCCTTGTCCTGTCATTGCAGGACCTTGTAAATAATCCTTCCCCAGCCTTCCTGTAGGCCCCCTTCAGATACTGGAAGGCTACTATCAGGTCCCCTCGAAGCCTTCTCTTCTCCAGGCTGAAGAGCCCCAACTCCCTCAGCCTGTCCTCATAGGAGAGCTGCTCCAGCCCTCTGATCATCTTTGTGGCCCTCCTCTGGACCCGCTCCAACACTTCCATGTCCTTCCTGTGCTGAGGGTTCCAGAACTGCACACAGTACTCCAGGTGGGGTCTGACGAGAGCAGAGTAAAGGGGCAGAATCACCTCCCTTGCTCTGCTGGCCACGCTTCTCTTGATGCAGCCTAGGACTCGGTTGGCTGTCTGGGCTGCATGTGCACACTGCAGGCTCATGTTGAGCTTTTCATCAACCCAGACTCCAAGGTCCTTTTCCTCAGGGCTGCTCTCCAGCCATTCACCACCCAGCCTGTATTTGTGCTTGGGATTGTGCCTACCCAGGTGCAGGACCTTACACTTGGCCTTATTGAATTTCATCAGGTTGGCCTGGGCCCAACTCTCCAGCCTGTCCAGGTCCCTCTGGATGGCATCCCTGCCCTCTAGCAAGTCGACTGTGCCACACAGCTTGGTGTCATCTGCAAACTTGCTGAGGGTGCACTCCATTCCTCTGTCCATGTCACTGACAAAGATGTTAAACAGCACTGGTCCCAGCACTGACCCCTGAGGGACACCACTTGTCACTGGTCTCCAGGTGGACAGTTCCCAGATTTATTTTCATACTGTCCTTTTGTGTGTACATAAGAGAACTTTGCCAGTCTGCTTGCTTACAGACCTGCATTCATCTTTTAAATCCCAAATATCTTCTTGAACATTGGTGCTGTTCTTGAATTTTAATTAAGATCAAAGCTTGACCTGTTTCCCTCCCCGCCTTAGGTGATAGCTCTGTTACTCATAGAATCATAGAATCATAGAATGGTAAGGTTGGAAGGGTCCTCAAGGATCATCCAGCTCCAACCCCCTGCCATAGGCAGGGACATCTCCCACTAGGACAGGTTACTCAAGGCCTCATACCATGGTTTACTACAGGAAATCCTAGAAATAAACCCAAACCAAACATCCCAATCCAAAAGCCTGAACCTCCCTCACCCCCAAACTGCAATACCCTCCTAAAAGGTCTGCTGCCTGTAGGTAAGAGCAGATTCATAGAATGGTAGGGGTTGGGAGGGACCTCTAGAGTTGGAGTGCAACCCACAGAAGCCTAAAAAGAGCATTTGCCACCCCGTGATCTATTATTTGTTTGCAAGACTAGAAACTGGGGGGAAAAAAAATCATCTTTGCAGTGACAGAACTGTCTACTTCTTATTTGACTTCTGAATGCTGACACAAATTATAAACAACTAACAAATCTTTCCTTGAGGAATTATTGTGACTTGCAGATCCTGTTTGATTTTACAGCAGAGAGTAATGCTATTGAAAAGTTGTATTGAAGACAGACAGTTGAGAAGGATTCTGTATGTTGGATTTTTTTGCCTCTTTTTGGTTTTTTTTTCCTCCCCCTGAGAAATGTTTATTTCAGCTGTTGATTTAATCCTTCCTTCAAAGGCCTGGAGGATAAAGGGAATTCCAGAGCAGCACAGTCGGTTTCTACTGTACTTCTCCTCTTTGTTGCTGCAGTGTTCAACAAGTTTCTGTTAATGTGGTGGTGCAGGTGAAAATACTGGAACTTTGTTAATAGTCCTGCTGATGAAGTGTGAGCCAGAATAAAATCCAGTTCCTTCTCTGGTTGCCAAGATAGATTTGCAGGACGAGCAGAAGCAGAAAGCAGCATGTCCTGCTCGAGTTACGTTGCTAACAGATTCCCTCCACTGACCAGATTGCACTCAGGCCCTACGTGAGCACTAGAGGAACACAGAAATAGCAATAAAAATGTGAGATCTTTGTGCTGAACAAAACCAGAGGTATAAAACCTTCAAGTGAGCCATTGCATGAAAATTGCAATGGGTCACCTGCTCTGTAGGCAAAATATACAGAGAACTCAAGAGCCACACAATAACAGGGAAAAGGTAAGGAAATGGACACGTGGTTCTACCTTGTAGCCTGGATAGTTCAGCACAGTGACAGAGAAGGTCAGAAGCTGACACAGGGCTGTATGCTTGTACCAGTGCCTGGTTTGCTGCCTTCTTGACTCAACTCTAGCATGCATAACATACATTGAGGGTGATGAGACACTGGCACAGGTTGCCCAGGGAGATTGTGGATTCTCCCTGCCTGGAGATGTTCAAGGTCAGGTTGGACAAGGCCTTGAGTGACCTGTTCTAGTGGGAGGTGTCCCTGCCTATGGCAGGGGGTTGGAATTGGACGATCCTTGAGGTCCCTTCCAACCTTACCATTCTATGATTCTATGGATATAGTCTTGTGGTCAAAGACTTCATTTAGGTCATATGAGTAGATCTGAGTGAATAATACTGATTTTTTTTTTTTTTTTGCTTAATTTCCTACCTAAAATGAATTAAAAAATTGGAGACCAAATAAGTTTTAAAACAGCTCAAAACCACTGATTAGTTTTTAATACATTTATTTTCTTCCCCCCAATACCTGTTTTTACCTCCTCTCATGTAAAAGTCTGAACAGGCAGCCAGCAACAAGAGAGTCCTCTCTGATTACAGTAAGCAGTTCACAGAAGAATTGCAGTAGATGCTAAACTAAATCCTGGTTTTGTTCTGCCTTTCACAATCTCTCTTGGTACAGCTCATTTTAAAACAGTGTTTTACATGAAACAATATAACTCATTAAACAGAGTGCCTTGACACTTTTTTTTAAAGAGAGATGAACCAAAAAAAACCCAACCTTTTTCAACAATGGAAAGTACACTCCACTGTTCTGAAGCATCACAGCACGCAGGGAAATTCAAAGTGGAAGAAAATCAGAGTCAGGTGAAGGTGGTAATAACAGAAGTTCTTTTAAAAATGGTGTTTCTTGTCTCTTGGCAATGCAATCAATATATTCTCTAAAAGGTTTAAAGCTGAGGCTTTCTTTAAATAGTGGAGTAGCTTTGAAATTCCTTTTCATACCTGGGTAAATCAAGAGAAAACATCATCAAGCTTGCTTTGACTGAGGAAGGAAGAGGGGTAGTTGTTGGAGACCTTTATTTCTTTCTCCAAGAGGCATTGCAAGTCATCTGAGACACAAACCACATTCTACATCTGTATTACCTTCCTAGAGAGGTCTTTGTAGTTCTGTCCAATGCTATCCCTTTTACCCTGGCAGCCACCAAAATCTTTACTGTTTTTCACTCAACTGTATATACTAGTGGCTTATTTCCCAGGGCAGGCTTCAGATGATGCATAAACCTCAGGTCATGAACGCTGGTGGTAATTAAAGATTCACAGGATGTATGTTCTAGGTTGTTAACTTGCATATCTGGGCAGAATTCCATCTCGGTTAATTAGATGATGTCTTCCTGACTTATGTCAGCAGCTTCCACTGGGTAAGGTCTTGTATTCAAGTCTTCCCCTACACGAGTGCCTCATACTACTTGCCCAGTCTCCTGGGTGTGTGATTCTAGGAGCTGACTGTTGATTTACCCCTGATCTCTAATAATTTTATATGTCTATCTTGTCACCTCATAAAAATGTGCATTTCTGACAGAGCACATCCTCAACGTTTATTGGTAATCAAGTTCTCTCAATATTTCTTCATTAAATTAAGCATATAAAATCAACAGTTTCTCTTACACAAGCTTTCAGCAGAAGTGCAACAATTTCTCTGTAGGTTTTGTTCAACAGTGGATTTAAATGTGTATATGTTCCATGGAAAAACAAGGAAAAGTTTTTTTTCACTGTGAGAGTGACAGAACCCTGTAATAGGCTGCCCAGGGCAGGTTGTGGAGTCTCCTTCTCTGGGGATGTTCAAGACCTACCTGGATGCATTCCTGTATGATCTGCTATAGGTGATCCTGCTCTGGCAGGGGGGTTGGACTGGTTGAGCTTTGAAGGTCCCTTCCAGCCCGTAACATTCTGTGATATAATAACAATGTAATAGTAACAGCAACAACAACAATAATAACAACAAGATAGTCGAGCTTGCAGTGTGTGCATGCAGCCTAGACAGCCAACTGAGTCCTGGACTGCAGCAAGAGCAATGTTGGCAGCAGGGCAAGGGAAGGGATTCTCTCCCTTCACTGTGCTCTCATCAGACCCCATCGGGAGTCCTGTGTGCAGTTTTGGAGCCCCCAGCACAGGAAGGACATGGAACTGTTGGAACAGGTCCAGAGGAGACCACGAAGGTGCTCAGAGGGCAGCAGCAGCTCTGCTGTGAGGACAGGCTGAGAGAGTTGGGGCTCTGCAGCCTGGAGAAGAGAAGGATTCCAGGAGACCTTAGAGTAGCCTTCCAGGATCTGAAGGGGGCTACAGGAAGGCTGGGGAGGGACTATTGACAAGGTCTTGTAATGCCAGGACAAGGGGCAATGGGTTTGAACTGGCAGAGGGGAGATTGAAACTGGATGTTAGGAGGAAGTTGTTTGCAGTGAGGGTGGTGAGACACTGGCACAGGTNAATAATAATAATAATAATAATAATAATAATAATAATATAATAGTGAGGATGGCAACAATAGCAATAATAATAATAATAATAATAATAATAATAATAATAATAATAATAATAATAATAATAATAATAATAATAATATGATGATGATGATGATGATGATGATGATGATGATGATGATGGTGATACTCCCTTTTGATAAAATACCCCTTCTTCACCCCCACTAGTAAAGCTGAGTTGGCCTGAGAACATGAGTATCTTTCTGTCAGAGAAGAATGAGAAGTACAGTTCCTGGTAAACCTTTCTTGGAAGGGAGTCAATTAGGAGGAGAGAATTCTCGTTGCTGTTATCTTAATGTATTCATATATTTATAAATATTGACATTATGTTCCACTGTGTTGCCTGAGTGTTAGCTGAAAGCTTTGAATATTGGAGTCATTAATACTGTAACATGCTCTAGTGGAAGGCAAATGCTGCTGCTTCTCATTCCCTCCAATGCTTTGGGAGTGCTGTGTTTTGTCATGTGCATGCTCTGCTGTGCGTTGCTGCTAAGTGCCAAATTCCTGAAGATGTTGAGAGCATAATTCTTACAGCATCTTAAACTGCTTAGTTAAAACTGAAGACTAAATATAGCTCTGGTCATTTTTATTTAAACAACTTTGAGTTTTATTGTGAGGAGACACTCTAGTGACATATCCCAAAGGGACTCCCATGATGAAGTTAATATTTTGTGTCTTCTAGCATCACCTGTGGCAAACTGTTGTTACTGAAAAGATGCTGGGTAGTAACCTCTGCATGTGGTTCCTGTAGTTTCTTACCTAATAGGAGTGGAACTTCAGAACAACCATTTCCCAAAACATAGGATAGCTGTCAGTGGGGTTAGATACAAATACTGTGCCTTGGACAACTTCACCATCTTTAAATCTGATGCTGGTATTGTTGATTGCTACATAGCTTTTGCTTTCTGCTGTAAGGAAGAATCATAGCAGTTAATGTCATGGATGATTCAAAGATGCCAAATAAGTTGACTTTCCTACTATTTCAGCTGCATTTTTTTCCTCTTAAAGAGGAGGAAGAATGAAAAAAAAAATTAAAAAAAAAGGAAAGGGGATCTTACAGAATCACAGAATGTCAGGGGCTAGAAGGGACCTTGAAAGCTCATCCAGTCCAATGTCCCTACCAGAGCAGGATCTTCTATACCAGACCATCAGATCTGATCAGGAAATCCCTGTGCTACTGAGATGGGGCTGTTGTTCTGCCATATTCTTGATCCTTTGCTACTGCAAAGAACTTGAAAATAATGTTAGATATTAGTAAAAACCTTTTCATTGTGCAAACTGTAAGTGGTTAAGCATTGTAACAGGTGTCTAGCCAAATTTGGGATCCCCACCATTTGTCTAGCTACAACCCTAAGCAGCTCAGACATGGTAGCCTACCCTGCTTTCAGCAGGGTGTTTGACCTGGTGTCTTCCAGAGATCCTGTCCTTTATGTTCCATGAATTTTTAATTATGTATCAGGGTATTTGGAAATGAATTTATCACTTGTTACTCCCCTAATTTCCCTAAACTCTGTCTGAAAGATCTGTCTGTATGCCATTAGAGCAGGTTGGAGATGTTAATTTTCACTTCAGCTGAAATTAGTACACATTCTGAGTCTCTGTAGTTCCAGTGCCCAATAAATCAGAACTTTTATGACTCTCATTCATTTCTCTAATTTCTCTAATCCATGTATAGATGTGACATCTCTAACAGTGTGTGGGAAGCTGTTCCACAGTATCACTCTATGAGGAACCTACCATTCCCTAGCCTAAAAGTTTATGTACTTTTTAATTTGCATTCCTTCCTGTTGCCTTCCCTCAACAGGATGATAGGAGTTTGTCAGATCATTTACATGAAGCAGAAACAGTAAAAACCCACATCTTGAATAAAAGAGCTTAGTAGGTAACACTGGATTGGGAACTGTCAACCATGACTGAAGATGCAAGTGTTGAAATTTAAATAAACATCCTGGGCAGTGTATTTCTACCTCATCCTTCTTATGCCTGGACTGCAATAGGAAGACATTCTACATGCAGAAGTTACAGCCTTCTCCAAGAGCAGAACTGGTGTGCAGTGGATTAGTTCTCAGAACTTGCTGACTAGCAGCAAGCCCTTGGCTGATTTAAGAGCATCCTCATGCCTGGGTGAGAAGCTTGCCCAGCAGTCTCATTGCCCTGAGAGGAGCCAGATTTGAACCAGTGACCCAGAGGTGAAAAACTCTGTGTCCCATTAGCTGTTCTCTGGGGAATGTTCAGTTTTTCCATTTTTAACTCTTTAAGGATTGCTGCATTGTCTTCGATGGTTGCGTTTGGCAGAGTGAACTGTTGGTAAGAAACAAGATCAGACCCATTCCTCCGAGGTTTCCTCCCTCACTACTTGTAGCTTGACAGGTTGAGTAGTGAAGAAATCAGTTGTTGACCAACATTTTTAGCTTGGAGAAGAGGAGCCTGAGGGGGTGACCTCATTCATGTTTATAAAGATGTAAAGGATGAATGCTAAGAGCATGGAGCGAGGATCTGCTCAGTGATGCCCAGCGAGAGCAAAAGGGACAATGGGTGGAAGTTGAGGCATAGGAAGTTCCATGGAACTTTTTCCCTGTGAGGGTGACAGAGCACTGGAACAGGCTACCCAGGGGGGTTGTGGAGTCTTCCTCTCTGGAGATGAATTGAAGGCCTGTCTGGATGTGTTTCTGTGTGATCTGGTGTAGGTGATGTTGCTCTGCAGGGAGGCTGGACTAGATTATCTGTTATATATTATCTATTATAGGAAGGATATGGAACTGTTGGAGCGAGTCCAGAGGAGGCCACAAAGATGATCAGAGGGCTGCAGCAGCTCTGCTATAAGGACAGGCTAAGAGANGTGGCTGCTCTCTCCCTGGAGGTGTTGAAGGCCAGGTTGGAGGAGGCCTTGAGTGACCTGTGCTAGTGGGAGGTGTCCCTGCCTATGGCAGGGGGTTGGAACTAGATGATCTTTGAGGTCCCTTCCAACCTTACCATTCTATGATTATATGATTTTATCTTTTGAGTTCCTTTCCAACCCCTGACATTCTGTGATCTTACAGTAGTTGGGCAGAAAGATGCCACACTTCTCTAATGCAATCCTTAGCTCTAAATTGTGCAAGAGACTGGTTTGAAATGGCTGGAAATATGCATGATTGCAGCAAGCAAGAAAAAAAAAAAATTTAACAGCTTTGTATCACAGTATCACCAGGGTTGAAAGAGACCTCAAAGCCCATCAAGTCCAACCCATCACCACAGACCTCAAGACCAGACCATGGCACCAAGTGCCACATCCAAACCCACCTTGAACACCTCCAGGGACGCTGACTCCACCACCTCCCTGGGCAGCCCATTCCAGCAGTCAATGACTCAGTCAAGAACTTTCTCCTCACCTCCAACCTAAACTTCCCCTGGCACAGCTTGAGACTGTGTCCTCTTGTTCTGGTGCTGTTTGCCTGAGAGAAGAAAGCAACCTCCTTCTGGCTACAACCACCCTTCAGGTAGTTGTAGACAGCAATAAGGTTCCCCCTGAGCCTCCTCTTTGCAATCAAGGTGAGATGACTACCTATGAATATTTCCTAATATTTGCAGCTTTTCTATCTTGGGAGCAGTATTACTTACAGGCAGAGTTGTTGTAGATGTTCTCAGTGTTAGAAAGAAGATTTGGCTGCTTAGGTCTATCTGTTGTGGTTCTCAGAGTTTGGCACTTGCTAACTGCGTAATGTTTTGTGCAAGGTTTTAGTGCAGGGTCAGGTGGGACCTGAACTGGCTGTAACAGCTAGAAATCTGATCAATTAATGTGGAGCAGTGCTCTTCATTTCAGTGTTATCTGCTCTGAGTGTATTGCTGAAAACACCCCAGAAGCTGCCTTTCAAACCAAACTTGCAGGCAGTACCAAGGTGAGCACAGGGCTCACCAGAGTGCATCTTCTTGAACCTGCCAGTTACTGGAGCCTACTCTGACTTGGCTTCAGGGCAGTCTGCAGGTGGGAACGAGATGCATCATAGAATCATTGAATCATAGAATGGTAAGGT
Source organism: Eubucco bourcierii (assembly GCA_013396675.1). Lineage (NCBI taxonomy): Eukaryota > Metazoa > Chordata > Aves > Piciformes > Ramphastidae > Eubucco > Eubucco bourcierii. Next base: position 53,736 of record VWZE01009719.1, on the reverse strand, counting down.
TGGAAGTGACCTTAAGGATCATCTAGTTCCAACCCCCTGCCATAGGCAGGGATACCTCCCACTAGTATGGCTCACTCAAGGCCTTGTCCAAACTGACCTTGAATACTTCCAGAGATCAACTCTTCACTCTTCAGAGCACCTGGCTAGTGAGGTGACCTCTGTGATGGTTTGGGAGCTACCTGCCCCCACACAATGAATTCACTCAGACTAGACTTAGCCAGCTGGAAGTTAAGGAATGAAACTTTATGTTCACAGCTTAGCACAATATACAAACAGATATTTACAATATATTGCAAATATTTACAGCTATATACAGAAACACACAAGTTAAAGGTCATACAGAAACACAGCACCCCTCCCAGAAATCAAGAGTCCCCAGGAAGGGCTTCCAATTACCCTTCCACCTTCTTTGTACCCTCTGTCTTATCCCAGAGTCTGCCTTATGTGCAAGATGAGTTGGAAGCATTGGCAAGGGGGGAGTAACATCTTTAACATCTTTGTCAGTGACATGGACAGAGGACTCGAGTGCACCCTCAGCAAGTTTGCAGATGACACCAAGCTGTGTGGCACAGTCGACTTGCTAGAGGGCAGGGATCCATCCAGAGGGACCTGGACAGGCTGGAGAGTTGGGCCCAGGCCAACCTGATGAAATTCAATAAGGCCAAGTGTAAGGTCCTGCACCTGGGTAGGCACAATCCCAAGTACAAATCCAAGCTGGGTGGTGAATGGCTGGAGAGCAGCCCTGAGGAAAAGGACCTTGGAGTCTGGGTTGATGAAAAGCTCCAGATGAGGCTGCAGTGTGCACATGCAGCCCAGACAGCAACTGAGTGCTGGGCTGCATCAAAAGCAGTGTGGGCAGCAGGGCAAGGGAGGTGATTCTGCCCCTTTACTCTGCTCTCGTCAGACCCCACCTGGAGTACTGTGTGCAGTTCTGGAGCCCTCAGCACAGGAAGGACATGGAAGTGTTGGAGCGGGTCCAGAGGAGGGCCACAAAGATGATCAGAGGGCTGGAGCAGCTCTCCTATGAGGACAGGCTGAGGGAGTTGGGGCTCTTCAGCCTGGAGAAGAGAAGGCTTCGAGGGGACCTGATAGTAGCCTTCCAGTATCTGAAGGGGGCCTACAGGAAGGCTGGGGAAGGATTATTTACAAGGTCCTGCAATGACAGGACAAGGGGCAATGGGCTTAAACTGGCAGAGGGGAGATTTAGACTGGATGTTAGGAGGAAGTTCTTTACAGTAAGGGTGGTGAGGCACTGGCACAGGTTGCCCAGGGAGGTTGTGGATGCTAACTCCCTGGAGGTGTTCAAGGCCAGATTGGATGAGGCCTTGAGTAACCTGTACTAGTGGGAGGTGTCCCTGCCTATGGCAGGGTGTTGGAACTAGATGATCCTTGAGGTCCCTTCCAACCTTACCATTCTATGATTCTATGATTCTATGATTAAAAGCAAAGTGATTAGTTGGGTTGCACAGATCCAAGCAGAAACCCAGGGAGAAAACACAGACACTAACAGACAGAACTCTTATCTGTGTTTGTGTCTTTGTTTTTATACATCCCAGCAAACCTATGAGTGAAGTAGACATCACCATTGTTTGCTTTTCACAGCCTGTAATCTAACTTCTCTCATTAAAATATTCCAGTTAGCTTCAAACCAACACAACCCTCCCTGGGAACTGGGAGAGTGTGGCATCTCTCCACTGATGCAAGAGACAATTTTTTCAACAGGGATATTTGTTGGGCTGTAATAAGCAAATAGTGGATTCCCATGAGCCTTATTCTTTTTTTCTCTGGGGGGTATATACTTTAGGAATTTACTTGGAGGATTTTCTTTCCTTGAGAGATGAGTGAAAAAGGGTGATTTGACTTGAAAGAACAAGTTGATAGATTTTTTAAAAAAATTTTTATTTAAAATATTTTTTATCAAATTGACTGTTGAAGTGCTCCTGAGTCTGGGCATATTCAGCAGCCTGTTAGAAGGAAACCATCTCTTGCTATCTATGGAGAATCGATTTGTCCCAATAGCCTGGAATGTGGGAGTCTACCACTGCAACTGTGATGCCACCAGTGGAACCTCAATGGCATTTCCTTGTGGAACCTGACAGGATGCCTCAGTGCAGCTCTGCCAACTATCTCTCTCTGATGGAGTGCAGCACAGTCCACTTAGATTCAATTTTGGTTTTATTCTTTGGCAAGTGTTTTATTCTTTGGCAAGTGTTTAATAACCGTTTAAAAATCTCTGCGCAGTTGGAAAGTAACATTGTCAAGAGCAGGTGCAACCAGCTGAAATTATGTGGCAATGCATGTTGTAAGAGCACTGGCAAGAAGTAAAGCAGAAAAGTTTTATTTTCTTCAGGGTAGAGTTGGCTGAATAGAATTGAGGGGTCCTGGGATAAAATTATTACTCTGACAGTTTTGGCTTGCTTTCAGTTTTGGCAGAAATGGGGATGGCATCTTTGACAAGGAATAAAAAGTCCTCTCTTCTCAACCCAGTCTTGATATCAGCTTGCTGCATGATGTTTGAAAAGGCACAGGGACAGAATTTTAAGCTTACTCACTCTAAGACCAAGTGCCTGTACAGGCCACTTAGTTTCTTAAGGGAAACCCCACAACTCTACTTTTCATTCTAGACTGCCAACATTCCAACACTTGCTATTTGGGTAATTAATTGCACATTAATGACAAATGTTTTAGCTTTATTTTTTTTTGCTGTAGGAACTCTCTGGGTGGCAGGAATACTGTGTGCAGTTCTGGAGCCCCCAGCACAGGAAGGACATGGAACTGTTGGAGCAGGTCCAGAGGAGGCCACAAAGATGATCAGAGGGCTGCAGCAGCTCTGCTATGAGGACAGGCTGAGAGAGTTTGGGCTCTGCAGCCTGGAGAAGAGAAGGCTTCCAGGAGACCTTAGAGTAGCCTTCCAGGGTCTGAAGTGGGCTACAGGAAGGCTGGGGAGGGACTGTTGACAAGGTCTTGTAATGCCAGGACAAGGGGCAATGGGTTTGAACTGGCAGAGGGGAGATTTAGACTGGATGTTAGGAGGAAGTTGTTTGCAGTGAGGGTGGTGAGACACTGGCACAGGTTGCCCAGGGAGGTTGTGGCTGCTCCCTCCCTGGAGGTGTTGAAGGTCAGGTTGGAGGAGGCCTTGAGTGACCTGTACTAGTGGGAGGTGTCCCTGCCTATGGCAGGGGATTGGAACTGGATGATCCTTGAGGTCACTTCCAACTTTACCATTCTATGATGTTGTGATTCTAAGAATAGTGGATGGAACTTAGAGGTATGCAGCATCTTCCAGAATAGTTTATTTAACTTCTTTGTTTCTTCTTGGTTAAATGGAGGCAATAATTCATATCCCTTTGTGTTGTTTTGAGGTTTTTAATCAATCAGCATTAGGTGCTGTGAGATACTGAACGTACTTGGCTCAGATGGATTTTAACAGAGGAGCATGCAGAGCACCTGGTGCAAGAAGGGACCTCAATGTTTGCCTTTGCTTTGAGATGCTGTTCAAGGGCTAAGGTTTATTGAGCTTTGTCTTAATGCTAGCAACCCACTGTGCTGTTGGTGGGGACAGGCTGTTTGTGGTAATGTTCTTTTATTCATGATATGTTTTACTGCTTTTCTCTGATCCTTTGCGCTGCCTGCTTCATATAAATGTTTTGAGGAACTCCGTGAGTGCTCAAAAGCCTACCTTCTTGCAGCTCTCCACTATGCTTTGCCCTTTTTTCTGATGCTCCAGCTTTTTGCATTGCTGCTTCAGTGTGGCAGAACAGCAGGCACAGCAGTCTGTGTCCTTCAGAGCAAAAGGATTACAGGGGTTGGATGTTGTAGAAGTATCCATCGAATTAATAAATCCCATCAGAAAAATCAGGTTTTTGACTAAGGGAAAGCAACTGGGAAGGAAGGGAAAAGAAAAAAGGGCTGGCTCGAAGTTGTCCTCAGTTGAATCCTTGCTAGTGTGAACAGCTGATGTCTGTGGAAAGTCTCTGACCTCCTTGCCTTAACCATCAACCTCCTCGAGTTGCTTTAGCTCCCTTTTATGCTGATGGAGGGTCTAACTCAGTAGATGGCAGCCTATTTCCTCTGAGAGGCAGGGAGCTGGAGCAGTGTGGAGGTTCTCCAAATGCCCTCTTTTGGAGAAGATACAAATCCCAGAGTCTGGTGAACAGGGGCCAGTCAGAACTGCCGCACAGATTCCATGACAGTAGATGAGTTGCACCCTAATAGGCTGTAGCTCTCATGGCTGCATCTCATCTTTCCAAGAACACAGTTGCTATTTTAATTATACCACAAAGCTTGGAAACAATCCAGACATGAGATCCAAGTCTTGTCTCACTAAGAGTAGCTTTACCTGACTGTTGAGCAGTGGAGCTGCTCTTTGTTCATGTATGGATACACTCAAAAGCAAGAAGAAGGCTTATAGAGAATGGAAGCGAGGACAGGGGACATGGGATGAGTACAAAGATACTGTTCGTGCAGCCAGAGCTGTGGTAAGGAAAGCTAAGGCACAGCTGGAATTGAAATTGGCCAGGGACATTAAAGGGAACAAGAAGAACTTCTTCAGGTATATTAGTGAGAAGAGGAGAACTAGGGACAATGTGGGACCCTTACAGAAGGAAAATGGAGAGCTGCTGACAAAGGACATGGACAAGGCTGAGGTGCTCAATGACTTCTTTGCCTCAGTCTTCAACAGCAAGGGCTCCAACCACAATGTCCAAGTTGCAGAGGGTAAAAGTGAGGACTGGGAGCAGGCAGATCTGCCTACTATAGGAGAAGATCACGTTTATGAGCTCCTAAGGAACCTAAATGTGCACAAGTCCATGGGGCCTGATGAGATCCACCCACGGGTCCTGAGGGAACTGGCAGATGAAGTTGCCAAACCACTGTGCATCATATTTGAAAAGTCATGGCAGACTGGTGAAGTTCCTGCTGACTGGAGAAGGGCAAACATAACACCCATCTTCAAGAAGGGTAAAAAGAATGACCCTGGAAACTACAGACCAGTCAGCCTCACCTCTGTGCCTGGCAAGATCATGGAGCAGATCCTGCTGAAAGTCCTGCTAAGGCAAATGGAAAACAAAGCAGAGGTGATTGGTGGGAACCAGCATGGCTTCACCAAGGGCAGATCTTGCCTGACAAATTTAGTGGCTTTCTATGATGAAGTCACAGCGACAGTGGACAAGGGAAAGGCAGCTGATGTCATCTACCTGGACCTGAGTAAAGCATTTGACTCTGTCCCACATGACATCCTGGTCACCAAACTGGAAAAGCATGGACTTGATGGATGGACCACTCGCTGGATAAGGAATTGGCTGGATGGTCGAACCCAGAGAGTGGCGATCAACGGCACAATGTCCACCTGGAGACCAGTGACAAGTGGTGTCCCTCAGGGGTCAGTGCTGGGACCAGTGCTGTTTAACATCTTTGTCAGTGACATGGACAGAGGAATGGAGTGCACCCTCAGCAAGTTTGCAGATGACACCAAGCTGTGTGGCACAGTCGACTTGCTAGAGGGCAGGGATGCCATCCAGAGGGACCTGGACAGGCTGGAGAGTTGGGCCCAGGCCAACCTGATGAAATTCAATAAGGCCAAGTGTAAGGTCCTGCACCTGGGTAGGCACAATCCCAAGCACAAATACAGGCTGGGTGGTGAATGGCTGGAGAGCAGCCCTGAGGAAAAGGACCTTGGAGTCTGGGTTGATGAAAAGCTCAACATGAGCCTGCAGTGTGCACATGCAGCCCAGACAGCCAACCGAGTCCTAGGCTGCATCAAGAGAAGCGTGGCCAGCAGGGCAAGGGAGGTGATTCTGCCCCTTTACTCTGCTCTCGTCAGACCCCACCTGGAGTACTGTGTGCAGTTCTGGAACCCTCAGCACAGGAAGGACATGGAAGTGTTGGAGCGGGTCCAGAGGAGGGCCACAAAGATGATCAGAGGGCTGGAGCAGCTCTCCTATGAGGACAGGCTGAGGGAGTTGGGGCTCTTCAGCCTGGAGAAGAGAAGGCTTCGAGGGGACCTGATAGTAGCCTTCCAGTATCTGAAGGGGGCCTACAGGAAGGCTGGGGAAGGATTATTTACAAGGTCCTGCAATGACAGGACAAGGGGCAATGGGCTTAAACTGGCAGAGGGGAGATTTAGACTAGATGTTAGGAGGAAGTTCTTTACAGTAAGGGTGGTGAGGCACTGGAACAGGTTGCCCAGGGAGGTTGTGGATGCTCCCTCCCTGGATGTGTTCAAGGCCAGATTGGATGAGGCCTTGAGTAACCTGTACTAGTGGGAGGTGTCCCTGCCTATGGCAGGGGGTTGGAACTAGATGATCCTTGAGGTCCCTTCCAACCTTACCATTCTATGATTCTATGATTCTATGGAACTGGGAGGAAGGTCATTCCCAGTATGTTGTCTTTAGCAAGGTGTTCCACCAAAAATCTGAGGAAAGGTCCATGAAAGTAATAAATATAGGTGATATCCTAATGAGAAATGATGTGTGAGAGGTGTGCTGCTCCTGAGTGCAGCTTCTGTCTTCACAAAAGAGAAGCTCTTCTTGCATTTCACTCACATTGTGATAGATGCAGCAAACCCCTGCACCATTTATTACAATACCAACGATAATTTACTTTGTATTTTGTTGCTAATATTTAATGGTTCATGTTCTATTATATTTTAAGAAGAAATAAAATTTAGTATACACTGCTGTTTTTCTTGTAAAAATACTGGAAAATTTCAATCCTAAATTCATAGAATCATAGAATGGTAAGGTTGGAAGGGACCTCAAGGATCATCCAGTTCCAACCCCCTGCCATAGGCAGGGACACCTCCCACTAGCACAGGTCACTCAAGGCCTCCTCCAACCTGACCTTGAACACCTCCAGGGAGGTTGTGGAGCACAGAATCACCCAATGTGATCAAAGATCACTTGAAGATTACATTGGGTGATTCTGTACTCCACAATCTCCCTGGGCAACCTGTGCCAGTGTCTCAGCACCCTCACTGTAAAGAACTTCCTCCTAACATGCAGTTTCAATCTCCCCTCTGCCAGTTCAAACCCATTGCCCCTTGTCCTGTCACTGCAAGACCTTGTCAATAGTCCCTCCCCAGCCTTCCTGTAGACCCCTTTCAGATACTGGAAATTCATTCAATAGAGTTAAAACCATAAGTGAAAATTATGAAGTTGGGATTTTGTGACTTCTGAGTAAGGTCCTGCAAGGTTTCTGTTACTCCAGGAGGAACTTGAGGTGCTTATAAACGCTGCTTTTTGTTGTCTGAATGTTAGCTTGAAGACATAAGTCAACTTTCAGCTCTAGATACCATCATATGAGGGCAGAAACTCTATGTTTGAGCTCCCAGTTGAGGGTCAAGTAATAGACTAGTTCTGAAGAGAAAAACTGATATTATTACAATTATGAGTATTTTTTTGACAACTCTTCTTCTCATCAGTGAGTACAGCTAGCAGAGCATCAGAGTGGTGGATTCACTGTCTCACAGACACAGATTGAGCAACTGCCTGTTAGATCAGCTGGATTTGGAGATCCCTAGCTTGCTGTCTGATGCTGTGTGCACTGCTGTTGTCAGACCTTGGAGGTTGTGTGTGGATAATCTTTGTCTCTTTATACAGAAGAACAAATAGGCCTGAATGGATTAATTACTGACTTTGCTCTAAGGTGTCCTTGTTTATAATTTGTGCCCTGTGTGCTTATTGCAAAATAATAGTAAAAATATAGCTGTTAATAGCTCCCAATGCATTTTGGACCTTGGATTTTGACATCCTGTACACTGCTGTAGTATGACTGCCACACCTGCTTCAAATTCTTCTCTCTCCTACCTGTCAGTGCATCATTTCATGCTCCACTAAGTGGTGGGAATAGCAAAACCATCTGTTCATTACTTATGTAGCTATTGTGTGAAATATGAATGAAACATCTTGTGTCTGAAAGGGTTATTGTCAGCTGAGTCCAGCTGGTATGGCTGTGCTCTGCCCAGAATCCAGAGTCCAGTTGCTATCTTCAGTTCTTGTGCTTAGTCTCAGTTTAGTACTTGTTTGAACAAGTGTCTAATCTGTGATTCAAAAATCTTCTGTTTATTCACCTTCTCCTCCTTGAAGCATGTTTTCAGGTTGGTATCCTTGCTAGGACATTACTGTGGCATGCAGTCGTTCTTCATTTTTTATCCTTGTAGGCAGAGATAAGTGAGTGGCAGATGTTTGTGTCCCTACAGTTGAGGGGAAGAAGTCAGTTCTGTAATATGGGAAGCAAAGGAATGTTTTCAATAACTTTTTTTTTTTTTCTCACTCCACATTGTCTTTGCTGAAATAACTTCCATCAAAAGTTTTCTCTACCAGGTCTACAGTTCTGTCTTCATCAGAGCTCTCCATAGTGTTCTTTCTTTTGGCAGAAAGAATTGTTCCTTGTGAAACCATCATTGTCAGCACCACACAGATCAGATGGCAATGGCTTCTAAAATAGCAGGTTAATATCCCTGTCTGACAGGATTAAATGCTTAGCAGAGATTCTTGCTTTTACAGCTATCAGGGTAAGTGATGCCATATGCAATGATAAAGATGTGACATTGTTCAGCTTGTCTTTTGGAGAATGACTAAATGACATGCTGAAATCCTTTGTGGCCTTGCAGGGTTGATGGTACTGAGTGATAGAGTGGAACAGAGCAGCCATACCTTAAGCGAGGAACAATGGCTGAGTTACGTATCTAGAATGTAGTTGATGCTTCTGAGCTGCAGGCAGAAGGAGCAGCACACACTGTTTTCACTTGTAACCAGCAAACTGATAGATGGTAAAATCTGTCTGTGGTGCAAGCTTTCCCACATGCCTGCTGAAGGCGTTTGTCCCTTTGGGGTGGAAAAAATTGAATGACAGCACATAAAGCCTGAGCCTACATCATCTCCTTAGACTTCAGGGTAAGATTCTCAATGTGAATTTCAGTATCTGAATAAGTATTGCCTGCATGTGAAGCAGGAGTCTCAGCTTCTGTTAAAAAGTCAGTAAAAATCTTATTATGAATCTAAAGCTATTCAGCTTCTTAAGCAACACAGTCTGGGGCTCTTCAGCCAGCCAAATGTAAGTCCTTATTTTAGGATAAGCTGAGCAGCTGACATGGACTCCATTGTCTATAATGAGTGGTCAGTTGGCTCCTTCATGTGTCAAAGCCTGTATGTGGCACCTACATGTAGGTCTTCATCTGTGAGTTGGATCCTTGGGTATGACTTCTCATAATCATGGAACAATCTGGACCACTGCAGATGAGGAAGGTTCGACTCGTTGGGTTAGTGCTGTCAGGGTTGACCAAAGCCATGGTTGCAGGAGGGTTGTTTTCTGTGTACAAACTTGTGCAGGCTTTAACATCCATGCATCAGAGGCATGGAAGGAACAGCTGAGCTTCAGGAGTTTGAGGATGCCATGGGATCTCAACAATAAATGCAAGTACTGAAGCAGCTCAGTGTCTAGATATATTTTGAGGACTTGGGTCTTGATACTGTGCACTGCAGGCTGACATCGCACTTTAAAAACAGTGCTCGGAGTGGTAGTTTGGTCCACTGCTGTATTTTCTTTATTGCTGGCATGGAATTAAGTGGTTATGTTGTATGGTATTAAACTCTTGTGCTAGGGTATTGCAGAAGATGGTGCTGGGTGAGATCTCAGGTGCTGAACTGGCCATCCTATCTCCAAAGTCAGGATCAGCTATACCAGGATACTTAGAGAAGGCCTTGGAAGGATGGGACGTGGCTGGTAGGTGCTTGAGGGTTTCAATTGCTGCTATGCTGATGGTCCCATTGATCTGCATTCTGCTGCAGGTGTTTAAGGAGCTTTTCTTCATGCTTAGTTTTTCTCCAGCATGAAGGTAGAAGATGGTGCCATTGATCTGTGTTCTGTTGCAGGTTTTTAAGGAGCTTTTCTTCATGCTTAGTTTGTTTTTCTCCAGTGTGAAGGCAGAAGAAGAGCGTTTACTCTAATTTTGTTTTCAGTCTTTTAATGCAGGTCAGTTAATCTCTAGTCCCTTAGTGCTTTTCTTTTCAGTATTGTGTAATATTTCATGTATAGAAATAAGGTCATTAACCAAAAAATATTAGGAATATATGAATAATTACACTAGGGTTTAATATAAGATTTTGTGTTTCTTTTCCAATGAGAAGTTGTAGCCATCTGGAATAAGCTTTCTGCCATTAATTGCAAAACCTCTTTAACCTCTCTGTTGAGAGAGTGGCTCTTTAGTTGTGTAGCTTTAAGATATCCCTGTAACAGGAAATTAACCCTTATATAATCAGGCATCTAACACTTTGCAGTGGGATAAAATATAACTTGTGGGTTTGTATTCTGAGCAGTTTCCAGGCTTGTAGGATGTCAGCAGGTTTGGGTCAGCCTTTATGTTAAAAAAAGGACTCGAAAGTTCAGAAATCTGGAAAGCTGCCGGTGTTTGCTTTGCTTAATAAAGCAAACAGTAAGTCAAACATTTAATCACAGCATTCTGGTAACAGGGGACCTGTTTTAATGTGGCTCTTTTTATTGGCCTCTTTGTACTTCAGAAATAATAACAGGGATCTTGGTGGATAAGGCGTTCTCAATGCGAGTCTCATGTGGAACCTTGATTTTCAGACACAGGCCTTGTACGGCAGTATGAATCACCGACACGAGAGCCCTTCTGATCCGTGGTGGTTTTTCCTGTAGGGAAATAACCTGCTGAGTTTATTAATGTTTGTCTAATTTACATCATTAGGGCTATTTTTTTTTAAATAGCCTTGTCTGTTTGCTTTATTGCTGGGGTGTGTGTAGGGAGGAGGGATGCCAGATTGCAACTGCTGCTTATATCCTGGTGGAAAACCATGGAACAGTTGAGTCTGGAAGAGACCTTTCAGATCATCAAGTCCAACTGCTCGCCTAGAGCTTGCAATCCCACACCACTACTGCGAAGCCACTGCCACTGAACCATGTCTTTTAAATGCCTCCATGGCTGGTGCCTCCACCATTTCCCTGGGCAGCCTGTTCCAGTGCTTGCTAACCCTTTCTGTGCATGCCAAGCTTTGTGTCCTCCCAGGTGCTCCCTGAGCAGAGCCAATCTTCAAGGCTTCAGGCTCTGAAGGCCAATGTGTTTGTAGTTTTCTTTCTTGTTCCTCAAAAGACCTTTGTAACAGCAGGAGAAGAGCAGGGCAGAGGAATGGAGTTTTTGTGCTCAGCAGGGAAACAGCACGACACCCGTTTGAAGTCTTTGCAGGGGGGGTCTGTGCCATCCCTCTGTTCACAGGTATTGCACACAGCAGGTAGCAAAGGGGGATTTTTGCAGCTCGTTGTGTGCCGATCATTTGGCAGTGCTTGCAGAACTCAGTGGGGTCATCCTTGTGCTGCTGGTGGTTGAGAGGAAGCTCAGGTACAGGGGAATGCTGTGATATCTCTGCAAGGCTTGTCTAGCTTCTCTGAAGAACCTTCTCTTCTGAGACAGAGATGTTTTTCTGTGACGCAGCAGGAGACGGTGTCACATCTGTTGCTAACATTGCTGGCAATAATACAGGTGAGAGTGTTGAGGTGAAAAGACTCATCTGCAGGTCAGACCAGGATTTTACTGGTTTGGTTTTTTAGCTCCTTTTTCATTCTCAAAGTGGAATACGTGAAGGAAAAGGTACAACTGAAATCTATCAGACTAACTTGTGACCTTTGTCTCAAGTGAAAATCTGGAATCTCTTGTTGGTTTGGTCGTTACTGTGGATTTGCTACAATGAGATAAGGATTTGATCAAACTGCTTTAATTTGTGTGAACTGTGTTTAATTGACCTCTGTCTCTTTACCCACTTGTACCTCGGTGATATGCGCACAGCTGCCTGTGCGTGACTAAAATGGTCCTTCATTGTTGTAGCTGCAGAGCTAAATCACCTCCATAGTTTCTGTGACTAAATCCTCAGTGAGACAACGTTAAGGAACTGTCCAGTTGGAGCTGCAGTGCCTCCTGAATTTGCCAGTGGGGAAGCCATGAGGTGCTCTGTTCCATAGTGCCTCCAGCCAGGCAGGTAGAAGAGAGGCAGGGATGTGGCAAAACCTGATTGTTACCATTTCTGAGTTTATCTGAAGTTTGAGTTAAACCCAACTCCCTCACTAGCACAGTGTTACACAGATTCCTTGGGGAAGTGTGTTTTAATGACTGATCCTCCTTGTGTAAACAGAGTGCAGAATTTAAGGTTTTGAGGTTATTTGGATTTTGGATAAAAGAAACTCTGACAGAGCTGTTTAATCTGATGCTCTGACTGGACTTGGTTCTGCATTAAGCTTCAAGGAAGAAGTTACAGGCAACCTATTCTTCCTCAATAGGAAATATTTTTCTTCTCTTTGTGTGGACAGCTGCTCAGCTGCAGGTAAAACACGTTAGAGTTTATGGGACTGCCAGCTGGAGCCAATTAAAATCTAATGGAGCAGAGTTGGCACTAAAATATCTTATTCTGCCCTAGCAATGCAGAGGTTTTGTTCTGCTGCTTATACATGATTTAAAAGGTTTACAGTGTTGTTAAGAAACACATTTACTTACCGTTTTGCAAGCCAAGATGTGTTTGAATTTAAAATCCAACACAGAAATATTACAGTTTGGATCCTTTAGTGGAGCCACAATTCCACCAAGTGTGAAGAGACATGATGGAAGCACTTTGCCTGCCTGATGATGTTCTCCTTTGTATGAGGGGGAAGCAGAGAGCTGAGTAATTTGCTTTGGTCACACCAAGGTTTTGCTCCATACCTAGGAACAAATGCAAGTCTTAAGACAGGTGATCTGTCTTTTAGTTCTGCCTGCCTCAAGCAAAATAAACCTAGGACAAGACTGGGAGCCTGAGTTGCAGTGTTGGAAAGTGGAAATCATTATGATTGAGAGGAATATGGTTGAGGGAGACATGGGTGAGGTGTGCTAGAGATAAAAAGAGCAGTTTGGAAAAAGAATTGAGTTCATCAAACATACAAATTTCACCACTGTATGAAACATGGCTCCTGTAGGCAATCTTTTTACCTAGGAAACTTTTCTATTTCTTTATTTTGTGGTACTTTAAGTACATTTCACTTCCATGTTTTCATTGAGAATATTTGGTTGGTTGCTGTGCTGGTTTGAGGCTAATTGGAATATTTTAGTAGAGAAAATTACACTATAGGCTCTGAAATGAAAACATGATGATGTCTGTTTCACTCATAGGCTTGCTGAGATGGTTTTGGGAAAAGAAGCCAAAACATAGATAAGGCATTTCGCAGTCTGTCTCTCTCTGGGGGGGAATAGCTTGTTGGGCAGTCTGGCTTCTAACTCCTCTTTGCTGATTAATCTTTACTACCCACTTTTCTTCTAACTCCCCTGGCCCATCCTCCAAGCTCACCTTATGTGTAAGGCAAACCTTGGGGTAAGGTATAGGGGTGGGGAGAAGGTGGAAGGGTGGTTGGGAACCCCTCCTGGGGTCTCTGATATCTGGGAGGGGAGTTGTGTTTCTGTATTCCCTTTAACTTGTCTATTTCTGTAACTATTCCTGTCTCTAGTGTCTATCTCTGCTTGTACATTGTGCTGAGCTGTAAATAGAGCTTCAGTCCTTAACTTCCAGCTGGCTGAGTTCTAGTCTGGGTCATTTTACAAAGTGTGGGGGGGCAGGGAACTCCTAAACCATCACAGTTGCAAAAATATTTTTGTGATAAACAGGAGCTCAGTTGCTTGTGGACGTTTCTCCACAATCTTAAAGATTGCTCAGGGCACAGAAGATACCCTGGGCACAGGTACAGAAGTAATCCTGTACATCCATGGAAGAGGAGATGATTCCTAAGGCATAAGCTCGGAGCTCATTGTCCCATGGTTTCCACAAACAAGCAGGCAATGCAGAAAGCATTTGAAAGGATGAGCAATGTGAGTAGTGGATATTTCTAAGTGTGATACATTAGGCCTGATTTCTCTCTTTTGCTATTCATGGGGCAGATTCAAGCTGCTTTTAAATGTTCTATCATTTATTCAAAGGTTTATATATTCAAAGAGTGATCAACATTGCCAATTTTAATCCTCACCTGGCCAGTTTTAGTTTCCTGGAAATGGATTAATCTATGCAGCATGTGTTCATATCTGCTGCCAGCGGTCCAGTTGCTCTAGAAAGCAGGAGGAGGATTGTGAGTACCATAAAAGATCATGAAAAGTGATTAGGTTTAGATGTACTTGTATGAAACAGTTATACAAAACCTGAAAAGCTCAGTGTTTGGGTGAGGTGCTTCAAAATGTCAAAGCAGCATCACAAATTCTAGGCTGCATCTAGTGCAGTGGTAACCACCAACAGGTGATTGTCCTGCTTTGACTTGCCACAGTGTTTAACTGGTGCCTGGGTGCTCAGTCTTCTTGTGGATGAAGTAGCTTGCACTGCTGTTAGGATACAGGCACTTGCTTGCTGTCTTGACTGAATGCCAACCTCAGATCAGTCTGAGTTGAGTATTTACTGTTAGACCACTGCGGGGGTGAAGATGTGGAGCTCAGAACTGTCCTCAGCACAATGAGACTAGGGCCAGGTCTGATGCAGTCTCAATATTGATTTTTTTTTCTGTGATTTTCCTTTTCTAGAGTGTTCAGGAACCATTTCTATCTGTTTTTGTGATAGTAAGTTTATCTGGGCCCCTCAATCTAAGAAGGACATTGAGGTGCTTGAGCATGTCCAGAGAAGGGCAGTGAGGCTGGGGAGAGGCCTCGAGCACAGCCCTATGGAGAGAGGCTGAGGGAGCTGGGATTGTTTAGCCTGGAGAAGAGGAGGCTCAGAGGGAGACCTTCTTGCTGTCTACAACTACCTGAGGGGTGGTTGTAGCCAGGGGTAGGTTACCTTCTTCTCTCAGGCAAGCAGCAGCAGAACAAGAGGACACAGTCTGAAGCTGTGCCAGGGGAAGTTTAGGCTGGAGGTGAGGAGAAAGTTCTTGCCTGAGAGAGTCATTGACTGCTGGAATGGGCTGCCCAGGGAGGTGGTGGAGTCAGCGTCCCTGGAGGTGTTCAAGGCGGGTTTGGACGTGGCACTTGGTGCCATGGTCTGGTCTTGAGGTCTGTGGTAATGGGTTGGACTTGATGATCTTTGAGGTCTCTTCCAACCCTGTTGATACTGTGATATTAAAAGTAAGTTACTTGAACTTGACACAGTTAAAATGATGTAGCTCTCCTTATGATACATTCATCTCCTCCAAATACTGAAACCAAGGATTCAAACAGAGCTGGGGATAAGCAGCTGTAGTGTGGTCTGAGATGCTCTCAGGAAGTCAGTGGAAATCCTGCATAAGTGGTGTTACTGTACCTGCAGCATGGCCAGAGCATTTCCCTCTGAAACTGGCATTGTGTCACTTAAATTGGGCATGAAATGTAACCTTTGGAGAGACACACAACATCTGAACATCAGTAACAGCTTCATAATGTTAGAGAGAAAGGTATAACCTGATTGGAGAATAAATGTAGACTTTTCTTGGCTGCTATACAGGCAGATTTATTGGAAGCGCTATAGTACTCTTTATTCCTAATTCATCTCCTCTCCTCCAGTCTGCATGAGTTACTTCATTTTTCTCTTTCCCTTAGGAGTACTCTTAAATGGCATCTTTTTATGTACCTGCGTTCTAGAGAACATTGTGGAGGAAAAGGAAGAGACCTATCCAAACCAGAATGTAGATGATTCATAAGAACAACTATGGAGGCTGTAAAAAAACAATGGTAGGGATTGTGAGAAGCTGGCATATCCCCTTGCACATCACTGAGTTTGTCACTGGTGAAAGGGTTTATTCCTTCTCAGCTGTGTGTGATTTATGCTGGACCTTTTGGCCTGCATATGTGGACCTACAGCTATAGTAGAGGGACTCTGTCTAATAGAACTCAGTGACTACCCTGCAATTTATGCAGGATTAGTATTTTAAAAGGGTAGTGAGCATGCTTTAAGTAGGATTTGAGCATATAGCCATGGTTTGTCCTTTGCTGTCAGCAAAGCCATCCTAAGTTCATTTCTTTAAAGAAGCTCCAGGCCAAATGTCAGGAAAAATTAAATCAAGCAGTGATGTAGTCCCATAGGGAAAATGTATTTCAATTGTGAGGTATTCATGGATATAATATGTCATCTTCTGGTCTGTGACTGGGAGGTGCACTTACAGGCAGCATGGTTTGGTAATTGCTACTTGTTAAGAAATTTGGCTACAATAAAAAAATGGCCTGCCAGGGAGAGAGACAGTTCTGTTAATTTTATTTATGAGACTTAGCAAAGTTGGAAGGATGTGTGTATGTGGTGGCAAATCCTCTGTGACTGCAGCACCTGTTATTAAAGAACATTGGATTTGTCCCCCAGCAAGGAGACACTATAATCTTTTAGAGGTTTGTCTTCTGCAGTCTGAGAAACAAGCTGGGCTCAGGCCACTTACTTCAGTCAACCACCAACATTTTGCTTATCCCTTTTAGCAAACCAATGAATGATGCAGACTTTATCATTATTAGTCTTTTACAGCCAATCATCTAATTTCTCTTATGAGAATATTCCAATGAGCCTTAAACCAGCACCGCTACCCAATTTGCCCTTCCTGAGGGCAAGTATAAGCAAGTTTTTTTGTCTTCCCAACAGAGGTGAGACAAAGCTAGGCTTGTCAGATCAGCCTGGATTCAAACCTGGAAAGAATCAACTATATGCTCTGTAGTTTTGTTTTCATAGGCAGTTTAGTTTATTTTTATTATCCTTTCTAAATAATACAAATCAGACCCTTCAGTTCAGGCCAGTCCTTAGTGTGCATACCTGACCCAGGAACAATATCATGTAGGTCATAGATACAGAATCACAGAATAAGTCAGGTTGGAAAAGACTTTCAAAATCATTGAGTCCAACCTGTCACCTAACACCTTGTAATTAACTAAACCATAGCACTAAGTGCCTCATCCAGTTTCCTTTTAAACACCTCTAGGGAGGGTGACTCTACCATCTCTGTAAGCACCCCATTCCAAAGTCAATCTCTCTTTCTGTGAAGAACTTCTTCCTAACATCCAGCCTAAACCTGCCCTGGCACAGCTTGAGACTGTGTCCTCTTTTTCTATCACTGGTTACCTGTCAAGCTGAGATGAAGCCATGAACTGCCTTGTTGTGAGAGACTTCCCTGCCCATGCTGTTGCATTAGCTTGTTCTCTAAGCTGTTCTGTGGGTGTGAGGGCTTGCAGTGGTTTTCTTTATTATCCTTAATTAGAGATTGGTTAGTTTAGTGCTCAGGATTACCGATACCACAGATGTGTAGCATTCAAACATCCATGTGGTTCTTAGCCCTGCTATTTGATTAGTGTGAAGCACATCTAAAATTTAGGAAGAGCATCTTTTCAGATGCAAATGGCCATTTAAATTGGAGGATGCTGATTTGATAGATGCACATTTGATAGAAGCCACCTTCCAGGAAGAAAAGGTTTTATCACTCATTGAAGGTGAAGGATCAATAGACCTGCTCCCTCAGCTGGCTGAAATCATCATACTCCTTTGGGCTCTGAGATTAATGATCTAACCCAGTACTGTTCCCATATCTGAGGAAGAGAGGAATGAAGCCACATTTGGTGTATTTATATTAAGGATGTGAGAAGTAGGAGGGGCCAGATTCTACTTTAGCTTGTGTCTGGAAGAGATGAATTAGAAACCCAAAGTACTTTTAAGCAGAGCATTTGTGTTATTCCCCAGTAACGCTTTCCTAGCCGGAAGCTTAAAGCCAACGAAAGAAAAAAAGTCTGAATCATAAGAATTTGTGAATAGTTTCATTGTGTGCTAGCACAATGCACGAGATGTTCTGGGTAAGGAAGTAGGTTACAGGGAGTTTTGAATAGGAAGAAAACCTCATGTGGTTAACCCTTTAGAGAGTGTAGACAGAGAAATGTTAAAGCAGCTGTTAGCAGGAAAATTAAGGATGTGTTGTCACCAGACAGCTTCATCTGGCCCTTGCATGTCTAGCAAACCAGGTCACCTTTTGGGGAACCCTTTATTATTCATGATCTATCTGTAAAATAGTTCTTTTCATATCAGATTCAGCTTAGTTTGTCAGTTTTTGATGTAGAGTTATTGAATTAAGAGACCCATCTAAAGGGAGACAAAGCTTTCATCATATCCTTTAGTATTCATTTTTTTGGTATGTCTTAGGAAATCATAAATTATTTGGGGTCTCTTGGAAGTAAAGAATTTTGGGAGGCAGTTAACCAGTGCCTCTTCACTGAGAAGGAGGCTGGGTGACAGATCAAAGTCCACCTTACCCATAATAGCAAGCAAAAGGTTTTAATCAAGCTGCTCATATGACCATAAAGAGGTGATCTTTATTCCTGGGGAGCGGAGGCTGATTTTGAATTCATTGAATCTTTCCAAAGTGCATTTCATTATGGTGGCTTTGCCTTGTTAACACTGCTGGAACACTTTGCTTTGCTCAGTTTTAGCAGTTTCCTCCAGGTCCTTCCTCAGTTCACCCCGAATGCTACCGTGTTGCCACAGATACCTACTTTGGCTGTCCTTATTTCTAATGAAAATGCTGCAGAAACCTAAGGTTACTAAGAGCATGGAAGCATGTCTGCTGATGACTTTCTTACATAAATACTTCTTTGTAATCCTCAGATTTGCTCCTAGTCCCCCTCTTTTTCATGTTCACTTTTTGTTTGAGAGTTTGTTTGGGTTTTTTTCCCTCATCTTGGTTATATATTTCAAATATACTTCCCCATTCTACCTTCTTTGCGTTGGACATGAAGTGGTGCTCATAGTAGCTGTTAGTGCTTGTACAGTTGGTTGGTCAGCAATGCCTGCAGGTATTTCCTTGCTTTTTTGGAGAGTCATGCACTGCCTATTGACCCTGGCTGAGGCTCTGAGAGATGAGAGCCCTTACTGAACCTGTCAAAAAAGGTTTGTTAAAAGGCAAGTAAAAAACCATTCTGCAATCAACAAATGAAGAAGTCACAGAATCATAGAATGGTTTAGGTTGGAAGGGACCTTAAACATCATCTAGTTTCAACTCCCTGCCACAGACAGGGACAACTTTTACTAGAACAGGTCACTCAGAGCCTCATCCAGCCTGACCTTGAACACCTCCAGGAAGGGAGTTTTTGCTGAACACCATGAAAAGATTGAAGAAAGTGCAGTGGTTCACAACTGTAATTCCTACCCATTGTTCCTTGCAAAGAAATTAATGTAGCTATTGTCAGATGGCATTGTATATACACTGGCATTTGGACTCATGGAGGTCTCTTGTGCATGGCTGTTATCAGATGGCATTGTATGTACACTGGCATTCTTGGAGTCATGGAGACCTCTTGTGCATGGCTGTTATCAGATGGCATTGTATGTACTCTGGCATTCCTGGAGTCATGGAGGTCTCTTGTGCATGGCTGTTATCAGATGGCATTGTATGTACACTGGCATTCTTGGAGTCATGGAGGTCTCTTGTGCATGGCTGTTATCAGATGGCATTGTATGTACACTGGCATTCTTGGAGTCCTGAAGACCTCTTGTGCATGGCTGTTATCAGATGGCATTGTATGTACACTGGCATTCTTGGAGTCCTGAAGACCTCTTGTGCATGGCTGTTACCAGATGGCATTGCATGTACACTGGCATTCTTGGAGTCATGAAGGCCTCTTGTGCATGGCTGTTATCAGATGGCATTGCATGTACACTGACATTCTTGGAGTCATAGAGGTCTCTTGTGCATCTACTCTGCTCCTGACCTGACCTTCATTGTTGGTGAGGAGAGCACAGCCTAGAACCAGCTGCAGATGGCAGGGGGAGCTGAAACAGTGAGACCTAGCTGTCCAGCCCTGCAGCTTCCTATTTCTTTGCATTTATGCTCTGAAAACTCTGGCTGCAATGATCAGACTCATTTATGCAACCTGGTGCATGGTGATAAATATGCTGTTTTACAGAAACCATTTGGAGCACAATGGTTGTCTTGCACTTTTATTTTGGGATTCTTTCCGGGCCATATGACTCAGAACTTTGAAGTCGCTGAGCAAAGGGTCAAGCCCTTCTTCACTCAATAGATGCTTTCAACTCCAAGTGCTACCAGTACATTCAGGAATAAAAATCTTGTCTATTGAAACAGCTGTAGCTCCAAAATGTCGTGAAGCTGCATTAACGCTTCATTTCCTGTGGTGAATCGTTTTGCTTATGGAAGTATAAGAGCTAGGGACAGTGGGAATTTAAAAAAAAAAAAAAAAAAAAGGAAAAAAAAAGAAAAAAAAAAAGAGGAGAAATAGAAAGGAATAAAAACTGTGTGCTCTGAAATGCATCTTTCTTTGGGTTTGTTTCGCTGTGGTTTTCCTCATTGGCTAACTTCACCTCATCACAGCAGTAAAATGCACTGATACGGAATAATTATGTGTTCCTAAGCTTTTCCAATTGATGAACTGTTGTGAAAATATATTCAGTAAATTCACCTGAGTGACTTTGGACAGCAAAACACAAGGACGTTATGAATAAAAGAAACACTCATTTGCCTGATATAATGGAGCGTCGCGACCAGAGGAACATCACTGTCGACCTCTATTCTAGGTTAGAGTAGGTTTGCTGTCAGAAACATGAGTTCAGAAGGTGACTATAGACATGACTTGTGAGGCCTCATATTTATGCCCTCCCCCTCTTTTCTGCTCTTAAAATTTAATTTTGGATTGGAAGATCAAGCTTGCTGCTTCTTGCAAGTTAGCAGGAAGGTGATTTTATTTTAGTGTTTTTTTTTTTTTTTCTTTCCCCTGAGAGAAACCAAATGGCAATTTAGCTGGATGAGGGAACAGGAAAAATAAAGCCTAGCTGTCTTTTCATGATCAACTTTTTGTTACTACTCTTATTTAAAATATGATTTACTTCTAAAAACGTTCAGATTTAAGGGAGCAGATCCTTGGGGAAAAAGAATACCCTGCTGTTAACGATTTCTTCTGTCAGTAGCTCTATTTTGAGACAGTGCTGCCTTCCCCAGGCTGCGTTATCACAGGGAACAATGACAACAGAAAAATGCAATGTCATAGATAAAAAGTATACTCATTAGTATTCCCCTGTTTTCCTGCAAGTACTCATCCTCTGCATTTGTCAGCTATACATTAAAACACCAGGGAAAAACTGTGTGTGCTTGTCAGGAGGGGCTGCAGGAGTTCAGGGATGCTGTCTGGGCACACGAGATGGTCTGTCTGCCGTTTAACACACACATGGCTTCCTAACAGTAAGATGTTATTGAAGAATTAACAGATTTCAGAAGGCTGCTGTGAAGCAGCCAACCAACATGATGGATTGCAAACAAGGGCATCTTGTTGTACAGCGAGGAGTAATAAATTTATCCTGCCGATGATTGGGTTTCGATTTGCGTTTATTCTTCAGCGGCGTTCGGATTGTTTTTCTCTCTTGTTTTCAAACCACAAAATAACTTACTGTAAAAGCTCAGAGACAGTGGAAATAGATGGAAGATCTAAGAAAAGAGAGGAGACAAAGAGCATTGCAGGGGATGGGTAGCAGAGTGCTCCTTCAGAAAACAGATATTGATATATTTTAATTTCAGGACTATAATTTTAATGAGAGGCTGTAATCTGCGAAGATAGGGTTGCCTAAATGAAGAGATAAGCAAACCTTTTGTGCTTTCAGTTTTGAGACTAAGTGTCAACATTGCAACAAAATTTTTCCATTTTATGAACTTAGGACTAAGCTTTTGAATTTTAAATGCCATTTCTATTTGGCTACCTCCCTGGTTTTATTTTCACCATGGAGAGAGGAGAAGATGTGGTAAGGTTTGGTGAAAGGGATTAAAAAAAACAACACAACAAAACCAACCCCAAACAAAAACATCACAAAAAAAACCCTCAACCCCCAATCCCCCAGAAACCCCCAATAACACCAAAACAAAAAATCAACCAAACAACCCCCCCCCAAAAACCAAAACAGTTGTGGATAGAAAAAAAGAACTGTAAGTTTTATCAAAGTAATTAAACAAAACATCCACACTCTCCAAAAAAATTTTTTCCCATTTTTTTTTTAATTACAGAGAACTCAGTTTTTGTCTACAGTCACATCCTTTGCAAAAAAATATTGATTAATTCTGCTTGTTAAATTCCTGTGGTAGGAGTGAGAATAGCTAGCATGTGTCTGAGTGATGTGACAACTCTAATTACCCACCCAGGGAATAATGTTTGAGAGTAGAGGGATCTTCAGTCCGGGTGTCAAAGACAAGGCACAGTCAAGTGCCTGGAAAGTTAAACTAGACAAACTCAAGGAGAGGGTAAAAGCACAGGTTTGTAGCAGGGTTACATGTGGGAGTGTTATCCATGAGAGGTCTCAGCAGAGAATGCTGCTCTGTGTCCAACACTTGATGTCTCACATTGGTAGGAAGGCTCTCTAAGGGATGTGCTGGCAAGAGCTGAGAGATATCTTTGATTTCTAGACTCCATTCTGTCAGAGGCAAAGTCTGATGAGATATCACAGCAGTCCTGGTCTGAAGGTCACAATCTATGCAACGAGATTTTGGGCAGCTTTGTGAGTCTCTGCTCTTTGGCTGTGAGCTTCATCCTCCACGCTGAGCTAGAGGAACCAGAAGCATTGCAGAGAAAGGCTTATCTGAGCGTTGCAAGGGGACGCTTCAAAAGACCTGCATAAAGCAGTACAGCATGTGGCAGGCAGGGCTGCTGTTTCATCTGTGAACCAGTTGACAGTGGTTGGCTTCTAAATGCATACAGCAGGATCACCTTCATTACTCCTCTGCATGTGCTTCTCTCTTCTTTGCTCTAATTCCATCCTCCTCCCCAGCCAGCTGCTAAAGACACAGCAGTGTCTCGATGCCGCCTCTGTCACGAGAAGAAGGTTTTGTTTGCATGGATGTGATCCACTTCCTGAGGAAAAAATCATTTGGGAAAAGGAAATGTTTGAGCCCACCAGTGTCTGCTGTTTTCTATAGCTCTTACTAAGGGTGCTGGTTGCAAAGCTAGGGAGAGGAAGAGAAGGGTTGTTTCTGTGAGTAAGGCAGCTCTTTACTGGTGAGCAATTACTGGTGTCCTGCAGAGAGCTGAGGTCAGTGCTGGAAGAGGTACATTCTTCTCTTGGTTTTAATATTGTGTGAAGTTAGATGTGCTGAGAGAGTTGGGGCTCTTCAGCCTGGAGAAGAGAAGGCTTCGAGGGGACCTGGTAGTAGCCTTCCAGTATCTGAAGGGGGCCTACAGGAAGGCTGGGGAAGGATTATTTACAAGGTCCTGCAACGAGAGGACAAGGGGCAATGGGTTTGAACTGGCAGAGGGGAGATTTAGACTGGATGTCAGGAGGAAGTTCTTTCCAGTGAGAGTGGTGAGGCACTGGAATGGGTTGCCCAGGGAGGTCGTGAATGCTCCCTCCCTGGAGGTGTTCAAGGCCAGACTGGATGAGGCCTTGAGTGACCTGTACTAGTGGGAGGTGTCCCTGCCTATGGCAGGGGGTTGGAACTAGATGATCCTTGAGGTCCCTTCCAACCTTACCATTCTATGATTCTGTGATTCTATGTGGTGTCACTATCACTTCTGTCCCTACAGAAAGGTGATGTGCAGGTCACATCCTGTAATTTCAGGCAAAGAGTAGGTGGAAGAAGGAGATTCAACTGCTATCGTTAGTTACTGAGTTGTTAGAACCATGAAAATAAATATACTGAGCAGAGGGTTATAATCCCTTGAGTGAAGGAGGCTGTTGCATGTGAATAGGAGGGTTTTGCTTTAATCATATGAAGACGACTGAGGAATTGACAAAGTTATTTAAGGATATGCAGGACTGATCTTTGTAGTAGCTGAAGAAGAGCTTGATTCGAAGAAGAATTTCCCTTTCATTTTCTTGGTTCTTTATCACTTCAAATGCAGTGACAAAACCCAGGATGGGATTACAGATCTGTGGACTAGGATATGCAGTTCTTTAAATAACTTGGCTTCATAGCTGTCCAGTGGATAAAGAAAAGTAATTTTAAGTTCTCATTGTAAAGAGGGGAGATTGAGACAACTAAAATTGCAGTTTTTCGTGTCACAGTATTTGAACCTGTCTTATGCTAGGGGAAAGGCTGCAACTGGCTCCAGCTCCTGGTTTGCCTGAAGTTGTGCCTGTGTGATGGAGTGGCCAGGGTAATGTGCTGTCTGCTAGGGTCTGAGTCTTCCCAAGGACAGGGAAAGAGGAGTTGAGTAGAGCTGAGATGGTGACTTTGTGCCTGCTCAAGACTTTCTCTTGGTAGGAGACAGGACTCTTTTTAGTGGCCGGAATTCCACTATCCCAGTTGGCAAGAGGAAAGAAGCATCACGTTAAATTGCAGGCTCCAGAAGAATTCACTGGTTAAATCTTGATACATCCGAGGGTTTGTGCAGGATTAGTCAGCATTAATATGGGACATTTGGAGTTAAGGTATTTTCCCAGAGTCTCAGAAAGGAGTGGAATCAGAGCCAGGATCTCAAGCCAGAATTTGAAGCCAGGTTCTGCATTTACACAATGAGGCTTGGCTCTCTTTCCCTGGGGTGCAGAGTAGCTGGGTAGAAACCTCTGTTGATTTGTAATACACAATTTCAGAATATCTGCACAACTAAAGTGCAGCACTGATCCTTCAGCAGTTGCATTTGAGACCTCTGTGGACTACAGGATTCAGACTTTAGTAGATTTAATGTTTCCTAAATTAATGTTGTAATTGTTTTTGCTACTTCAGATTTCCCCCTTGAAATACTGGCATCTGATATACTTTCTCCATCTGCCTGTGTCCAGGTCTGAATGCTTTGTGAGGTAAATTTTAATCTCTTTCTTGCATCATTAGATTCAACAGCTGGCCAGCATTTCCAGCCCCAACCATGCTGCAGAGGTCTTTGTAACTCATCTGCACCCTGGTGAAATTTGGAGTTAAATGCCTAAGCTGTGAGTGGTTTTCCCCCCCCCCCTATTGCTTATGGGTAATTAAAATAAATTGATATGGAATGTCTTTTTAAATTTGAGGAAGATCTAATGCTGAGACTGGGAATTGCTTAGCAGGTTGGGTTTTGCTGCTTACATTTGGATAAAGCCTGCTTCATTAGTACAGCTTGCAGTTACTGTTAATTAGTCCATGCACTACAAAGCAAGGAGGTTGCTTAACTCTCGTCTAATTCTCACTTTTTTGGGAAAGTGGTGTTATTCCAGTGTCTATAATAAAATGATTGTAGTTTTACACTTGATGGCTACTATGACAAGCTGAATAATGGTCTCCAAGTCAGATGTGTTCTTTGCTTGATAAAACCTGAGCTCTGTGGTCTTCGGTTGCACTGAGTAGTGTCTCAGGTCAAATAAGGGTATCACAGTATCACCAAGGTTGGAAGGGACCTCAAAGATCATCAAGTCCAACCCATCACCACAACCCTCAAGACTAGACCATGGCACCAAGTGCCACATCCAAACCTGCCTTGAACACCTCCAGGGACGCTGACTCCACCACCTCCCTGGGCAGCCCATTCCAGCAGTCAATGATTCTCTCATTCAAGAACTTTCTCCTCACCTCCAGCCTAAACTTCCCCTGGCCTAAACTTCCCCTGGGAAGTGGGAATGGTATAACTCATTCCCCATGTGTACCTGCATTTTATTCCAGGTATTTCCTGCTGTAAGCTCTCTGTACCTCGAGGCTGCAGATTCAAACAACTGAGTTGTCATCTTACACTTCATTCAAGCTATTTGCTGCAGTGACAGTCAGGTGAAGTGGTGACCCAGGGCTTCTGGCACTGTGAGGTCTGAAATCTGAGGCACCCAACTGAAGATATCCTCACCTGGAATAATTTCCAGCTTTTGCTGTGATCAACCTCATTAGTGCCACCTCATTCCTGTTTTGAAATCTAGGTATGCATAGTGTATATGTTAAGGAAATCATATCAGCTGTTGAAAGCCACAACTTAGCAGCTGCTGGTGTGTGCAGTTCCCTGTGTGCCCAAAGAACCAAGTGCGTGGTTACTCAGTGTGCAGTTAATTCACAAGGAATGAGTAGCACAGAGGTGAAGGGCTTGGAGACAAACAAGTTATGTGGTGATTTAACAGTTTTGGAAATGAGTTGCTGCCCACATTAAGCATGTCTAGGAGAGGTCTGTGGTGTGCTGAGGTGAGCAAAGCCTTGGCATGTTGATGCCAGTTGCAGGGTACCTTTTACTAAGACTGGCATACAAGTGGCAGTGAAGGACCATTAGAAGTTAAAAGTAAGACTTACTCTGTGCTTTCATTCACAATGCTGAAAGCAGAGAAGTAAAGGGAAGTCTACTTCTTCCCACCCCACAGGGATTTGAAATGGAGGTATCATTAGTGAGGATGAAAATCTCAGACAGCTGCTGTGTGGGAACGGGAGCCAGTCCCTAACATCGCTGCCATTCTGCTGCAACCAGCGTCCCTGTTTCCCCACTGGCAGTGCAACATGCAGTGGGTTTATCCCAGTGTAACTGCTGGAAAGACTGAGTTATGAAATCTTAACCTGATAGCAGTCTTCAGTCTACTGGCTAAAGGTGCCCAGCTTAGAATTGCTTTTTGTTGTCTCTAGCTGTTGAGGCTATGCCAGTTTGTACCTGCAGTAGTGCTTCTGGTCATTGTCTGGGCTGCCTGTTAGTGAGCAGTGACCTGTGTTACACCAGTGTTGTCTGAAGGACAGTCTAGGCCCCTTTAGGTACAATGCTGGATGATCAAGGCTAGTGCAAACACCTTCTCTGGAGAGTCCTGTAGGCTCTGGAGGATGCTTGTCAGCAGTTACTTCCTGAGGCTGCAGTTCTTTGTTTGCTTTGTGCTTCTTTACATCTGCTTACAAATGACCTCATCTGAAGTCATCGGGGCCAGCATTTTACTCCAGATCTTTCCAGTCCTCATGCTTTCCTCTGCTTTGAGAAGGATCATGGATTGATACCAGCCTCTGCCCAAGAGCTTAAAATAATGCCTCTCTTTCCACTCCAGTTGCAGGGGATGATTATTCAGGAGCATTCCTGATCTTGTCCCACATGTTTGCTGTGTATGTTTTTTGGCCTTACTCAAGCGTAAGTAAGTTGTTTTTTTCTTTTTTCCCCCGGTTGTCAGGGTTGGTTGCATGCACATGATGTAATCCAGTATTTGGAGAAGCAGGAAAACTCTCCAAAGTGCTTCTGGCTTTTCAAGTATTTTAAGCTTTGAAAAATAACTTCTGTCACAAGTCTACCACGGTGGGGTAGAGTAGAAAATAACAATTACTACAATTTACTGTTGTTTTTTCTCTCTCTCTTTGTATGTTTGTTCAGTGTTAGTTTTGCATTAAGTAATGTTCTGGAGTTTCTAAGAACATTTTATTACATGAAGGTACATAGAAGAGTTGGAAACCTGCATTTGTTTTGCATTTGATATCACAAAGCAACTCTTTTCAGCTTTTAAAGACTATTCAATAATTTTCTCTAGGCATATTATTTCTAAATGTATGCCTTGTCTGTTGCAAATGCTGGCAGTGGAAGCCTAAAGGGGGAGGTAGCAGGAGATGAAGGAGTTTGGTAAGGAAAAGACAAGACTTTGTCTTCAGTGTGGAGGAGAAGATCAATAATGTCTTTGATCATTGTCTTTTTGTAAATGCTCAGACACAGGTCATTGGTGACTGGAGCATGCGAAAACTGTGTGGCCACTTCACATGGATGATCAATACCTGAATGCAAGAACAGCTTCTTTTGAATACCTGGCTGCTTCTTACCAAGAGCAATATATTTGGCTTTTAGGGGCTGGTGGATGAACATAATTTTTGTGATGCCAACTTGGTGAGCTTAAGCTGCATATTAATAACTTTTCTTCAGCGAAGATCCATCTGCAGTGGCAAACACCAACCACAGCATCACCAAGGATCATCCGTAGTGGGAGACAGAAGGATAGGCTGAGTACACCATTTTCAGTTCTTTTTGGCCTCTTCCATTAGATTTCTTTGGTGTTTCATCATCTGTGAGTGCCATTCTTGCCCTTTTTCCAGCATGCATGTGTGAGTGAGTGATAAGCAGAGATGAACTGCTGCATCCTTCCCTTCTATATTCTTTCGTCTCTCTTTTCTTTCCCATCTATTTTACTTTTATTAATTTAGCTACTTTACTTTTGTTAATTCTCCTTTCACTGATATTTGACACCAAGGAATGACATTTACTTGGAAGGCTTTCAGGAATTTGGTTGAAGAGTTGGAGAGGCTAGTGTAGTGAAGAAGCAGGCAGAAGATGTGCATATGGCAGATGTTCCAACTTCTGCTGAGCCCACCTCCTAGACTTCTATATGTATCTGAAACCCAGCCTCAGATTTGACTTGTCAAAGTGTCCCTAACTATGGAGTAGGCTGACTTGAAACTTCAGGACAGAAATCTTCCTGTTTTCCTATCATCTACAGCTTTGAAATGTGAGTCAGTATTGATTATGTGTGTGTGTGAGAGAGAGTGTGTGCATACCTATATAAATCTTTCCCCCAATAACTACAGAATCACAGCTGGTTAGAGGCTGGAAAAAACCTTGAAAGCTTATTGAGTCCAACCCACCTGTCAGAGCAGGATCATCTATACCAGATCACACAGGAATGCATCCAGGCAGGTCTTGAATTCATCTCCAGAGAGGGAGACTCTACAACCCCCCTGGGCAGCCTGTTCCAGTGTTCTGTCCCCTTCATAATGAAAAAAAAACCTTCTCATGTTTCCATGGAACTTCCTATGCCTCAACTTCCACCAATTATTTTAGAATTCTCTTTTCTGTAGTTTTTATTTTCTTCTATTTTGTCTAACACTTTTTTTTTTTTTTTTTTTTCCATTTCCAACACATGCAGAATGCTGTGGAATAAAAATCCACATAAAGGCAAGCACCTTAAACCTGCAGTGTACTACTTAGCTGCTGTGTGGGTAAACACAGACCATTTGAAGGCTCTCTAGTCTGAGGACAAAACCAGTTTCAGGGAACAAGAGAGTGAGTAATAAAATTCCCCCTTTCAAGAACTGAGACAGAAATAGGATGGCATTTGAGTTTTTCTTCAGCTTCCACATTTTTGGTCAGATCCATGTTTCTCACAGGACTCCAGCTACTTCAAAGTCATTCTGCCTGCCAAAGTTTCCCAGTTTGGGCTGAAGTTTCTGGTACAATAGAAGCCGCTGAGGGCTTTGAGATCTCGTGGGGTGTTTTGGCCAAAAGACTCTCGTTCGTTAAAAATTGAGGTGTAGAGTTAAAAAACTAAGCCTTGGGAAAGAATGTGTAATGTTTTTTAAAAGTCTAGACAGTTCCTGCTGCCTACGTGTTTTAAAGAGTGCATTTTATTGCATTTTCCCCATGTTAAAGCCATGCCATACAGCATAGAGAGGAACCCATTTCACTGGCTTTGTAATTCATCATTTGTATACTGTTGAACTGTAAATTAGGACCTTGTCTCTTAACAGCAATGAGCTGAGAAACCATTGTGATTGAATTGCAGCCTAAATACACAAGTGTCAGCAGTAGGTGGAGGAAGCACCAGTCTGGTTGTGGTGGTTTGGGAGTTACCTGTCCCCCCACCCCCAAGTCTATAAAGATCACCCAGACTAGACTCAGGCAGCTGGAAGTTAAGGAATGAAGCTTTGTATTCACAACTTAGCACAATATACAAGCAGATATTTACAATATATTACCAAAAAGAATACCTCATTGCTGTCTACAACCACCTGAAAGGAGGTTGTAGCCAGGTGAAGTTGGTCTTTTCCCCCAGGCAACCAGCAACAGAGCGAGGGGACACAGTCTCAAGTTGTGCCAGGACAGGTTCAGGCTGGATGTTAGGAGGAAGTTCTTGACAGAGAGAGTGATTGGCATTGGAATGGGCTGCCCAGGGAGGTGGTGGAGTCCCTGGAGGTGTTCAAGAAAAGCCTGGATGGAGCACTTAGTGCCATGGTCTAGTTGATTGGCCAGGGCTGGGTGAGCTTGGAGGTCTCTTCCAACCTGGTTCATTCTATGAAATATATACAACTGCATACAGAAATATCCAAATTAAAGGTCATACAGAAGCACAATTCCCCTCCCAGAAATCAGAGTCCCTGGGAGGGGCTCCCAACTACCCTTCCACTTCCTTTCCACCCCTCTACCTTATCCCAGGGTCTGTCTTAGGTGCAAGATGAGTTTGGAGGATGGGCAAGGGGGGTTAGAAGCAGAGTGATTAGTTGGGGTAACAGCAGAAGCCCAGGGAGAAGACACAATGACTCCAACAGAGAGAGACTCTCTGCCTTATCTATGTTTGTGTCCTTGTTTTTATACATCTCAGCAAGCCTATGAGTGAAGGAGACATCACCACTATTTTCTTTTCACAACCCATAATCTATGTTTTTTCCCATTAAAATATTCCAATTAGCCTCAAACCAACACAGTAGTATCTCCCTCTTTAAAATCAGACCATAGGCCTGGGGAAGTGCAGTGAGTTGGACTTACATACTGTGTGCCTGCTCAAGGCCTGGTTTTCCAGGCACAAAGCCCACATTTTGCAAAATCTCTGAACATATGAATCTGTTTTATAGGCCTGGGTCTGCCATAGAACAGGCTAGAGATATTGCAAACTCATGTAGGAGATCTCCCTGAATACCCAGGATGAATCAGCTGCTGGTATTCCACCACCCTTTTCACTGCAAGGAGATGTGACTGAGACTTTCCATGGCATTCCCAAGCCAGACAGCCCAAAGAGGGATTGCAAGGCTACTGTAGGGATTCTCTTGCTTTTGCAGTAGTGCCCTGCTCAGCTTTTGCCACTGAGATACAATCACAGCCTGTCACATGGCTGTGCATGTGGAATAGCATCAGCAACAGTGTGGCCAGCAGGAGCCGGGAGCTCATTCTCCCCCTGGACTCTGCACTGCTTAGGCCACACCTTGAGTGCTGTGTCCAGTTCTGGGCCCCTCAATTGAAGAAGGACATTGAGGTGCTTGAGTGTGTCCAGAGCAGGGCAATGAGGCTGGGGAGAGGCCTGGAGCACAGCCCTATGGAGAGAGGCTGAGGGAGCTGGGATTGGTTAGCCTGGAGAAGAGGAGGTTCAGGGGAGACCTTCTTGCTGTCTACAATTACCTGAAGGGTGGTTGTAGCCAGGAGCAGGTTGCTTTCTTCTCTCAGGCAAGCAGCAGCAGAACAAGAGGACACAGTCTCAAGCTGTGCCAGGGGAAGCTTAGGCTGGAGGTGAGGAGAAAGTTCTTGCCTGAGAGAGTCATTGAGTGCTGGAATGGGCTGACCTGGGAGGTGGTGGAGTCACTGTCCTTGGAGGTGTTCAAGGCGGGTTTGGACGTGGCACTTGGTGCCATGGTCTAGTCTTGAGGTCTGTGTTAAGGGATTGGACTTGATGATCTTTGAGGTCTCTTCCAGCCTTGGTGATACTGTGATAGAATGCCATTGCTTAGCTGGAAGGCAGATACATGAGTGACTGCAAGCTGCTGTCTACTTGTGATCAAGGCAGCTATAAAATTCTGCCATTATTCTATATTAAAAGAAGTTGTGTGTGTTAGTGTGGAATTTGTCCAGGTTCAGGTTGTGAAAACATTGGAATCACAGAATGGGGATGGAAAAGACCTCCGAGATCGTCCAGTTCACTCTATAACCTAACAAAACGACATCAGCTAAACCATGCCAAGTGCAACATCCAGTCTTTTCTTCAAGACCTCCAAGGATGATGACTCCACCACCTCCCTGGGCAGCCCACTCCAGTGCCTAATCACCTTTCTGTGAGGAAGTGCTTCCTAATACCCAACCTAAACCTCCCCCGGCACAGCTTCAGACCATGGAGTTCGAATCCTTAGAACTAAAGCACTTAGTATTGCAACCTGATAAATAATATATTTCTCATTATAATTTCTTTTTCTCTTTAGTTGTTTTCATTTATTTCTGTTGACATGCAAAAATTTTTTGTTGCTACTTGATCAAAAAAGTCAGATTTTTATACAACAGCTTCTGCTTGCTTGAGTTGATTTTAAAGCAAATTCAAACTACCTTTTTGAGAGCAATTTTCCTTTTCAGTTAATCATTTTTGACTATATTCCAGGAGTTGTCTTAATGCATCTTCTAGCACTAAACATTTAGTTTATTTCCTTCCTTATTATAAAATCACTTTCTGTAACAGGATTGCCATTTATTTCACCAGTACAGAAATGTTCTGTATCATTATGAAAGTAACCACCTGGAGTGCTATAAGTAATGCACAGACATGGAACAGAACTCTTCTCTTTATTACAGATTTTCAAATGCAAAGTAGCTGCATGTCAGTTTAAAATAACTATTGACTAGAGCAGAGTTGCTCAAGATTTATACTTGTGTAATTGAGAGCAAAGTGCAGCTTCATGTATACATCTTCTAATAATGCAGCAGTGTGGCGTGAGAAGTAAATCTAAGCTTTATTGCTGTCCAATAAATTATCTGGTAAGCACTATAATGGAACTACAAACCAGTTCATTAGGTGCAGCAGTATTGCTAGATTGGTTCTAATGTAAGTTAGGTAGTTGCAGAATGTCAGTGGCTGATTGTGAATATTATTGCTGTGACAGCAACAGTTAATTCAAATGATGATGGAACTTTAATAGATGGGGTTGTGTGACAGAACTAGCAAAAGCAGATTTGCTGAATAATTGGTTCATTCTGTGTACAGTAAGTCATTGATTTTTATTCTCCTCCTCATCCTTCCTCTTAGTTGTAATCATCAATCTGATCATAGGTGCATCATGCCCTGAAACTGCAGCTACAGCTGTAGCAAAAGTTCAGTGCCTGTCAGGGAAGAGCAAGGGGAATACCAAACCAAATCCATCCCCAGGCCAGCAGGTGCATGGTCTAGGAGGTGCAGGTCATGAAATGAATCAAGGGAAGTATCATCCTGAGCTGCCAACCAGCTCCACTATGTTGTCATCAGAGCTGGGACAGCAGCAGGGCTTCTGCCACAAGCCTGCTGAGCTCTTTCTTCTACTTGCTCCTAATTTAAACAAAATAATTAAGTTGCAGACTAATGTGGTGCTTTGCAAGTGTGAAATGCTGTGCTTACACTGCAGACTTGATGTAGTTGTTCTTTTATTCATTCACTCTTCATTGATTTGATCAGTTGCTCGAAAAATAAATCTCAGATCAAGGACTGTTTCATGCTGTCCCCTCCTCTGGCAGAGTGGTTGCTCAGCCATGTTTGTATACCTGAGCCATTGCAAGTGTGTGCAGGTAATGAGCTCAGGCTGTGGGGTGAGCACTCTGAAGCCTCTCCAGAGTGCCAACCTCTCGGAAGGTGCTGGGAGGGTGTGTACATAACCCTGTACATGGTGTGGTACATAACCCTGTTTAATGTATTGTTTGATAGCACCACTCTCTGCCATGTACTGCCCTATTCAAATGGATAGTAGCTGTTGGAAGAGCCATTTTAAGGAGAAGTGAAGGACATGAACTGAAGCACTGGAGGCAGTTGGTTAAAGTGTGTCTTGAGAGGCAGCTGGCCAAAGATCAGAGGTAGCTCCAGACTGTATTAGGATAAATCAATTTTCTTATCTAGTAACTTAGAAAATGTGGAGTTGGAGCTCTATTTAGTACCTCAAGGGTCTTGCTTTGATTTTGTTTTTGTGTGCTGGAAGCTTTGGTTGGACCTGTGTGTTAACTTGCCATCACGTCATGGAAGTGTTACATGGCTTCATCAATACTCATTTTCCTGTGTCCTGACTGCCTGACGTGTTCAGCAGCAGACAGGGGAAATTACAGCTCCCTGCTGCTGGTGCCACTGCAGTCCCTATGCTCCCTCATACGCAGATTCTGCTTTTAGTGTCTTGTAACTGCATTTAGCAACTCAGACCATGCAGGGAGCAAGAAAACTGTTCCTTTTCTACATACTCTGTGTCATATCACAGAATCAGCCAGGTTGGAAAAGACCTTTGAGGTCATTGAATCCAACCTGTCACCTAACACCTCATAATTAACTAAGCCATGGCACCAAGTGCCTCATTCAGTCTCCTTTTAAACATTCCCAGGGACGCTGACTCCACAATCTCCCTGGGCAGCCCATTCCAAAGGCCAGTCTCTCTGCCAAGAACTTCATCCTGACATCCACCTTAAACCTGTCCTGGTGCAGCTTGAGGCTGTGTCCCCTCCTTTTGTCACTGGTTGCCTGGGAGAAGAGACCAACCCCCACCTGGCTACAGCCTCTCTTCAGGTAGTTGTAGAGAGTAATAAGGTCTCTCCTGAGACCTCCCCTGGTCTATCCTCACCATTATTGTATCCTCTGAGCTCAGCTGTGATTCCACCTGGATTCTAGAATGCCTCTGACTTTTGGGATAGCTTTTTGGGTCCTTACTTCATAAGATAATGAAGTGTTGACCCAAACTATGGACTTAAATGCCCACACAGCCGAGGAGAGGAAGAAATTACTTAGATAATATTCAGGCTTTTATTTCTCTTTTACTAGAATACAGTATTTTATTGGGTTCTCAAGAGAAATTCAGGCTTGTTAATCTGCAGTCTGCAGAATTCTTGCAGATGCTTCTCAAATAGCCTTGTACTCCAAGAACTCTGGACTGATCTTCTGCCAAAATCCAGGAGATAGTCTCCTGCCTTATCCTGATAAGTCAGGCAGTATTTGCTTGATATCCTGTCAACCAGGCTCTAGACTAGCATAATGAAATATGTGCTGCTCTACTATAATCTTTAGTGGTTGAGTAACATTTAAAATAATTTCCAAATGGAAAGCTCAATTGCAGTTCATAATTATGGCTCTTGTCTTAAAGAGAGACAAGATTGGGTACAACAGCTTAACAGCTCAAAGCCTTGTTGAAATATTATAAACCTGGAATACTTTCTAAATCTCTAATTTTGTGCCTTGCTTCTGAAAAGCATTAGGCAGGAATTAGTAATTTTTGTTTTGTAATAGTTTGCAGTATACCTGAGACAATCTGATTGCAGCTTTTGGATGCTGCTAGCTAAATTCAGCTTTGCATCTAAATACTTACTTGATAAAGTATCAATTGCTGTCTGTACAGATGCTAAATAAGTAACAACCATTTCTTCTTCCACCTTCTCCCTTATGGGCTTTTTCTTACCAGTCCTGACTGGTAAGGCCAAGTGTCACGTCCTGCACTTGGCTCACAACACCCCTAGGCATGAGGCAGAGCGGGTGGAAAGCTGCCTGGCAGAAAAGGACATTGAAGTGTTGGTCAACAATGCATGAGCCAGCAGTGTGCTCAGGTGGCCGAGAAAGTCCATGGCATCCTGGTCTGTAGCAGAAGCAGTGTGGCCAGCAGGACCAGAGAAGTGATTTTACCCTGTATTGGGCAGTGGTGCAGCAGCACCTAAAATACTGGATTCGGTTTTGGGCTCCCTGCACTATAGGAAAGGCATTGAGGTGCTAGGGCATGTCCAGAGAAGGGCAGCAAGGCTGGTGAAATGTTTAGGGCACAAGTGTTCTGAGGAACTTCTGAGGAAACTGGGGTTGTTTAGTCTAGAGAAAAAGAGACTCAGGTGAAGCTACCTCGCTCTCTACAGTTACCTGAAAGGAGGCTGTAGTGAGGTGGAGGTTGATCTTTCCTCCTAAGGAACAAGTGATAGAAGAGGAAATGGCCTGAAGTTGCAGGAGGGGAGGATTAGGTTGGGCAATAAGAAGAATTTTTTCACTGAAAAGGGTTACCTAGCATTGGAACAGGCTGCCCAGGGAAGTGGTTGAGTCACTATACCTTGAGATATTTGAAAGACGTGTAGGTGTGTCATTTAGTGACTTGATGTAGTGGTGGACATAGCGGTATTAGGTTAGTGGCTGGACTCTATGATCTTGAAAGGCTTTTCCAACATAAATGATTCTGTGAAATCATGGAATGACATGTCAAATGCAAACAGATCACTACCAGGCAGTCCCTGAAGGATTTTTAGATTTAATTCAGTATTTCTTGGCTGGATTAGCTTTCATTCTATGGTAGTATGATGAAGACTCTCCTATGAAACCGTATATAAAATAAAATGATTTAAAGAATTTAATGTGGATAGTTTCACTCTGGTAATTATTCTGGTTGTTAAGCCTTCAAGATCCAGGAGGCTCTGTGAATCTAAGTGAGTATTTTAGAGCTCTGCTAAGTTTATCTAGCAGTTTAACTAATTCTAAATGTAGTTTGAAGTTTCAGGAGTGATTCAAAAGAAATAGATGTCTCTAAATAGCTGCATGTTCTGCTGTGCCCAAATGCATATTGTTTTAAAACCAATTACAACAACCTACTTTGCATTTCAATGTTTGCTTATGGAAACTACAGACCAGTCAGCCTCACCTCTGTGCCTGGCAAGATCATGGAGCAGATCCTGCTGAAAGTCCTGCTAAGGCAAATGGCAAACAAAGCAGAGGTGATTGGTGGGAACCAGCATGGCTTCACCAAGGGCAGATCTTGCCTGACAAATTTAGTGGCTTTCTATGATGAAGTCACAGCGACAGTGGACAAGGGAAGGGCAGCTGATGTCATCTACCTGGACCTGAGTAAAGCATTTGACTCTGTCCCACATGACATCCTGGTCACCAAACTGGAAAAGCATGGACTTGATGGATGGACCACTGCTGGATAAGGAATTGGCTGGATGGTCGAACCCAGAGAGTGGCGATCAACGGCACAATGTCCACCTGGAGACCAGTGACAAGTGGTGTCCCTCAGGGGTCAGTGCTGGGAC
>VWZE01009719.1:0-13189 GCA_013396675.1 Eubucco bourcierii | reverse complement strand
AAGAAGGACATTGAGGTGCTTGAGTGTGTCCAGAGAAGGGCAATGAGGCTGGGGAGAGGCCTGGAGCACAAGCCCTATGGAGAGAGGCTGAGGGAACTGGGATTGTTCAGCCTGGAGAAGAGGAGGCTCAGGGGAGACCTTCTTGCTGTCTGCAACTACCTGAAGGGTGTTTGTAGCCAGGAGGAGGTTGCTTTCTTCTCTCAGGTAAGCAGCAGCAGAACAAGAGGACACAGTCTCAGACTGTGCCAGGGGAAGTTTAGGCTGGAGGTGAGGAGAAAGTTCTTGCCTGAGAGAGTCATGGACTGCTGGAATGGGCTGCCCAGGGAGGTGGTGGAGTCAGCGTCCCTGGAGGTGTTCAAGGTGGGTTTGGATGTGGCACTTGGTGCCATGGTCTGGTCTTGAGATCTGTGGTAATGGGTTGGACTTGATGATCTTTGAGGTCTCTTTCAACCCTGGTTATACTGTGTGATACTGTTTTCTGTCTGTGTATGGAGAATCAAACAGATTAAAGCAGGGATCTAGAGCACTTCTGAGACTTTAACCATTTAGGGCAGTGCTCATGTTTTCTTTTATCTTTTGTTAAACCTCTTTCTAAGTCTAAGTAGCGTGTTTAAAATTCAGACACATAAAATCAAGATGAAATAGTAAGCTGGGATGCTATTTTGTGGGAAATTAATCAAGATAGCATTGTTACTGTTGTGTAATAGAATATTTTTTATTAATGCATTTAAATAGTCAAACTCAGATATGATCAAACAAATTAATGAGATGCCATTTGATTTGAATTGCAATTCATTATTAGTATCACCACGTTTGTAGGTCTGTGCTAATGCCCGTGCACCACATGAGTTCAGAAGGACAACTCTGGAATTGAGTGAGCACACACAGTTGGGAAGTGTCTTGGAATGTGTCATTTTGTGTATTTAATATGGGAAGATTTCTGTGATATGGGAGTGATCTATAAATATTAAGACTGGAACAGTAGCTAATTAAGGCAAGCCTCTCTCTTACAGGCAACAGTGGATAAAGCAGAGGGGGTTTGGGTTTTGTGGGTTTCATTCCTTCTTTCCAAATTTCATTAATTTCCATTGATGAAGGAGCAGAGACACCAGACTGACCAAGCTCCATTGTAGCTTTCAAAGAGGTGAATATCACCTCAGATTAAATAAATAAATAGACAAACATAGACCATATAACATTTTTTTTTTTTTTCTGAGGTTGGCAAATAAGAAAGAGATGATAGAAAAATAAAGAATAGTTTCTAACCAATCCTTTACTCAGGATTTTCCTGTCTTCAGTTTTAAAAGTATTTTGAACTTTTGGAATCTCCATATGTATTTTACTTCCTGCTCAGGTCTTCTCTGGCCTTGTTTTGTAAGAATGTGATTGCATTTTATTTTTGGTGTCATGTATTCTCTTTTCTCTTCCATGAGATGCTTCCAAGATATTAGCATTGCAGTCTGGAGAAGGTAGTCCGCAGGTTTAAGGGTATGTGCTGCAGGTCATTCTGTGACTCTGTTGGTAGACAGTCTCTTTGTCATCGTTCCAAAAGGCTGGTGGGCTTAGGCTGGTATTTGAAACTAAGTGTAGTGAGAAGAATAGTTATAAAACCTCATGTGGGTGCTGAAGCTCAGAGAAGCTTTCACTTCCACACCATTGCCTGTCAATAAGTTTCAGAAAAGTAAAGAAGGAAAGATTGCACCTGTCTTGTCTCCTTTCACCATTTCTTGTCCTAATTTTTCTTCAGCAAACTAGAGGCTGGAAGGTGCTCAGTGGCACTGTATGGTGCTGTTGCTCTCCTGGCAAACCTGTGCCAATGTTATCTGAACCTTTGAATCTTTCTATAGATGTGGATGAGTGTGACTTTTTCTAGTAATCCTTTTCCATGTTTTCTTACACAGAAAGGCTGACAACTGCCTTTTTCCTAGAAGGGGAGGTCTGAAAATGAGTAGATTTAGAAGCTGTCTTTCATCATTCTGTTAGGAGGAAGAGGTCAGGCCACTTACAGATGATGAAGACTGATAGATCACAGACAGGGTCAGAAACAGAATTTGCCTCATTCTCATAGAATTATATTAACTCTTGAAGAGCTGTTTTTTGCTCCACCTTCTACTCCATAGGCCTTGTTTTCAGCTGACCTTTGGTGGAGCAGTTCATAGCAAGTGTCTACTGCCAAACTAAATACTTCACCTTAATCACTGATGACATAAGTATGAGTTTTGGGATTTTTCCCCACCTTTCATCATTTCATGAACAACTGTCTTATATTTGCCTTCTTCAGAGTTTTGGGTTGCTTTTTGGTTCTTCATGGTCTTCCTTGTAGCCAAAGAAGGAATTACAAGATGCCAGTGCACAAACTTTGCCATGGTGCATCACATGTCCACTGACACCAGCAGATTGAGTTGTATGAGCACATGGCATGGAGTCAGTTCTAAAACCTTTACTGATGGGAGGTTTGTGAACAGGCCCTTCTCAATTTCCTAGAAGAGAGAAGTTGGCAAGGAAGGGCCTGGTCAGTTTCAGGAAGCTGCTGTCCTATGGTAACTAAGCAATGATTTCTCTCATTGCTTAACTTTTGCATTAGAAGTCTTCTGAAGCCAGTGACTTGAAAAGCTTTGTTCTGTATTGTCCATATGAAAGACCAAGTTGAAACATATTGCTGTTCTGATGTGGAGGGGCTGACATTGCGACAGCTTTCGCTGTTACTTCCATGGCTGTCAAGATGTTATTGGTGTTTAATGTGTCAAGGATCACTATTTCTATACCAGTTTAATACCCTGATCCAGATTGGCAGTCTCAGAATCCTCTTATCACACAGAAGTTTCCCATCTCCTCCTGTTGGCAGGTTCTTTGCCTTTGCCCCAGAGTTACTCTCTCACTCAATGCAGGTGTACAACCCGGATAGTCTCTCTGTCCTATGAAAATGATATTTTCATTCCAGAAGTCCCTTTCCAGATGGAATTAATGATTCTTAACCAATTTGCACTGTCACCATCTTTCTTACCCATTTCCTTCTAAAAGAAAAAAGAACCCAAAACTTTCAGCTAAGAACATAGTTGACAGTGAATTGACAGCAATTGCACAGGAAGATGAGTCAGTGCAGGTCCGGAAGGTCCTAATAGTGGCACACTGTTCTGATTACAAAGGCTTTGTTGCTGAACTCCAGTAAATGAAACTGGAGCTTTCAAACTCAACTGCTACCTACAGCATTTTCATCCTTTGCTTCCTCTAGTATGGTAGTGAAAGAGTATAGGAAGCTCATTTGTTTTTTGTGGTTTGTAACAGACCACATATCTTGGCAACATGTCTTGGGTTTCCATCTGATGTAGTTTTCATGATTTCTGGTCAGGTTTGTATCAAATATTCTGTCTTGGTTGTATGGAAATTGATCATTATTAATCCCTGTTTATGTATCACAGTATCACCAGGGTTGAAAGAGACCTCAAAGCTCATCAAGTCCAACCCATCACCACAGACCTCAAGACCAGACCATGGCACCAAGTGCCACGTCCAACCCCGCCTTGAACACCTCCAGGGACGCTGACTCCACCACCTCCCTGGGCAGCCCATTCCAGTAGCCAATTACTCTCTCAGGCAAGAACTTTCTCCTCACCTCCAGTCTAAACTTCCCCTGGCACAGCTTGAGACTGTGTCCTCTTGTTCTGTCACTGGTTGCCTGAGAGAAGAAAGCAACCTCCCCCTGGCTACAACCACCCTTCAGGTAGCTGTAGACAGCAAGAAGGTCTCCCCAGAGCCTGCTCTTCTCCAGGCTAACCAATCCCAGCTCCCTCAGCCTCTCTCCATAGGGCTGTGCTCCAGGCCTCTCCCCAGCCTCGTTGCCCTTCTCTGGACACACTCAAGCACCTCAATGTCCTTCTTCAATGGAGGGGCCCAGAACTGGACACAGGACTCAAGGTGTGGCCTAACCAGTGCAGAGCACAGGGGGAGAATGAGCTCCCTGCTCCTGCTGGCCACGCTATTGCTGATGCAGGCCAGGATGCCATTGGCCTTCTTGGCCACCTGGGCACACTGCTGGCTCAAATGTATGTTGAAGTATCCAGTATATGGTAGGTTAAGGCATCCAAAGTGATTTTTGGCTGTCCTCAGTGAGACCACAGTTATTTGCCTTCTCTACATCCATTTGACAATCCAGTTGCCTGCTTGGTTTGCTCA
The DNA here is from genome assembly GCA_013396675.1 of Eubucco bourcierii. Taxonomy (NCBI): domain Eukaryota; kingdom Metazoa; phylum Chordata; class Aves; order Piciformes; family Ramphastidae; genus Eubucco; species Eubucco bourcierii. The sequence continues at coordinate 9,016 of VWZE01009719.1, read as the reverse complement.
TCCCTAGCAAATGTATTTGCTAAGTTCCCTCTGGGCTTGGTCCTTGACTGCATCCCATGACCAATATGGCCTTGCTAATAAGGAATTCCTAACAGCTAAGTGATTTAATCTCACCTAACTTTCCATGGCAAGTTCTTTATAATCTTGCTTTTACAGTTTGATCATGTTTTTGCTGTACTTGAGGAAGGAGTCTTTTGAAAGAAATTCAGTGTAAAATGATTTGAAAAAGGTTTCTTCAGCATCCCATTATCCAAATATACATAGAAGGAATAGTTTGAATTCCACAAGGCTTCTTATGAGAGTAACTGAATGGAAGGTAGTATTTTAATGGTAAGGTTAATGCTACGTAGAAGACTTGACTGAGAATCGCCTCACATGGAATAAACCAGTAGGTGAGGTCATTACTTAGATGATGATGGAAATGTCTGGACATATCTCTCTCTCCTTGTTATTATCTCCTTCATACTCTGCCATTCTTTTCCTTTAGGTCTTCCTATTCAGATTCACCACGCAGAACAGCTGCCCTGGGCCATCTCCTGCTGAGCCAGACTGATGGGAGAAAGCAGAGTGCTGTTGCTTTTTGGTGATGGGTTGTGCGTGGATGTTGAACATAACCTAGACAAAAAAACTACAAACCAAAACCAAACCAAACCCAACAACTACACCACCACCACCACACCAAAACACACATGCTCACCCACAACAGACTCAAATCAAACCAGAGCCTGAGCACTTGTGGGGAGGCTGGGATGGTGTTCTGGGAAAATGCAGTTGCTGTCTACTCCATCTGTGCCGGCATGCGAGAGGAACGGTTATTAGGGCAGGACCCAGAGCATCACACCTGCAGTCCAGCCTCTGTGGGATCAGTAATTACGTGTTAATTAACAAGTCTGGAATGAGTGAGAGTTTGCTTGTCAGCAGATAATCTGTATGGTGACTAATAAGCTGCAGAATGTTTTCAATTAGCAGGCTTGAAAAGGAAATCCCAGTGAGTGTTTTGCTTGGTTGGGAAAGCAGTGAATGAATGTGCTCTGTTGTTAGGACCCTCAGAATAGGGAAGTGGCAGATTTAAAAAGTACATTGTAAGGACTGGGGTCTGAGAAGCACACAGTTACTTGCTACTGTTGGCCATTGATGAACCCATACAGAGTAAACTTGAGTGAAAAGAAAATTTTCACTTGATTAAGTAAGAGCAAGCATGGAAAAATTCCACTCCTGCATAGATTCATTAAGGCATTTTTAGCAGTCTAAAATGTGTTTTGATTGCAAGGTTTTGAGTGAAGTGAAATAGGGACAGCTCCAGAATCTGTTCACTTGGGATGGAAACAAATGTTGCATTCTTTCTTTGGCCCAGATTCTGGGAATCATTGACTGTGCTGCACCTCTGTTAGGCATTTTGCTGTGATCTCTCACTGTTAGGTTCTCTCCGTTATATGTTTACAAACAAGTATCAGGAGGACAGTTGTTTCCCAGTGACCTGGTTTGTCTGTTTTGACTTGACTTTATTTATCTTCTGCCCAAATTTGCACTCAGCAGCAACATTTGGAGAGATACTTTGAGCAGATTTCTTTAAATTATTTTTTTCCCCCCCTAGGATGGTATCAGGAGGGCAGGGGAGGAGGGACTCTGTGTTTTAATTAGCTTCTAGGAAGGAGAGCTCTTACAAGCAAAGAACAACTAATATTTGTCTGAGATGTTATAATCTGTAACATTGGACTATGAAACTTTCCCATTACATAGGACAACTTAAGAACATCAAGATATAGAATGTACAAAATTGAACAACTGTCAGGCACCGCAGATGGATCAGAGCTGGGCACATTTACCGAAAGGCACAGTTTCGAGCTAATTCTTGACCAGTAAGCTGTATTCAAAATCACAGTCGAGAGAAGATGTACCCTGTGATTTGAGGATTACTGTTACAGAGATGTGCTCAAGATATGAGCTGGGAATACCCTGAACTAGCTGGCTCCATGTCATGTGGCTGCTTATAGCATTTTGTTCTAATGCTGCATCTTTTTGGGAAAGGAAGGTGGATGGACATCTGCTTTGCCCATTCCTCACCTGCTATAGCTCATTGTAAGCACCTTCCAAACAGGACTGGAGCAGTGTAGTACCGACCCTGCTCGGGCTCAGCTACAGGAGCCAGGAGTGCAAACTCCACTGCTGTGCTATGGCCACACTCTGCATCTCTAAGAAGGAAAATTCTGCTGCAACTGAGGACTTCTTATATAAGCTTGTAACAAGTACAGCTTGGATATGAATAATACAAACAGTTGTAACTTTGCTTCCTAATAATCATCAGTTTTTAAGTTGGTAGTGAGCTGCTGGTATAGTTGAAGTGCAGAACGCAGAATCTCTCCCAGGTGGTAGTTCTTAGCCCACAGAAATCGCTCAACTTGGACCTGAAAGTGTTCAGGCCTTCAGTTGCCCTTTTGGGACCTTCTGTCCACTCCAGAGGCACTGCTATTCCCCCTCCCCTGCAGCCCCTCAGAGTGCTGCTGCTGCCATGCCTAGGGAAACAAGGCCAAGGCAGATGGAAAGGTGGCTCAGTCATTTGTATGGGGTGAGATGTAGTCCAGATCTGCCAGAAGGTTTCCTCAGCTTCTCTTCTGTGTTTTCCTGCAGATCCCTTCCAGGCTGCTACGTTGAACTGATGTTGGATGTAAGACATCTTGATAGCCTCTAAGGGATGGTCTTCTTCATGGAGCTAAAATTTTTGCTCTCTTGCAATTAATTTGTAGAGTTCTCTGTAACACCTGTTAGGAAACCAAACTGGTTGTACAGATTTGGCCAAACTCCTTCTAGAGCAGACAGGCAGGAGTTCTGCCATTTCAAGTAATCTGTGATCCTTGTCTTCAAGGTTAATTCTCACAGGGTTTACTAGTGCCTACCTCCACTTACTGGAGAGCTGGGCAAAGAGGAACCTAATGAGGTTCAACAAGGACCAGTGCAGAGTCCTGCATCAGTGAAGGAATAATAAATTGTGCCAGTACAGACTGGGAGGGGATATGCTGGAAAGCAGCCCTGTGGAGAAGGACCTGGGAGTCCTGGTGGACAAAAAGCTCTCCATGGGACAGCGATGTGGCCTTGTGGCCAAGAAGGTCAATGGGATCCTGGGGTCCATTAAGAGGACTGTGACCAGCAGATCCAGGGAAGTTCTCCTTCCCCTCTACTCTGCCCTGGTGAGACCTCACCTGGAATACTGCATTCAGTTTTGGGCTCCCTAGTTCAAGAGGGACAGGGATCTACTTGAAAGAGTCCAAGGGAGGGCTACGATGATGAAGAGGCTGGAGCCTATGAGGAGAGTCTGAGGAACCTAGGGCTGTATGGTCTGATGAAGAGAAGACTTAGAAGTGATCTAATCAATAAATATCTGAGGGCTGGTGGTTAAGAGGGGTGGGACAGGCTCTGCTCTGTTGTGCCCTGTAACAGGACAAGGGGTAATGGATATCAACTACAGCACAGGAAGTTCCACCTCAGCATGAAGAAGAACTTCTTTAGTGTTGAGAGTCAGAGAGCACTGGCACAGGCTACCCAGAGAGGTTGTGGAGTCTCCTTCTCTGGAGCCTTTCAAACCCTGTCTGGATGTGTTCCTGTGTGACCTGTACTGGATTCTATAATCCTGCTCTTGATCTCTAGAGGTCCCTTCCAACCCCTAACATCCTGTGATCCTGTGAACTGTTTACTAAGAAGTTATTTATAATTAAATTAATCTAGTTCAAGGTCTTCCTCTTCTATCAATTTCTGAAGGCTACCTGAGCTTGTATCTATCTCCCTCAGATCAGCTTGCAAACATTTTGGCCTTTTCTTGTACTGCTAAAACCAGGATTGGTTTGGAGCCTAAGAAGTAGCATACGTGTTTCACTGTGAAGACAGCATGTGTCTAGGATTATGTCCTCCCAGGTAAATGGGGTTGCAGCTGTTGTACCAGCCACCTCTTCACACTGGCAGGTTAAGGAGACACTGTGGAAGACTACTGGTGCCTCAGATCATCAACCAGTGTGCATCAAATGCATGCAGACCATTACCTGTGTAGGTGTGAAGATTTTTAAATACTTCAGAGTGACTTCAAATTGGTTGACATCTGAAGGTTCTTTGGACAGCAAATGTCATTGCAGTCATCTCATGTTCATCCTTTGGTTTTTCCATCTGGGTGACAACTGTCCTTCACTTATTGCTGGGAATGGAGCAGCTCTGCTATGACGACAGGCTACAAGACTTGGGGCTCTGCAGCCTGGAGAAAAGGCAACTTCCAGGAGACCTTAGAGTAGCCTTCCATTGTCTGAAGGGGACCTACAGGAAGGCTGGGGAGGGACTATTGACAAGGTCTTGCAATGACAGGACAAGGGGCAATGGGTTTGAACTGGCAGAGGGGAGATTTAGACTGGATGTTAGGAGGAAGTTCTTTACAGTGAGGGTGGTGAGACACTGGCACAGGTTGCCCAGGGAGGTTGTGGCTGCTCCCTCTCTGAAGGTGTTGAAGGCCAGGCTGGGTGAGGCCTTGAGTGACCTGTGCTAGTGGGAGGTGTCCCTGCTTATGGCAGGGGGTTGGAACTAGATGATCCTTGAGGTCCCTTCCAACCTTCCCATTCTATGATTCTATGTTTGTGAAGTAATGATGGGTGACATTAGTCCTCTCCTCACATGGCTTGTTCCAGCTTCAATTAATCCATTGTAATTATTTAAAAGGCAATTTTCCCTCCAACTTTTGGGTGTGTGTAGAAGTGATCTAATGACTTGCGATTCCTATTAGAAAGTCCTGGGTGCATTCCTGCCTCCCTCTCATTTGGCAGCCCATGCTATATAAAAAATGCCCAAATAAAAATGCCACTGGAGCACCAGCAGCAGCTGCCAGCTCATGGTGCTTTAGAGTGCCGTGCCACCGACTGAACTGACAGGACTTCTAAGTTACTGTGAAATAAAACCACACAGCAGTGGAATATGAAGGATTTAGACTTTCAGCTGTTCAGCCACCCTCATAACCATTTCTCCTGTTTGCTGGCATTTCTGGGGTTTACACTTACCAGAAATTCTTCTCCAAATGTCTCTAAAAGGCTGGGAGACAGACACCTGATCTCAAACAACTGTGTTAGTAAAGGCTTTTCTGCTCCTCTGAGCCTTCATAGTGCTGCCTGCACTGGGGCCACCACCGTGGCGTTGAAAAGAGCCTCTCAAACCGTGCAGTCTCAACTGAGAAGTCATTTTAAAAAGCTGCTGTTTTCCCCAGGGTCTCTAAACCCAGCTGATCCCAAAGAAAAGCCGATGTCCTTCAGCCATCTCACTGTAATTTCTGCAGTGTTAATGTCTTTTCTCCTGGCTTTTGGTGTGGCTGTGGGATGAGTCCACCTGCGTGCTGTCCACAGGGGCTGGCTGGAGTGTGTGTGGGATTCCTAGGCTGGGCTGAAATAAAGAATCACACAGAATCACAGAAGGTTAGGGGCTGGAAGGGACCTTGAAAGATCATCCAGTCCAATCCCCCTGCCAGAGCAGGATCACATACACCAGATCACACAGGAAGAAAACCCTACCCTGCAACCTGCTCTGCTGGGTGAGCCTTCATTACCCCTGCCAGACTGGGCTGGCATGCTGAACCTGCTGGGTTTTTAACTAGGCATCATGAGTCAGACACTTTACTGTTAAAAGTGATAAGTTTGGGCTATTTAATTATTTGTTAGTCGTAAAACTCTCTTGAGGATTCATGAACCATCTCTTTTGAGGAATGCAATGATTTCATCAGATAAATGTTTAAAGCTGGGCTAAGATACCAGCCAACCACAGCAGAAAAATATTTTTTTCCTTTGAGATAACCTCTTAAACATATACATATTTAAAAACATTTTATCTTCTCTGTCTAATTCTAAGCATCCCTTCTGTCAGCAGCAGACAGAATTAAAAAGAGAAAACTCTCTTTTTCTTTCTCTTTTTTTTTTTTTGGTGAAATGTGTCAGATGATAAGTAACACATAACTGGGTATTTATTTTACTTTTCATGTGCCCTGCAAACTGTGGAAGGCAGCAAGAGATAGAGCAGCAGCCTGATAAGCTGGGTTTTCCTTTTTAGCTGGCTTTCTGTTTAGACTGCCTTTGAGAGAACACTGGGCTAGAGACCAAATGTCTTTACTCATCTGGGAGATTTCAGAGCTGCTGGGAGTGAACTTGTGCAAAAAGCAACTCCTTGATTACAAGATCTGTAGGTAAATGTTACCCTTGCAGTAATTGCCACTTCCTCTCCGTCTCCTCCACAAGCACATTCTGTTCTACCAGTGCCTAGCAAACAATAATAGCAAAAATAAGGCGTATTTTTACAGTCCTTTTTTTTCTCCCCTGTCTCCTTACTGAAAAGGACACATAATGGAATGAATCTGGCTTCCCATCTGTTGCTAGGTGCAATTCAAAGTGGCAGTTTTGACCTATAAAGATTTGGCTGGTTTGCGTCATGCTTACCCTAGAGACAGCCTCTCCCCTTTAATTTCTCTGTGTCTCCATTTTCCATCTGTGAAAAATCAGAGTAACACTACTTCTCTACTTCACAGGGGTTTTACAAGGACACATTTATGAACAGGCTCAAAGCATGGGCTCAGTAATAGTCATCACACAAATTATCATAGAATGGTAAGGTTGGAAGGGACCTCAAGGATCATCTAGCTCCAACCCCCTGCCATAGGCAGGAACACCTCCCACTAGCACAGGTCACTCAAGGCCTCATCCAATCTGACCTTGAACACCTCCAGGGAGGGAGCATCCACGACCTCCCTGGGCAACCTGTTCCAGTGCCTCACCACCCTCACTGTAAAGAACTTCCTCCTAACATCCAGTCTAAATCTCCCCTCTGTCAGTTTAAACCCATTGCCCCTTGTCCTGTCGTTGCAGGACCTTGTAAATTATCTATGTCTAAATCTCACTGCCGCCCATAGGGGTGCAGAACCCAAACTGGTTGGCTTTTGTTATGTGGTAGAAGGTGATTCGCTGTCCTAGGTTGAGTTTGGTGTTTCCCATTAAATAGATTGGGACATCCCAGGGGTATAAGTTAGAAGTGTGTTTGTATATTGCAGTTTTGGGTGCCCTCAAACATAAGGGCCAATGTTGGATTGGAGGAGGTGTGCATGAGATGCTTATTGGCTTGAGAACAATTTCCTCAAAGCACGTTTCTCTAGAGTTGTGGCTGCCTGTTGTATTAGAAGTGAAGCAGTTCTTCAGTTAGCTTCATAAATCAATAGTTCCCAGGTGTGTTTTTGCAGTCCCATGTAGGTCAGGTTTAAGCAGTTCAACATTCCTGTCTGAGAGAAGACATCTCCAGGGCATGCTGGCTGATCAAAGCAATATTTTAGATCTATACTAAATTATGGACTCAGTCCTGCAAGAATTCAGGGGATGGGTAGGGGCATTTTAAGGAGCTTTGGCTTTGCAGCATCTCTTCTGTCCAGACTTCTGACACTTTATACCTGTCCTGCTTCTAATGTGATTACTGGAATGACAAAATTCAAGCTCAGCAGCGGTAGCATTTCTGCAACTGAATGGTGAGCAAGGAAGCAGCATTTCTTCTAGATTAGTACAAGACACGGTCCATAGGCTTTAACTTCCTCACTGTTGTGGCTTGTATCTTAGAAAATCCCAGGTCTGTCCTTACCAGATCTTTACAACCCCTAGTAAAATCTTTTGAGCTGTGTTCTTAGGGTCATATTCCTCTGCTGTGCTAATCATGGGTAGCACACACAGTGCCATGATGGGCTTTTGATGGGCATTTTGGTGGCCATTCGCAAGCTCACAGACAAGTGAGGTGCAGCCTGTGCCCAAGTACCATGTGAGAAGCTGTTATAAGGTCTGTTCAAGGTCATTGCCATATTTCATGTTCTCCACCATACTATACCCACATATTCTGGTGGGGTTTCTTTATGTTATCTTCATAACAGTAATGAAAATGGACCTTGTTTGACGTAGTATTGTTCTCTTAAGTCTCTATTGCATTCTGTGTGTGTGTGTATAAAATATATATATACACATGCACACACATACATGCACTCGGTCAACAATGCAAAGTTCTTTATGGAGAGATCTACCAGCAAAAAAAACCCCAAAACAACCAATCCAGAAACATCAGAGCTGCTACTCTAGCTGAGTAACTCCCCTCAATTCTGTTCTTTGTGCTTTTGGTAAATGTAGGATTTTACTCTTTTCAAGTCTAGCTGCCCTTTAAGAATCTTGCTGAGAGAATTTAAAACAAAACAAAAAAACCCCAAACAACCAAAACCAAATAAAAAACTCCAACCCAACAAGCAACAACAAAGCCCCAACCAAACAGAAAAATAGCTGAAGAAAAAAACCAAAAACGTAACAGAGTTGTTCTCAACCTGTGTTTAGGAACATGTCAGCAAACTGTAAATAAGGGGTGAATTAAACTTTAGCTTAAACTGCATTCATCATAGATAATGAAACAAAAGCCAGGAGGCTCTTCATTTGAGAGTCAGTGATGTGGAAGCTGCAGTTGGAGGTCTTAAACAGCTTTTGAGAACTGGAAATAAGAGTATCAAGGGTAGATACAGGGCCCCATCCTGCAAGGCTTTTACTTATTTGAATGGCTCTTCTTCTTTCCTTAGGGCATGTTTGCCTGCAGCACTTCATTCCAGTGGAAAGACTCTTTATTTTGCTCAAAGAATGGGGGTCACCAGGAGGTGACTTCTCCGGGTCCAACCTCCTCCTTGCTCAGCCAGAGGAGAGAGGCTTTGGTTCAACCATGTGAGCTATCTCATGACACCTCGTTAGCATGGGATGATGGCTTTACAGGGGGAATGAGTCACAGAAAAGCTTCCTTTGCTTAAAAATGAGGAGTTTCCTTTTAGTGTGATGACAGCCTGATACTGGGGGTTTAATTTTTGCATTGAAGCTGGTTTGCTGTGTGTACAAAAGAAGGGAACTGGGCATGCATGCCTAGAGAACAGCAGCTGCAGGGGTTGAAATCAAAAGAAGGAAAACCTGTTGTGATTTTTATATATATATATATATATATATATATACAC
>VWZE01009718.1:664605-677735 GCA_013396675.1 Eubucco bourcierii | reverse complement strand
CCCCCCCCCCCCCCCCTTCTCTCTGCATCCATGTGTCAGTTGTAAGAAATATTCAATCAGAGAAGACTACAAGTCTGTTTTTTCTCTACTCTTCTTAGCATCTTCCTGTAAAGCAATGTGGCAATCCTATTTTTTAAAAAAATACATGTTCAGGGAGGATCATTTAAGCAGCTCCTTCCAACCCAAACAGTTGTACAAAATAACCCTAAAAGGAATGCTTAAGAATATCTGTGTGATTAATGATCATAGGATCACATCCATGATTTCTCAGCAGTCAGGTCTTTCCAGGCCAGTGGTGCTAGTTTGCTTCATTCATTCATACATACATATAAGTCAAGGAATGTAGTGTTTTGGGGGAGCTTTTTTAAGCTGAAGACATCAAGTGTGATCCACTGTCCCAGCTCAGAATAGGCTCATAACTGAAGAACATTAACGGCACTGCAGAAAAGAAGAAGTAGCAGCATGCCATAGTATAGAAAGAAAGCACACGCTTGGTGTTAAAGATGAAGAAAGCCAAGCACTAGGTTAATTTGGTATCAAGGAAAGCACAGTGTCACCTGAAATACAGCCAGCGGCTTTCACTCATCTCTTCCACCGATGGAACATGGTCACCAACTCTGGTACAGTACAAGAATGCATTGTGAGTAACGAAATGCTCATGAGATGGTAGCTTTACAGAGCTCCTCGGCAAAACAACGCAAATCAACAACCAAAAAAAACCACAAACCCTACTCAATCAAGAAAGACAAAGTACAGAACAATGACAGAGTGACAAAAAACATGGAAATTAATGACAGCAGCACTTCATAATTGAGATGTCTAAAACCAGTCTTCGTACATTCGTATTCAGGCCAGCAAAGCACCTGTATTTGTGACTGGCTACCTCTCCCAGAAAATTGGATTCAGTGGCTCTCAAGAATGCTGCTACAGGTGTGGAGCTGACCTAAGACAATTCCTATCACTTTGGACACGCATGTAGTGTAAAAGAGAAAAAGCCATTAGAGAAAGTAATCACAGGAAGCTATGCATACATGAAAGAAGCCATCAAGGCTGCCTAATATCAGAGCAGTCCAAAACAATTGGCAACACATACTAAATCATCCCATGAGTTTAACAAATAATTGATGACCAATCTTTAACATCATTAAGCTGCAGTCACAAGAGAGTGTGTTTGTACTCCTTGCTTTGCCTTTTTCAATTGTAGTTAAAGAAAAACCACAAGTGCAAGCATGTTTCGTTTCTACTATTTTCCACGTAAATTCCTTATCGGCTCGTGGTTGCTTTATTCCTCCCATTTTTCTATGAGGGCATGCTACATAAACTTTATATTGATCACATGAAATAAAAGCCCAGGTGATCAGAAATCCAGAGGAGCAGGTGATGTACCATGATGGCAGGCTGACATCTTGACAAACCAAATACTTAAGACCATTGCTTGTGATATAAAGAATGGGCACTCATCTAATCCTCGAAGGCTGAGACAAACATCAGACTTTGGGTAGAATCATTTTGGATTCCTGATTGAGCAGCTTTTCTCCCATACTGATGTATAGCCTGGTCAGAGCACTCTGTCCTGAAAAGGGCAACACTGAGATGGTTCTGCAGATGCAGTAAAAACTACAATTAAAAACTGCCCAATCACTTCCCTTCTATGACTTTTTTATCTTTGCTGTATTGTTGCCAAGTTAATATATCAAAGTTTTCCCAGATGTCTATAATGCATACAGCATTTCTGGAAAATGTTAGCTCTTTCAGAAGAGTTCAACTGTTTCTCAGAAGACAGCTGAGAAAGAAGATATTTCCCACCAATATTTTTTTAAAAAAAAAAAAAAAAAAAGCTAATGGTTTTAAAGTTGTTTTAGGTCGGTTTTAGGGCACCTTTCAGTATTTATTTACTTAACCTAACCAAGATAATGATTCCTGAAACTGCCTGCTGAGGCTTGCCAGAGTTTGTCAGTTACATCCATATCGTCCAGGTAGATGACATATTGGAACTTAGTTCCTAAAGGGTTGGGGCCTTCCCAATATTTTTTCTCTCTAGTGTGAAACAATGTTTCAGAACACAAGAATGGAGAGAAAGAAGCATCTTCCATGCTTACTTCCAGACATTGGAAAGAGAAGGCAATCTTTCCTACCATGGGAAAGACCCAGAGGGGTGAACTTGCAGGGTCAGAGGTTGCTTTAAGTGAGATTTACAACTGATTATGAGAAACTAGGAACTGGGAAAGGAGAAGTAAGAAGACAGAATAAACCAAACAGGGAAAGATGACTGGAAATACAGAAAAAGATGGTAAAAAAAGCCCAGCACACATTTCTCTGCATCTGTCCTTCAAGAACAGCAGCTGGGAGGCAGTGAAGTACTGCAGAATAATGGAAAGAGACTGAAAACCCGAAGGATGTTACCTCCTATCAGACATCCCTCATTCCAGACCAGAACATTATACAAGGCTGGATTAGCAGTACCGATAGTTGCCTCCTGCCATTGCAGTACACCGAGACATGGTATTCAAGATACTCGCATTTTATAGTTGGACCACCCTGGATAAGATAACAAGAGTATAATCTGAGACTGCCAGTAGGCTGTCTGTTTTATGGCCACCGCAGGCAGTTAGGTAGCACACATGGCAGCTGTGTTTTCCCAATTTCTTGCTCAGTTTGCTCAACAAACGAGAACCTCGCAAAACCAAACCTACACACGACACATTGAATAGAAATCTTTAAAAAAGATTGCATTTGCAAAGTCAGGCAAAAAGGCAGTAAATACATGAACTGACATTAGCTGTCAGCTTTCATTTTTATGGTAGAAAGGTATTCAAATATTTTAACTCGCAAGATGAAATGCTTTCAGCATTTACAAAAATGTTGCTAAGTGTAACTGAAATTACCTAATGAAAATAAATGTGAACTTCCTTATTTGAAGGAGAGGAAGGCATTAATCTCTGTGTTGCTTCATTCAACATGAAACAAACCAGGGTGATAACCTCTACTGAAAAAAAATGGAAAAGCCATTTTGCAATATGAATGTTAGGAGTTCCCTTTTTTCCTGAGACACATAATTGAAGTCAGTAAGCTACTTCTCTGAAAAGAGGAACTTTGCCAGTAGTTTTGATTTACAGGGCTCTCAAGTTAGCTGAAACTTCAAGCAGGAAATTGTTTCTTTGTTTTAGTCTCAAATAATGAGACTATACTTGTAATATCCAGATCATGCTTTAGTTTCTAAGAAAAAAAAAAGCCAACAGCAAAGAAAGAAATCAATCTACTTCTAGAAGAGCATAACTGTTTACCACATATGCTTGGATAACATGTCACAAATAGCCAAGAAATTCAAACACATGACATCATGGCTTTAACTCTATTTCCTGGTGTTAGTTTTCAACACATCCAGCATCAAGTGGCAGAAACCTAAAGCATCTAACGATCCCACTATTTTCTGCTCAGATTTTGCTATCACACCCTCACTTGCCCAACCAATTAAGCAGTGAACTAAACTTAAGTCTGACACACACCATAAGTCCTCTGCCTAGATGTACATTTAAGTCTGATCAGTAGATCCTACTATACTAGTACCATACCCTATCTGGAAAGATACCTGCTCTTCTGAATACTTGAGATGTTCAGAACAGAGCAAGGGGAAACAGAAAATATTTTTGCCTATTTTCCTCCTTACACTGCTTTTTACTTCAGCAAAAATGAATTTTGACATTAGTCTACTTATAGTATGTTACACATCACAGGAGAGAAGACACTACTAGAAAGAACGAAGCAGTCATTGCAATTGCCATGCAACTAATGGTACAACCAGAAGTACGTACCTCTGCCTCTTGAGCCACAACAAAGCAGTTCTGAATCCTCACGCAGGTATTGCCCCATGCATGCATGCATGCAACTGCCTCCCCATGAATGTACTGGTATCAAACCAGGTTGGACGTCTAGACTGGAGTTAGCTCTCTGGTACTGTTCTACATCAATTGTACAGGCACAACCTTAAATAAGACCCTTTAGTGTTGATATCTGTCTTAGTTACTCTGACTTGCCCACTACAGTTCCTATGGAAGAAGTTCAGCCCATCACAGATCATGGGAACTCCTGAAGGACACATCCTGTGGGGATAGGGGAAGCCCACTGATGAGCACACCAGTATCCACAGGACTACAGTTAACACAACACTGCCACACAACGACCAGGCAAGCTAAAACAGCCTGAAGGGTCAGTCAGCTTGATTGACTCTTTGTTAAAGCAGGTTCTTCTCTTGTCTTCACCTGCACACTTCAAAGGTCAACTACTTCATGAGGACTTTGGTAATTGCTAAATGTATTCCCATCTTTTTTAATCACAAAAGCCAAATTTCACCAGGATACAACTACTGTGAGCCATCAGAGCTGGACAAAGCCCACGTAAATCCTGACATTTAAACCCAATACACAAACAACATCAGTTTCCTACATGCCTTCACTTGAGCTAGGAAGTAAATATCTTTTAACCTCTTTTATGTTAAATAATCCTGTGCAAGAGGATTATTTATTTCCAGCTTCTTGTAAACTAACCTAGTGTGCAAGTGTCAAATCTCAGCAAGCATCGCAGGCAACCCGAGAGACAAGTTACCTACTACACAGCCTCAGGGCTGCATCAGCACTATACACTGATGCTGAACAAGGCATTGGGACACTAAGTCATCTTCCTCTCCTCCTGCCTACCCCTTCCACTGGGGAGAAACGGATAGAAAAGAGAAAAGTAGCATATTTTTGCAATTCAGCTGGAAATGAATTTGTTCTGTTCTTATATCTGTAAGGTCAGACAGGACTTACTCCTTTTCAGCAGTAAGGGCTGTGTCACAGAGGATACCTTACCAAGTTTCTTCTCCATCAGCTGAACACGGCTGCCACCTCCTGGCACTAATCTTATTTCATGTGGTCGCTAAAAGTGCAGTCTCCATCATTACCAGAGAGGCAGCTGTAGGCAGACCTACGGAGCTCTCTATAGAATCCTTCCTATAGAGAGTTCCCTTGTTTATTATACGATAGCCTTCCCTTAATAGGGAAGTTAACTGGGACAATTAAAATTATGCTTACTAGCAAGAGTGGAAATCACTCAAAAACAACACAACTAAACACTCAAAACTATGGTTCAGCCAACTGTTTTTTGGCAGCTTGTCCTCTAGGAATAGTATCAGTCATTCCAGATGTTCTTCCTTGCCACATCGATGGTTTCTGGAAATACAGTCTACTTGAAGCATAAGCCTGGAATGGATACAGTTACCCCTTTCTCCCTTCACGAGCAAGTCCATGGAGTCTCTTTACTAAACCAGAGTACTCTTTAGCAGGACTACGTGCTTACTCTTGGATGCTTCCACAAACTGCTTCCTGAGCAGGGGAGAATTGAAACTAACAAATAAACCACCCAACCAACACCACCACAAAAAAACCCAATATACTACCTCACAGTTATTTTCCATTTGGCCAGAAATTGGGCCACATGTTAAAGTCCAGTCCTGATACAGATAGACTGAACACACAGAGTTCCCCCCTTCACTTAACTGGTCAGCAGGGCACACCATCCATTGCTAGATGATGAGATCTGAAGGAAACACTCAGCGATGTTCCTTGAACAAAAAGAGGTGAAGGCAGCAGGGCAAAAGGCTTAGGATGCCAGCACCTACAAGGAGCGCTCTTAAGAGTCAGTTTTGTTGGCCTGGTTGTATCTGCACTTCAGAAGATGCTTTGGAATCCACTCAAGTGGAGATCAGACATGGAATACCCTCACATCAGCCACCACCGAAGTTGCAGGCAAATCTTGGCAGACTTCACTCAGACATTGCAAGTAGACTGCAAGAAGCCTTCTTACCTGTGTACAGCTGGCTAGAACTCATCTCCTGCTCCCTTGCACTCCATACCTCAAACAGTCTGCATGCATTGCTGGCTGCACCTCCACTGTACCTGCTCTGCTCGCACAGGTGTATCCATGCAGTTGTTCCTTACATAGAACCACTGGACAGAGATCTTCTGCTGTCAGAAGTGCCAGATGGAAAGGTGCACATGGCATCTATTCCAGGCGCCTTTCTAAAGTCATTATGCAGCTTTCACACAGGAACAGTCAGGTTGAGCTTAGAAATGTATGTGGTATCTCATTATCATGAATGGCACCAACTGCACTGGAATTTGCTTTCTTGATGACTTCACATCAGGTGTTGCATTACCTGGTGTTAGTGACATGATAGTCAAAGAGCCTCACCACATGGTGTTGACATTTGTTGTTCCAGCCAAACATCTGGAACTTGCACTTAAAGATATTTTTTAATGACAGAAATGGATTCATTTGGCACCAAACTCAGGAAACCACCATTTCCCAACGTTTGCTGTCAGTCAGAGCTGAGATACTGTAAATCACTGCAGAAATGTCTGTCTTCAGCTAGAAGGATGCAACCTTCAGTAAGATGGGGTCCAGCATTTCTGGGTGTGGATAGTACCTGCTATCAACTGCCACAAGCAGTCCATTCATGTTTTCTGAAAGCAACACCAGCTCCTAAGAATCATCAGTTCTTCCAGAGACTGAAACTGGTTTTACATTTGTTTTTTCCTATCATACCACAAATTAATGGGATATAAATTCTGTTTAGCACAATCAGAAAACAAGACAAAGCAAGGCTTCAAATGTCAAGGACCACAAATCACTTTTATATGAAACACGCACTGAAGTGTTTGTACAACATTTACTGTTTTAATTCCACTCTATCTTGGCCCCTCCCAAATGCCAAAACTTTCACAGAATAACAACATGTGGTCTGAAACAACATTTGATTCATGATTGTCTAGCTCTTCTGTGGATAAATATCCCCAAACATGACTGTACTAGCAGCCCATGAGTACCAAGTTTTGGCCAGGATTTGCAAGCATCTGTGATCATGCTACTTACCTTTTTCACAGGTCTCCTCAAAACAGGAGGAAACAGACCAAGATGACTAGCAGGATCTGTTATCCCACTTGTTTAGGTAACATCAGGTTTGTTTGGAGAGATGTGTCAAGGGTACGCAGTTCAGTGCAACACAGTAAAGACTCAACTTAAATAACATAACAGGACCATTATCAGGAGCCCCAAAAAACACAAAAATGTTTTCATATAAATCAAAGAGAGGTTTATATGGGACTAGACAGGTTAACTCTTTCTTTTCAACATGCGTGCTGTTGTTTTAGACAACGCTATTCAATATCCTAACTGGGCTGACAAGGACTGTTAGAAAGTTGTAGTATGGTTGCCAGCAGCATCAATACACTTTTTTCAACAGCCTGCACTAGCACCATCCTCCATAAAACATTATGTTCTACATATCTGAACACCATTAGCAAGCAACGAACTCTAGGACTGTGCTTAATTAGCAAAATCATCTCTTGAAAAGTGACATTTATGCAGCACACAGCTGCACACTGACCTGATGTTCAGCCATGACAGCATGGGAGTTGTACCTCCACCAACAATCCACACAGTGAAAAAGACAATGAGGAGAGTTGTTGAGAACATCATTTGATGTGAGTAGGTAGCAGTATCTCGTATAGCCAGAGCAAACGCCATGGCTCCCCTGAGACCTATGCAAAAGAACGAAAAAACAGAGCCTCAGAAGTGAAGTTACACTTATTTTATAACACAGCATCTTTCCTTGCTCCCTCCCTGCCACACAGGTACAAAGCAACAGACAGAGAGTACTCGTCTCCAGCAAGTTTTGAATTCCTCAGTTTTCCCAAATGATGCCCTTGGATCCAAATGCACTGAATTCAAATAAACCTGTACATTTTTCCAGTTGATTCTGTAACTGAAGTATATATCCTTGATATGAAATTATCAGGTGAAAAAAAAAAATGTTCTAGTTTGTACCATGTTACTGGTAAAATTCCACCATCAAGGACAAGCCATAGTATTTGGCCATCTGTAGGTGGAAGAATCATAAAATCACAGGATGATTAAGGTTGGAAGGGACCTTTTGAGATCATCCAGTCCAACTCTCCTGCTGACACAAGTACAACTAGATCAGGTTGCCAAGAACTCAGCTGAAACCTACTGAAGCAGGGTAATCTGGAGTAAGTTGCCCAAGATGACATCAGATGACTTTCGAATATCCATAAGGATAGAGACGACACAACCTCTCTAGGCACCCTCTGCCAGTGCCTGGACACAGCAAAGAAGTGTTGCTGAAGTTTGGAGAGAGTCTCCTGTGTTTCAGTTTGTGCCCACTGTCTCTGGTCCTGTCATCGGACTCTAGTGGAAACAGCCTCACTTCCTCTTATTTACATCCTCTTCTGTATAAAGGCATACTGGGCACTTCCTGAGGATGCACACATTTAGACACAGATACAGACTCCATGCTTTGCTTTAAATGACAGACATTTATCTGTGTGACAAAAATTATAAGGGAGTTTAAGTAAAACACTTTGCTTTCTCCATCTAAGTGGGACCCATGAATACATCTCCATTTTCCCAGCAGCTATCTGTGTCTGAACAACACATACATCACCTCAACTAGAAATAACCTTCTCTGAGAGATACATCCCAACTTCCCCATGCCCTTCAGACACACTTCAAATGAAAATGCTCTATTCCCAACATGAGGTGACTGAGTGTTGCCAGCAGCTGCCATTTCAAGGTATGACTCTTTCCACATGTGACACACTTTCTGTAAAGGCTGAAAGATACATGGCGACATGTTGCAGCCACCATTGTCTCCTATTCAGGATGCATGGACAGAGATTATAAAAGCAGAAGGCAGTACTATAATTTGCTTATGAGTTTAAGAAAAATATTTTTTTTTTTTGTTTTATGAAACACCTTCGTTTTTACCTGAAAACATCATCATGTGTTGAAAGTTCCAGCTGATCTTATGCCTTCTGCCCAGATTCAACAAGAAGGACAGAGGGTAGATGTGTGCAGCTCTGCCCAAAAAGATAGCAATCTGTTCACAGCTGAGGGTTAAGGATTTCACTTTCCCGACATAAAGGGAACTGTCTCTAATACAAAGCTTCCTTTCTAGTGAGAGATATCAAGTGCTCTTGTGATCTCTCGCTATATAGAACACTTTCCCTAATTATATGCATGCATGACTCATATCAGTTGATATTTGCATTTTGTGTAACAACTAAGTACTTTTAATGCACAGTGAAACTACCTAGAATTGAAATTGCCAGTAATTCAAAGGATGAAAAATCTAACTTCAAACAAGTATCATCAGCACCATTCAACTATATGTTTCATATCAACAGAAATTCAGTTCTATGCACAGAAGGAAAAAATCAACAAAAGACCAGCAAGTAGCCATTCTGTTAAAGCTCCTGCAAGAGCACAATGTCCTACTGGTTGGCAAGCACTTAAGAGTATAGAATTACTGAGATGGTAAATAAAAAAAACCCCAAACTTCTCAGTACTGGAGGGAAATTTTAAATGACAGTATGTGGTAAGCTGCTTCTTGCCTTTACTGTGGTGCAGAATATCCCGTGGTTCCACTGAAGAAGCAGGAAGCTGAACACACCTTCCACCATCTAATGAGCACTTTGGGACAAGCTACAGTGATGTGTTGAAATTCCATAAATCACCAACACGATCAGAAATCCATCAAACATGGATCATTTACTGATGGGATAACAGCATTAAAGCTATGAAACTGTTCTCTTATGGAAAAGAAATTTAGCCATATAACAGCCCTAGACACCACTGGGTTATTGCCATAGCTTAAAGTAAAGCAATACTGTCTGCAGGAAATTAGGTTTCTAGGAAAATAAGATTATACGAGGTTTAGCAGGGCCAAGTGCCAGGTCCTGCACTTTGGTCACAAACCCATGCAGAGCTACAGGTTTGAGGCAGAGCAAATGGAAAGTTGCCCAGCATGAAAGGACCTGAGAGTGTTTGTTGACAGCTGGCTGAACGTGAGCCAGCAGAGTGCCCAGGTGGCCAAGGCCAAAAGCATCCTGGCCTGTATCAGGAACACTGCAGTCAGCAGAAGCAGGAAAGCGATTGTGCCCCTGTATTCAGCACTGGTGAGGCTGCACCTTGAATCCTGTGCCAAATTCTGGGCCGCTCACTACACAGAGTAGCGAGATCAGTCCTGAGGTGGTCAATGAAGATGGCGAGCTGCTTAAAGAACAAGTCTGATGAGGAGTGGTTGAGGGAACTGGGACTGTTTAGTCTGGAGAAGAGGAGGCTGAGGGGAGACCTCATTGCTCTCTACAGTTATCTTAAAGAAGGTTGTAGTGAGGTGGGTGTTATTAGTCTCTTCTCCCTGCTATCAGGTGATAGAATGAGAAGAATGGGCCTCAAACTGCATATGGGGAAGCTTAGATTGGATAAAAAAAATATTTCCTTGAAAGATTAGTCAGGCATTGAAATGAACTGCCCAGGGAGGTGATGGAGTCACCATTCCTAGAGGTCTTCATATATGCAGACACAGCACATCAGGACATGATTTAATGACCATGGTGGTGTTAGATGAATGGTTGGCCTTGATGATCCTAGAGGTCTTATCCAACCAAAGAAAAATCTATGATTCTATGACTGAAGATGTATGTTCTCAATTAGGACATCTTTACGTTCTTTCACTAGGTTTTATCTCCATTGCCAAAAGCACTGCCCCTACAGCAGTCAGAGAGAAATCAAGACTAGAAAACTAGTTCCCACTTACTTTCAAGCAGCCAAGAACATAGTGAAGAAATAGTCAGTTTGCTTTCTTCAAGGGACATTGAAAGTGAAGAGAAAAATGAAATTTTTTTTCTAGGCCTTGAAAGTTCAAATATAAGAGCAACACAAGCCCTGCTAGCTGTCAATAGCCAAATCGTGCAGTCTACTGCATTTGTAATTTAGATGACTTCTTAACACAGGTATAAAGCCAACAACTGTGGGGCACAAAGGCTCAGTGCTTTGACACAAGGGCTGACCAAAGGTGGTTGTTCTCAATGTTAGCGTGCCTGCATGACATCAGGGAAACTCAGGTCAGTCATCATCCAACAGACATTACAAATTTTCAGTCAAGCAAGAGAATAGAGAAACCTCACATAAAGCAAAAAAGGATACAAAAGCTCCAATGATGAAGACTGGGCTGAATATGTGTTTCTGGAAAGTAAACAGTGCCAAGCCCATATAAGAAAATATGAAGTTCTCCGCCAGGAAGTGCAATACCTCAAAGAGCTAGAGAGAAAACAGCCACATGTTAAAGGCCAAGCAAAACAGATGCTTTTCAAAAATCAGGAGTATGTGGACTGCCACAGCAATCCGCTCTATAAAAGGTGAAAGACAATCTTGCCTGCTTAGTGCGACTTCTTGATTCGACTGACAAGTTATTGTATGTATAATGCGCCTGGGTAATGCCACAGAAGAGGACAGCCACCACACCTGTGAATAGAATCACATGGTAAAAATCACCCTGCTTACTATGCTCAACATTTTCCCTTCCCAGGTTCTACTGAATTTTTACATCACCTTAACCTTGAGATTTTATGAACCTTATTTTCAAGCAAGTCACACTCTAGGTTAGGAAAATCTCATCTGAAACAAACCTCTGCAAAAGGGTATTGCCCTCGCTGCAGTGAGCTGCATCATCAATAATACTGTACATTAGTAAAGAAGGATCATGTGATGTTAGGAGTTGGAAAGGACCTTTGGAGATCATTGTGTTCAGCCCTCTACCAGAGCAGGTTGCACAGGTATGCATGCAGACAGGTCTTGAAAATCTCCAGAGAAGGAGATTTTAAGTGGCAACGTCATGTTTCTCACAAGAAAGTTTCCATAACTAGAAAAATGGCTGCTAAGACAGACAAAAATTCTGCTTCTGTGTATTTCAATCCCAACAACTCACCAGTAAATCCACAAGCTTCTGCAAGCAAGAAAGTGCTCCAGGACATCAAGAAGAAGAGCGCAGTTTCCAGTAGGGGGAAGCAGTGCAACTTGGTAAACTTTGTCACGTTAAGTCACTTGTTAAGGGATTCAAAAGTGAATTCTTTGGCTTCTCTGTACACAGTATTTATAGAAAACAGTTACACACTAACAACTAAGCCTAGTTGAAAAAAAAAACACCCAAAACACTTTCAGTGCTGAAAAACATCAATTCCATCACATCATGACAAACTGCAGAAACAAGGTCTCCCTTTGCTGCATATCCATAACTGCGGCTCCACTTCTGAGGCAATATCTTACTCCATGCCACATTTCGCTGCAGGGAAGGGGTGTGAAGGTTTGGGAGTTCCCCGCCCCCCTACACTTTGTAAAATGACCCAGACTAGAACTCAGCCAGCTGGAACTTAAGGACTGAAGCTATATTTACAGCTCAGCACAATATACAAGCAGATATATACACTATATACAGGAATATTTACAGAAACATACAAGTAAAAGGTAATACAGCAACACAACTCCCCTCCCAGAAAATCAGAGACCCCAGGAGGGGCTCCCAACCACTCTTCCACCTTCTCCCCAACCCTGCACCTTACCCCAAGGTTTGCCTTACGTGCAAGGTAAATTAGCAGGACCGGACAGTGGGGTTAGAAGAAAAGTAGTTAGTGAAGATCAATCAGAAGAGGAGCCAGAGCCAGAAGCTGCTAGACCGCCCCAGAAGTTGTTCTCCCAGCAAGCCACAGAGAGAGACTGACCTTATCTATATTTTGGCCAAACAATTTTTTCAGCAAGTCTATGAGTGAAATAGACATCATGATGTTTTCCTTTCACAGCCTATAGTGTAATTTTCCTCTATTAAAATATTCTAATTAGCCTCAAACCAGCACAATCCACCCCTGTCTATTTCACTCAGAGCTCTGTTGAGAACTATCCATCTAATCTAAACAATATTTACAATAATGAATATTACAAGTTCAGTTCACACTTCATTCTGGCTATCTCGGATGTAGGTGATACAAAAGCTCAGAAAACAGGAAACAGTTTGTCTCCTCACAGATGAGATGAGAACAAGGACTCCCAGGTGACACTGGGTTTGTGCTCACGTACTGCAGATTCTCTTGTAGATTCTTTGGATGCCAGGTAGTAAATACCTAAACCAGAACACTCCTAACAGCTTGTATTATATACTCCGAATTTAACCTTTCTCAGTTAAGGTTAGATTTCTCTGTGGAATACACTGGATTTCACCATTCTCCTGCATTACCCAGTAT
>VWZE01009718.1:599370-658326 GCA_013396675.1 Eubucco bourcierii | reverse complement strand
ACAAAAAAAAAAAAATGCGGGTGGGGGGGGGGGGGAGAGAGAGGAGGAGGGGAATCAATATATTTGTATTTGATGAGAAAAGTCACGTTAGTCCACAAACTACCATGATGGTATCATCATGTCCAGTATCAAGCCAATAGAGAACATATTTCAAAACACTGTTAATATCTTTGTGATATGTGGCAAAAAAAAAAAAAAAAGTCTTAGCGATAGGATTATTTTGGAAGGTTATTAAAAAGTGTTCAGCAAGCTACCTGGATCGGTGGCAGAAATTATCGCCCCGAAGAGGAGACAGTCTGTGTAGTAGAATTTATCAGAGAGCTGACCCACCAACTTCATTAGTTTCACAACCCCATACATCAGATTCCTGAAGAGAAAGAGGATAAAACAACCCAGGTCAAACAAGTTGGTGCATTTCAGACCACCAGAGAAAAAACAGAGGCAGCAGCATTTTGGACAGGCTTAGTCATGCTCTGTGGGACATTGCCACAGTTTAACGCTAAGGTCTCAAAATTAATTTCCTTCTTTTCACTATGAACTGAGTTAAGTGATATATGACCTGGAAGATATAATTTGAAGTCAGTAAGCAAAGCATGAAATCTTAGCACCAGTACATAGAATGTACAGATTATTTCCTTTTTTTCCAAAGGGAACATTTCCCTGATCAGAATTCCCCTCAGTATCACTTCTCCCAACACAGTACCTAGGCCAAAAAACTCTGTACCAGGAATAGCCTTCAAAGTACTTCTCTAGTGAAACAGAGATAAACCAAGGTCTAAAGCTGTACATACACATGTATGCAGAGAAAGAGAGAATACTGAAAGGGATTACTCTAAGAGACTTTGATAGTTAAAATTCAAATTACAAGTAGCATCCAGAATTCAAGCTATAAAAGCTCAACACCACTTTTTAGTACAGGGAACTTGCCTAATGATTCAAATTTGACAATATCATTTCAAGGACTGAACAATATCATTTCAAGGAGTAGAAATGGGTTAATGCTCAGCAAAATTTAATTTTCATTCTGTTTAGAGAATGAAGTTCTCAAGCAAACAAAACCACAAAACCGAAATGATTTGAAAGACTCAGCATTCACTTTATCAGTTAAGCCTTTAGTATAGAAAGGAACTTACCCAATAATAAAACAAGAGACTGCTGTTCCTAAAAAGGCATAAGCCAAAATGGACCCCAAATTCCTAAAAAAGTGTCTCTGCATAGGAAAAAGAAATTTATGTGCTTATTAAAGCCATCTATACCACATGTTCAAAAATATACAGCACATTATATATATACATTTTATATATGTATATATACATATTATATAATATACAGGCTGGAGAGGTGGGGCCAGGCCAACCTCATGAAATTCAATAAGGCCAAGTGTAAGGTCCTGCACCTGGGTAGGCACAATCCCAAGCACAAATACAGGCTGGGTGGTGAATGGCTGGAGAGCAGCCCTGAGGAAAAGGACCTTGGGAGTCTGGGTTGATCAAAAGCTCAACATGAGCCTGCAGTGTGCACATGCAGCCCAGACAGCCAACCGAGTCCTAGGCTGCATCAAGAGAAGTGTGGCCAGCAGGGCAAGGGAGGGGATTCTGCCACTTTACTCTGCTCTCATCAGACCCCACCTGGAGTACTGTGTGCAGTTCTGGAACCCTCAACACAGGAAGGACATGGAAGTGTTGGAGCGGGTCCAGAGGAGGGCCCCAAAGATGATCAGAGGGCTGGANGGGTTTAAACTGGTAGAGGGGAGATTTAGACTGGATGTTAGGAGGAAGTTCTTTACAGTGAGGGTGGTGAGGCACTGGAACAGGTTGCCCAGGGAGGTTGTGGATGCTCCCTCCCTGGATGTGTTCAAGGCCAGATTGGATGAGGCCTTGAGTAACCTGTACTAGTGGGAGGTGTCCCTGCCTATGGCAGGGTGTTGGAACTAGATGATCCTTGAGGTCCCTTCCAACCTTACCATTCTATGATTCTATGATTATTACACTTCCATTAATACAGAGAAACACTCCCCCCATTTCAGAAAAACGCTTACAGTGCTGCAATGTAAATTGTCAGACTTCAATAAATTGAACAAACCAAATCAGAATCATGTATTAAACTCTACATATAACTTATTGACAGGAGATTTCCATACAGGTATTTTCATAAGAGATGTAAGGGTTGGCTGCAAAACTGAAAACCAGCATAGTATCTTAAAGCAAAATCATAATCCAGGGCCATCTGAGGTCTGGTACATTCCCACTAGGATTCAGGTTTTGGTCCACATCTCAGCATAGTTTACTACATTTTGGATATTTGAGGAGGATCAAAACAATTCACAGCTTGGTATCTTTTATTTTAAATGAAATTTACCTTAATCTCTGGCAAAATTAAAAGGAAAACAAAGCAGCAAGAATGAATAGGGTTTAATATGTTTCTAGAAAAAACTACATGTATTTTCTTTGAAAACAATGACTTGACCATCTATGGAGGAAATGAAATTTCTCCTCTTGCCATTAAAGAAAACACAAACCCAAACCAAAAACCCCTCACAAAACTACAACCAACCCAAAAAAAAAACCACCCCAGAAACAGTACATCTGAACACATCTGCAGTTTCATGGTGAGGACAAAGGGAAGAAAAAAAAGGTTATTCTCATAAAACAGTTATTATACTTACTTTCTTCAGGCTATAACCAGCATGAAAAATAATAGGAGGCAACAGAATGTTGAAAAATACTTCTGGGTCAAATGTTACCTAAAAACCGAAAAACCAAAAATAAAAACCACACACACCAAACAAACACGAAATTTCAATTAGAAACAGACATACACAAATTGTCAGATCTTTTTCCTTTTCTCATTTTCTGACAACTACTGTTCTTGGTTGTTGAAATAGCTAAGTTGGCCCTGAAAATACTGTCAGGCTCTATACATACACAGTAGCAAAAAGCTGCAGTTCCTTTTGGTAAACAGTATCTAGAAAAAAACAGGCATTACACATCCATCACCAATGATAATCTTGCAGTGATTCCAAACATAGTTGTCTTTTTGAATTAAAATTTTCCAATAGAAATTACCCTGAAGAAAAATCTTTTATCATAGTACATAATATTCATGTATCTGCAGATTAAATGCTATTTTAGCTCGGGTTTGGTTTTCGCAAGTTTGTTCACAGGTACTGTAAGTCAGTTAAGCCAGATACAAGACTGGTTTTCCAGAACTGGAATTATATATCACTTCCATGTACTTGAGCAGAAGATGCAAATATACATGAAAGACTACACTGCAGTAAGGAACGAACCCCAAGGCTTTAAATCTGGACAGAAGACCTGCACACATGTGAGACTAGGTTTTCACTCCCTAAACACAGAATAGAAGACAAAGAGAAGCATGCACTCCCAGAATAGGATTCATTTCACCTGACTTTAGACATCTATAGTAGACTGGCACACACAAACAGATACCTATATTTGTCTCCACAGTCAGAAAAAAGAAGAACTTCGACATCTCAATCCTCTACTTTAAAGTCTACCTTTGATACACACAAAAGTTGGGTAAATTCCTGATACTGAACAGAGTAAGAATCCAAATACCAGATCTGAGTAATAGTTCAGAGCTGAATTTCACTTCCAAATAAGACAGTCTGGTATTGGTGAAGGTAAGCAATAACAGATTAAAAAACCCTAGTGAAAAAAGTAAAGTTGTAAAAAGAAAAAAAAAAATCCAAAACAACCAACAAAAGAAAGGAAAAATAATTTTAAAACCCGCCATAAACAAACAAACATTTTTTGAGCAAGAAATTATCATTTCTCTTATATACTATATTATACAAGGCAGCATGAAATTGTTTTGTTCGGGTAGTCTTTGTAAATCGTGCAGATGTTGGAAATGCACATCAAGTCTTCAAACAGCAGTCAAAGGCTTTGATAAAGCACTGCATACATGCAACAGAGTTCTGCTGGCAGTGATGCGATACAGAGGTGCTTTTGTTTACGCATTGAACTGCTGCCACCACTGGGAAAACAGACACTTGATACTACCTAACATTTAAATAGGATGGAGTGGGGAGGGAAGCATAGATAAAGAAAAAATACTCAGACAAGTACAAGGAAAGCAACCTCTCACCTTTCGCAACATGTCATTCTGCTCCACATTGTGGATCTTCCCAGGGCTTATTTCCCCTTTGAGCGTATACTCAAAGAACTTCCCGCTGACGTTAACCAACAAGGTTGTAAACAGCCTGTTCTCCTGTGAGCAGCTGAATGGCTTGTCATGGCCACTGGTGGAGGGAGTCCCATATCTCAAGATCACCCCAACTATGAGTCCTGAAAGAAAGTTCAAAATCCATGAGTCTGATTTGCTGCTCTTGAACCTAATCTAGTTTGAAATGACATCCAAGTTGTAATGCATGAGCCTTGCCAACAAACATGTATCATAAACATCTTGCAGTGATTATTATTACCAGTTTCCTGCAAAACAAGAGAGGTCCTGAGTGACAAATAAAATACTCCATTTCCTTTTGTCTTCCTTACCCCCATTTACAACTCCAACAAGAAAACTGTGAGTTGCATGAAAGGCTAAACACTGAGCATGTCAAATACATAACACTGAAAACATGTGACCATATCTGAGCTGAAACGGTGATGTTTGCCATATATTTTTATGGCTGCAGCAAGGGTACAGCTTTTTTGGCCTGGAAATTCTAAACAACCAAACAATGACTGTTGTGCAATCACCTGGATCCTCTGCAAACTTTTTAACTACAATTCAGACGACATACACAAAGAAGCCAAGTACAAATCTTTTGCGAGTGTTTTCCACACTTCACCAAAACAAAAACCCCCACCAAAACACAAAAAAAACCAACCAAAACAAAACAAAAAAGAACAATCATAACAGACCTGAGCTTAAGGAATGTAAGGAAAATTACTCAGCCAATGGTAAGGAATGCATCAAACAGTGACAAAAATTCATTTGTAATCTCATGGAAAGGCCATGCCAAGAGCAGGAGAAGCACAAGATTTTAACTGATTGTTCCTTTACAATGTACTAAGAAAATAATGAGACTTCAGTTGTGCAGAGAGAATGTATAAGAAGAGTCAAAGTGGTTTTGGTCTGGTAAGCAAACAAATTGATACCCACTTAAAGCTTCCCTGTTGCCTTAGGTTGATCCGTGGTTTAAACTTCATTGCAGACAATTGCAAGATGAAGATGGATGTTTGATCCTTTCGTTGACAAATTACTCGTCAACATTGGCTTTGCACCCTGTGACCCTCACTGCACCCATAGATCTATTTCCTCAGATGGTGAATAAATTTGCCAAGTAATAACCAGAGAATAAATAAGGTACAAGAAATTTAAAAACCCCTAACACAGACAGATTTGTCTTTATGGCACAGTGTAAAGAATATCCAGACTGTAACCCAAAATACTATGACCAAAAGAACACACCTAAGTCTTCAAGTTCAGAGAGAAGAAATAGATTTATTGCAAGAAAAGATACAGTAGGTAGTGCCTGTGACACTAGGAGGCAGCTCACCTCTGGCCCACTCTACGGTCAAGACAACATAGCAGCCACAGGATCATTAAAAAGTAACCAGAAGATTTTAATATGTCCTTTATTTAGAAAAGAGAAGTACATACTCAAAGAGAACCTAGGGGAAGAAACCCTCTCAGCAAGAAAAATCTACTTACTGAAATTTCAAATTGCTGACAATTTAAATTTGGAAGTTTATACAAGCATGTTCCTAATGACTTGAGAGTCATGCATAACAGACACATTGGAAATGCAGGCTTGCACACAGTGTCAGTTTACAACCAGTCACTTCAAAGCCAGTAGTGCTACCACTTATTACTAAGGACATCTTCACCAAGCCAACCAGGCAAGCAGCCAAAGCTTTCTGCTGTTCTCATCCTCTTCTTGCCTAGGAAGAGCTAGGCTCACATAATACACCAGGCAGACTGTCAATGTTAAATAGTGTTCTAACCCACATCAGCCTGGAATCCTGCAGTAAATCAGAAGCCAGGATGAAAACGCTGAAGATACGCTTATAGATAGTATCGGTGTACTGCTACTAAGCTGAGAATATTGAGGGAGACACTGATAGATGCAATAGCTTTTTGGGCTCAGAGACTATCCCTTAGTGCAAAAGCAGATGGGAAACCTCCATTGCTATTGCCTTAGTAAGAGCAGCTGAAGAGCTGAATGTGATTGCATTATACAGCTGGACAGAATCCACTCATACATTTTCTCCTCATAATAAGATGTACTAGTTATTTTTAAAGCAATTTTGAAGATATGCCAATTATATCTGTAATTGATACAGAGTGCTCAAAGCGAAACATTCTTTAACCTTCAGTGTCCTATGGCCCAGCTAACACAGCTACAGGGAAATACATTTTCATACATTTTCTACTGATAATAAACCAAACTGGATGATTTCGAACACCAAGCACCATGTGACCTCTGCAGCCAGGCTGCTGTCTTGCAGCAGGGTGGAGCTGGGACCAGTGTCAAGGCAAGAGACTAGCAGAAGCAGTCAAGCAGCTAAAGCTACCCATAGCTAAGTCATTAAAGGAAACAGGTATGAAGGCAGAAGACACTCAATGAGACAAGATAAATTTCATGGTCATTTTCATTAGCAAAAAATATTAGGCATCTGTTAGTTCAAGAGATGAGTTAGGAGGAGGAAAACTTTCCTGACCTTACAAAGATAAAAGCACTATATTTATCATATAGCCCCCAAAAAAACAGGTTTTGAATATTAACCAGAAATGCATCAACTGGACACATCTGACAGACCTAAGTTGCAGAAATCCTTATCTCTCTCTTTTTTTTTTTTAAATGAATTGTCAGTATTGGAAGGTTTGGGGGTTTTTTGTGGGCTGGTTTGTTTGTTGTTTGGGTTTTTTTTAATGGGTTATTTTGTTTGTTTATTTTCCAACTAATATCAAGACTTTTAGTGTGTAGAAAGTTACTGGACTTGTTAAGATGACGCTAAATCACATCTTACCTGACAAAGCAACATCAAAGTTTATATACTCAGGCCCTTAGGTCTCAAAATCTAAACTCTCAAGTGCTTTTCAGGTAGACCTGAATATACAGGATGGCCTTTGAAGGTGCCTTCCATTAGATGTAACACAGTAGAGCAGGGAATCCTCTATAAATCCCTCCCTGGAGACTTGATTTTAGCCACTTCTGGAACATCAGAGTTGCAGCTGCAGAACAAAAACAGCAAAAAAGAGACACCTGGTATTGCTCAATGGACAAACCTAGTGGGATACCTTAGACTAACTTCTAGGCTGTCAAGCAGAAATTTGGTATAGCTGTGCTACTCACTTGGAAGCAAGTGGCCGATGGATGTTGAATACAAGGAACATATACAGAAGGTTCAGTAAACAAACTGTTACTTCTGCACCACAAGGTCTCACTGCTGAAGAGTTTAGGAAGAATCTGGATCAAGAAAGCAAGTATTTATCTGACTGTTTAACATTTTGCCTCTTCAAAAAAGAAACTTCTAAGGCCACTAATCCAGCACTATCTTTTACTGCAAGACTGCTACAAGAGAAAAACCTAGAAGTGGGCTACAAACACTTCCAAATTCAAGACAAATCTAATTTTCAAATGTCTGGTTTGTGGTATATGTTGCGACATCAAGTTTACATCACTGCTTAAAGACTCTCCAGAGAGAAATTAACACTTGATATCCTGCACACACAACTCACATTCTCACTTTTAACAGAGAAACCCTGTATATTGCTCATAGCACAACTGGTACACACAGAGAATATCTGAATGCTTCATTTCCAGTAAAAAGCGAGGAATATTTTTCCTGATATAAAATAAATCAATACTGATAATAAAACACATTAGACTTCAGGCATGTTCAACAATATGCCAATACATCAATCTAACAATACACCACTTCAAACAGCATATTTACTTTTCATTTTGTTTGAGTACAGAAGTCACTGAAGTGAGAATATTAATTCAGATAGGCACACACTTCTACAAGTGCTTAAGCCATGCTCTGTGCAGTTGCCAGCTCAGTTCTCTGCTGAAGAGATATCCTAAGGTTTCATGGAGTTTCATCAGTCAGCAGCCTGCAGGAACCAGAGGTATTCACAGCCCACGGAGTTCAATCATTTAACCTGAACTGTGAATCAGTGAACTGAATCAATTTGTGAACTCAACCTTGTACAGATACAACTCCTTCCATACACTCCTAGTCAAGGCCCAAAGACTGTACAGTGACAATCTTTCACTATGCAGTGCCATGTTTCAGCTGGAAGGAAACTTGGCAGAGACCTGTGAGCAGAGGGTTGGACAAGATTGCCTCCAGAAGTCTTTTCCAGCCTAGATTATCCTGCAATTCATACTCTTTCCCATGAACATTCGGGACCCTTTATTCAGGCACTTAATGCTGCAAAAGTTTCTTCAAATGCAACTTTTAGTCATTCCTGGATCATTCTTGGGGATTTCTGTTGCTTTGGAGTCGTTTTGGCTTTAAATTACAGACTGCACTGCTAAGAGGAAAATCAATAGCAGTCTAAGACTCTGATCATAACAGCCAAAGTAATCCAGCAGACCAAGAAGGGGACGCTTTTATTTCCTCTGTTCACCCTGACTTGCCCCTTGCCCTAGGCCACAACTCACCCTCTGGAAAGCAGGCAGAAGGTGATCAGGAAATGTTCTACTGCCATTAATGCCACAAATATGCAGAAGCAGATACCATGATAGAGCAGATAATGCACTTCCTAGTAGTTCTTGTTTTCTTTAATGTAAATCCAGAAAATTTTGGAAGTGATACAACAAATTTTGACTGGTTTGTCAGCAGTGAGACTCAGTGTCACCCTGGCATAAAACCTGTGTCCCCTTAGCAGAGCCCACACAGAGCAGCAAATTCTGGATACTGGGACACCAACTTCCTTGTAGTGCAAAGTAATGGTGAGTGAAGTACCTGATTTCCTTTTGAAAAAAAGCAGCACATAAAGAACACATTTAAAGGATTTCTTTTTACCAGCTTGACGTCAAAGAAACAAAGATGAAGAAAAAGCTGGCTAGAAGGATGAAAGCAAGCCCTGTAAGTATTTTCAAGGCAAAAGACTAATAGTATTATAACAATCAAACTATATAATAGTATTTATCACACAGCTTGTTTTACTATAAAGCATTTGTGTGCATCCAGATATCACAGTCAAAGTTTTACTTAAAATAGCCTGAAACACTGAGGGAGAAAGTGTTGCTTACACAGAGTCAACCTTTGAACCTCACAGTCCACACCTACAAATCTGACAGAGATTTATAAGGAAGTTTCAACCTTTCTTACAAAGTAAGCACCGTATCTGTTCCAGAACTGACCTGGCACATCTGCAAAAAATCAGGTCAAACATTACGTACCACTTGTACAAGTGTCAACAACCCATGCTCTATACCATTTGGTTGCCATTCACTATACTACCCTGCACAGAAGTGCAGAGGAACACCACCACACAGCCCCTTGAAGAACGGTTAGGGAAGTGACCGCAAAGCTCCAGACCTCCATTAGTGCCTCTCATTTAGCATGGCTGATCTATTTAGATACTTAATGGTGCAACACTGCCAAGTATGGCATTCAGTCTGTCACAGAGCTGCAGAAGATGAGAAACTTGAAAAACGAGAAACCCGTTTTGAAATTAATCCTTGTTTTTGGCAAGTTTATGCTCAGCAGTGTAAACACAAGACAAGTCTTCACTGCATTTCAGTGACACACACACACACAAGGTGTCATTTTTCAATGGGGAATGGAGGTAGGTGTCTGAAGGAAATTTTGGGGATATCCAGAATCTGACATGCTAAGTAATAGATTCAAGGTCATGCTTTGTCATGGCCTTAAGGGTATTATAGATAAGTTAAAAGACAGTGAACAAGCCGGTAATTTTTCCTTGTAGGCAAAACCAGCACTGTGCAGTTAGACGCATCTTTGTAGTCGGCATTTTATTAACCTTTAACGTAAGCCAGAGTAAGCATCCTTTTGTATTTAAATAAACAGATTACTCAAAAACACTGTGCAGAACCAAATGTCAAATTAACTTGCTGGTTCTGCACTGCAGGGCATGTGTACTGTATGCACCCTCACCTTCTCACAAGCCCTGGGTTTTTGAAAAACCCACAGAATGTCTGCAATGGTGGAAAATGCCTTCTGACTAACTGTTGCTCTTGTTTTTCCCAGGGGAATGAATTCTTTTTCAGGTGGTGTCATGTTAGTGTGATCCAAAGACTCATATCTACAGTGAAATGGTAAAAAAAACCCCAAAAAGTTAAAAATGCATGTTCTTACTGATGTGGGGGTTAAATAACAGGTCTAAGGTAGAAAAAAATATATTAAAAAAATATAACTGTGGAGAGACTGAAACAGAAGGTTGCATTATAATTTCAATGGTTAATTTCTGAATAACTACTAAATTCCACATACAGCTTCAGATGTGTACAAGGGAGTTATAGCTAAAAAAAAAAAAAAAAGATCAGTTTGTTCCAAATCACTTGGAAAGATGAATAGACACTATTAGCAAGATGGCAGCTATAGAAAGATGATCATAAAGACACAGCAAAATGATAACCAGTAAGAAAAACTGCTCCATATATTATCCCCTAGAATCTAAAATCCAGGAAAGATAATTAAACCACGAACAAAACCCTAACTCATAACAACAAGAAAAACGCACAAAAAAACCAAATGCCAAAACCCAGACTACAGTGAAAACAAACAACCACCCACCCACCAAACACAAACCAACCAACAAAACTAAAACCCACCCACACAAACAACAAGACCCCACACCACACTATGTATTGAAGTGCCTAAACTGAAGGTTCAGCCCTAGAAGAAACTGTTGTTCTGTGTCATGACCATATGACCTCTGGTCGAAGCACAGGACTGTAAGTCAAGTCTCCTGAGCCAATTCCAAGCTTCAGCAGTGACTCAGAGAAAGAGCTGAGACAAGCCACAGAAGACAGTTTAAAAAGACACTTCCAACTGAGAAATAATCAGTTATAAAAGGCTCAAGTATTTGTCAGAGATTACAAAAAAGTTCATAGTGTGCATCTAATCTCACTTTAGATGTTCCCAAATTCATTTACCGCATAAATACTGTTTTATGCATCACAGATTCAAAGCACTTTTTAAAAACATTTTTTATTTTTTGAAAGATACTCTATACTTTTAAAAACATAAATATTCCCCCTTAGCTATATAATCCAAAGCAGTGAAAACTATACACATATCAACCCCACACACATTCTCAGAGGAGAAAGCAGCAATGGGCAGCCACTGAGACATTAACCTCTGTCCCACTCTGGCTCCCTTTCCTTGCCCCATAGAGACTCCCTAACAGGGTACCAACTGCAATTTGTCCTAGCCATCAAGATCACAAAGTCCAACCAATAACCCTACTTTATAAGGTTCACCCTGTATCACATTCCCCAGGCACCACATCCAAATGACTTTTAAACACATGCAAGATTGGTGACTCAACCACCTCCTTGGGCAGCCCATTCCAATGCCTGACACTGTGAAAAAAATGTTTCCTAATGTCCAGTCTAAACCTACCCAGTCACAGCTTAAGGCCATTCCCTCTTGTTCTATCACTAATTACCTGTAATAAGAGACCACTGTCAACCTCTCCACAATGTCCTTTCAGGTACCTGTAGACAGCAATGAGGACTCTCCTCAGCCTCTTCTTCAAACTAAACAGCCCCAGTTCCTCTAGGCGCTCTTCCCAAGATTTACTCTTCAGGCCCTTCAGCAGCTTCATTGCCTTCCTCTGCACTTGCTCCATCACCCAAACATCTCTCTTGGATAGAGGTGCTCCAAACTGAACAAAGTACTTGAAGTGTGGCCTCACGGGAGCCTAGTACAACGGGACAATCACCTCCCTACTCCTGGTAGATAGAGCATTTCTCATGCAAGCCAGGATGCCACTGGCTTTCTTGGCCATCTGGGCACACTGCTTGTTCATATTCAGATGTATGTTGATTAGAACCCCCAGGTCCTTTTCCTGGAAGCTTCCCAGAACAACAGGAGCAGTAACAGTTCTACAGTAGATAACCAAAACCGTTCTATTTAATTGTTGCATTTCGTTACAGTTTTTTCCCCTGTTTTGACATACATGCTAGAAATGCTTAACACATCCCAAACAAGAGGCCACAAGTTCCTCAGAGTCCAAAAAAGCAGCTTGTTACAGAAACATTTATATTAATATCACCTAACTTGGGCATTAGCAAGAAATGAAACTCCTCAGTTGAAAAGAAAAAAGTCCAGACAATAATTATCCCTCTCCTAAAATGTGCTGTAAAGCTCCAGCAAAAGGAGTTATTAATCTGTCATTGCAAAGAATCAGTCTTCAATCTTGCAACCCATTTGAAACTCATTAAGCAGCAGCAAGCTCTTTGTTGACACCATCATTTAATTTTCAGGGTTTGACATCAGGAGAGGATGAAGGGGGAAGGGTAGGAAATACATTCGTCTCTTCGTGGCTTTGAGTTCAGACCCCACAATATCAACAAGGAGAGTTGTGTGCTATAGATAAGCTTGTTTGCTTGCTTTGAGGAGTTCTGTATCCCAGCCTCAGGCCTTTGCTCATTTGAAGGAAATTTTATGTCATCCTAAAAAAACATCTCTGTGAGCTTCTGATTAGAACAGGGTTTCAGGCAAAGTCTTAGGAAGTAAAGAACAGGGAGAACTTTGAACAAAGTGAATAGAACTAAAATTTGTATCAGAACAGTTTTCAGTTGCCTCAAGGAGAACTTCCCAGTACTTCTTTTTTACTAGAGGTCTTTTTGTGCCAAGCCTCATCTATTTACTAAAAACACAGCCTCCTACCTGTAGAACACAGGTTTGCAGATGACTGAATTTCAGGAGAACCCTTTCACAGAAGACCAACAGGCCACTCATAAGCAAGATGGTTTGTGGTTTACAGGGAAGTGCACTGATACAACAACCCCAGAAACAGTAGCAAAATTACAATCCTGCCTTTCTGTCAGCAACATGTTTGACCATTTTTACAAAATCCAAAATACATATAATCTCAACAGAAGAGCTATCCCATCTTGTAGGGGCAACCAGCCACCTCCAGATGCCTCCCAAAGCAGAGCTTAGAAGCCACGTGTTCCCTGTGTTTCACCTTTCTCGCTTACTGCTCTGAGCAGATGCACTTCAGTGGCCATGTGGCCTTCCCACAACCACACCACAACTCTCAATCCTCATTTCTAGCTGTTTAACCTGCTGACAGAGCCACTGATGTCCATCCTGCTTTACACACTAGGAAAAAAAAAAAAACACGCCAGAAAACACTCTTCTGGGACCTACGGACAGTTGAATGGACAGTCAAAGAAATAGATTATTACTTACCCAAGACAACTGCCTTTCCTGTTCCCAGATATATTATAAGATTTAAGCAACTGTTTTAGCACTAACTGCAGAACCCAGGTAAATTGCTGCTGCTGCAGCCTGCATTGTATGTGCAGTTTTGTGACACTGCAATGCATGTACACTTATTAATACCCTCACAACACAAAAGCTGGTAATACATAAAGACGGTAGATTTACTTCAGCAGAGGTAAAGTATCTAGAATTAATTATTTTATTGTAGAATATATAGCATAATAAATAATTATAGAATAAATTAAATTAAAAGCTTCTAATTTGCCTCCAAAAAACTTACTTTTGGTACTATCACTCAGTGTACCTTGACATTTAGGAATGCCACTAGAATAACAGAATGACTCTTGCCCAGAGCCAGAAGAAAACACAGCTGTCATCTCATCTACTTCCAGCCAAGCTTACTAAGTGAGAAGAGAAACCAGTCAGAGTCTAGGCTTGCCTGTTCCTCCCACGACTTCTTCAAGATGCAAGTCAGAAGACAAAGAACTTTTCCTTTCATTGTACTGTTTGAGGTGTCCAGCCCATCAGAGCATTGTTGCTCAAAACTTGACACTTCCTACATCCCAGAAACTACATTTGAATATATGTTTCAAAGTATTACAATTCAGTTAATTCGCATCCCATAGGTAGACACTGAATCTTTTTTTCTGCAATCCATGTTGAAGAAGTCACAGAAATGCTATAAATGAAGTCATTTTCAGCAAGCACTTGAAGTCCCTGGTGTACTTGAAGAGAGTTCTGATTTAACAATTTGCCTTTTTAAAGCCATTAGCAGTTTGCAAGAGCTCCTACACATTCATCTTGCAGGTTGCTCATCAAGATAGGTGGGGAATACACAGAACACTAATCAACTGGAAACAAAATAAATTAAATAAATTATGGTGCTGAAGTATAAGACCAACTTCAGACTGACAAACAAATCTTGTACTCAAGTTCAAAGGTATATTAGTTCTTACAAAGCATTTGCAACTTGCATACATAGCTAAGAAGAAATAGAAAATATAAAAATTTGATTCAAGCCTCAAGGGAAAAAAATAACGTAAAAATTACTCTTTTTTTTTTTTTTTCTTCCCTTTAGATGACCACTAAAAGTTACTTGCTAAAACCACTGACCAAAAAAAAAAGTGACTTTTGCAGTTTAAAATTGAAGAGGTTTTTTGGGAGAGTTCTAGAAAACTCTCAAACCACAGCACAGAGCAGCGGTTTTAAAATTTCAGCTACATAGCTTCTTATACAAGAACAATTCAAAATGTTAGCATATTCATTCAGCACGGATTTCCTTAATAAGATATGCCAATATCACAGTAAATACTTTCAATAAATTGTGCATGACTTTCTACCATCTAAGGGTTTGCAAGAAGAAGGAAGACTGATGCTTTACCTAGGCTGACTGAAGACCAAAAAAAAGTACCTGTGGAACAGCAGCCTCCAATTCAAGATAGCAAGTTTGGTGCAGAGGGTGAACACTTTCTACTATCACAAATGAGTTAGACTGGTGGGAACCTGCAGGTAGTCAACAATTCTGAAAACTGACTTCTGTGTATCCAAAGATAAAACCAGAGCTCAACTCAGAAGTTTGAGAATTAAAGAGATATTGATAGATGCTGCCTAAATCACCTTTGTTCTCATGCAGCAGCCCCAACTGTTCTTTTCTAGCACATCAGTAGACCTTTGTCTGGAACTTCAACTGTTACCATTTCACTGGATGCAAGTCGCATTTCTTATACATCTCCTCCTCATGGAACAACCAGCCCCCTCTGAAAAAGTATAGGTCCCAGTGAGCAACTCAGCATCAAATGGACAGCTAAAATACCTAAGCCATAGCACTGCCTGCACAAACAGCTTCTACCAAGTCACTTAGCTCTTAATACTCGCCCTACTCAAAAGGCAGCCTGAGATTTGCAGTAGCTCCCACTGATCAGGACAAAAAACAAGGTCCTACTGTGCTGTATAAAATATTCTTTTTGTAAACTGTTTGACCATTTAATACAACAAGAGCATGGAGACATAAAATTGATGATTATTGTTTGACCCTCCATATATGGTGTAGCAAGCACACACCTGAATTTAAAGAGCCTGTGCAAAGGTACAAAGCAGATTTTAAAACAACTGCTCTCACTCTGAAGATTGTAGAGTATCAAGTTTATTAAATATTAAGGCCAGACAACTTGCAGAGATGTTAACAAGACTCAAGACTCTGCAATCCAACACTGACAGAACAAGTGGTCTCTGCAGTACCTTCACTTAATGCTTCAGATTTTGTAGAAGGCATTACTTGTATGCCTTGTTTTTTTGCAGACAATATTTCTATTAGCTCTGTTGTAAATCAGACCAGGACACAGCCTTAAGTAAATCCAAGACATAATGTAAAATGAGGCTGGATAATGTTTGAGCTGTCTAACCCAGTGCAATGGTCTGTCTCATGGTCTACCTGCTGATTTCTGAGAACCGAAAGCAGTTAGGGTCAGACATTGTTAACAGATTTTTTTTTTTTTGTGCCAGAAGTAGCATGGAAGTTGCTTTGTACAAATGTACTACAAAGACTAGTCGCTTCAGTGCAACCTTTCAAAGTTATCGAATATGAATATGGAAAAAGAAAATGAACCTGGCAAGGCTGTAGTACTGCAAACACCACCTGACAGATAACAGTTGGGCAAATGATACCTACAGAAACACAAATTTTCAATTAACAACTTCTATCGGCAACCATTACAGGCATCATGGTCTCAGGAGATAGTCACGTGAAATCCCACCAAACCAAGAAACATTCACAGACATCTGCAAAAAAGCACATTACTGGATCCTTAGGGTGGCAACTCCATGCAAAGTAATGCACTGAAAACCTCAAGAATGCAATAGTTAAAATGCACACCTAGGTGACTTATACAGCAATATATCTTCAAAGGAAATCTTACTTTCTTCCTTCCCTGTAGATATGCAAAATAACTACTATTTTAGACTCTCTTAGTTTGCTACTCAAAGACTCTATGGACCACTCCTGTGAAATATTTGCAAAATTTCCCTAAGTGTACACAAATGTTGACAAAACAGTCACAGGATCACAGGATGTCAGGGGTTGGAAAGGACCCAAAGAGATCGAGTCCAAGCCCCCTGCCAGAGCAGGATCATACGATCTAATTCAGGTCACAGAGGAACACATCCAGATGGGCCTTGAAAGTCTCCAGAGAAGGAGACTCCACAGGCTCTCTGGAGAGCATGCAACAGTGTGTTGTGACCCCTACAGTAAAGAAGTTCCCCCTTGTGTTGAGGTGGAATTTCTTGTGCTGCAACTCACATCCACTGCTTCTTGACCTATTACAGAGAGGAACTGAGAAGAGCCTGTCTCCCCACTCCTGATACCCAGTCCTCAAATATTTACAGACACTTATTAAACCTCCTCTCAGACTAAAAAGCCCCAGGTCCCTCAGCCTCTCCTCGTAAGGCAGTGTTCCAGTCCCCTAATCGTCCTCACAGCCCTCCGCTGAACCCTCTCCAGCAGATCCCTGTTCCTCTTAAACTGAGGAGCCCAAAACTGAATGCAGTACTCAAGATGAGGTCTCACCAGGGCAGAGTAAAAGGGGAGAAGAACCTCCCTTGATCTGCTGGACACATTCTTTTTAATACATCCCAGGATCCCATTAGCTTTCTTGGCTACAGGGTCACATTGCTGTTCCATGGTTAACTTGTTATCCACCAGCACTCCCAGGTCCCTCTCCACAGGGCTGCTCTCCAACAGATCACCTCCCAACCTGTACTGGTGCAGTTTATTATTCCTCCCCAGGTGCAGGACTCTGCACTTGTTCTTGTTGAACCTCATCAGGTTCCCCTGTGCCCAGCTCTCCAGCCTGTCCAAGTCTCACTGGATGGCCGCACAGCCTTCAGCTGTATCAGCCAAGCCTCCCAGCTTAGTGTCATCAGCAAACTTGCTGAGGAGACACTCTGTTCCCTGATCAATGTCATTGATGAAGATGCTGAAGAGCACCAGACCCAGCACTGATCCCTGGGGCACTCCACTAGTTAGCGGTCTCCAGCTAGACCCGGCACCATTGATCACCGTTCTTTGAATTCTATCTTGTAACCAGTTCCTAATCCATGTCACTGTCTGCTCTTCCACCCCATACTTCCTGAGCTTGATCACTAGGACGTCATGAGAGGAAGTGTCAAAGTGCATGACTTCAGGTTCCATCAGTTATGCTGGTCACTCAAGACAGGAAAAGTGGTGGGTTACATGGAGCTATCAGGCACTGAAGCCAGTTCAGGTTGGATCACTGCTAGACTTGTCCTCCAGTCGTCCAGGTGGTCCCTACTACAGTAATTCTCGTAACATATAACTTGAATCCCTGACTACAACATTTTAAAGGTATTTCAATCACAGATCTCCACACCTAGTTTAATACTGAAATGAACTCCTCCTCTTGCCCATACTCTGGTTTGAACATATCCACAGGTTGCAGTTCCTTAGCAATATACCTGCTGCAAGTGGAGCCCTAACTATGAAGCATAGTCTCTTCAGTGCTCAGCAGGAGCACCTGCTGCACTGTAGACTTTTCCACAGCCACAGTCATTTTGAGGTGCATCAGCTCCCCCACAGCCTTATCCACAGCCATAGTACCTTCAGAAGCAAACCTCCAATACAGCCTTATCCATGGCTGCAGTCTCACCAGAGATATACCTGCTCCATTATGGGCTTATCCATGGCCACACACTTTTGAGGTGCTCCAGCATGACCTCATGCACAGCCACAGATGCTTTAAGGTGTATCCTTCTCTAGTGTGGACTTATCCACGCTCATGGACACCTCAGGGTGTTCTGTTCCTGTGTGGAGTCATCCTCAAATGATAGCATCCAACTTGAGTTCACACTAGAGTTCCAGCCTGTGCTACTGCATAGAAACAGCAGCAATGTCCTGGACATCTGCCAGCCCAGGCACATCTCCGCCGCTATCAATATTTTGTTATCAAAATGTTCTCAGGCATAGCAGAGTAAGATGATAAGCAGTACAGCCAAACAGCACAGCGACATCAAAAAGTAGCCACTAATAAGCACAGGACTCTAACATTAGAATCTAGTCTAACATAAGGCAAGCAAGCCCCACAGCACAGGAGACTATCAATTAATAGCTAAACAGCAATACAGCTATAAATCCAACCTGGCACATTCCAGTCAAATCTGCTGTTAGCTCAAACCTTTGAGCTTAGTGTTGAGTATCAGAAAGGACTGTCACAGCTTACACCAGCCAACAGCTAAGCCTGACTTCAGATAAAGACTATTTCACAGGCAAAGCAAACCAAGGGATTTATTCACTGCTTCCCATCGGCTGGCAGGTGTTCTGCCATCTCCAGGGAAGCCAAGTGCCATCACACTTACTTACTTCAGACAAGAAAACACCACCACTTGGAATGTCCCCTCCTTCCTTCTCCCAGATATATATGCTTAACACCTCACACGGTGTGGGACACCTCATTGGTCAGCTGGGGTCAGCTGTCACAACTGTGTCCCCTCCAGCTTCTTGTGCATTCCCAGCCTTCTTGCTGGTGGGGTGGTGTGAGAAGCAGAAAAGCCTTCAGTGGTGAAGCACAATGCAGTGGCAACAAAAACGTCCCTGTGTTATTAGCAGTGTCCAGCACAAATTGAAACCACAGCCCCATACCAGCTACTGTGAAGATAATTAACTCTATCCCATCAAAACTAGCACAGTAATGAACTATCACTAGCAAAACCTTGCTCATGAAAGCTTTTCTCCAACTACAGATGTCTTCCAAAAGTACATTTGCCACTTCAGTAGCTTTATGAAAGCTCCCAAGTTTGCTGGTTGACTCAACCAAAACAGATTCCATAATGAAAACTGTAAGGCAAGAAAATCTTCTTTGGACTAGAATATTAATAGTATGCAATACAAATAAGTGTCGTATTTCTTACACAGTATTAACAGGTGCTATGTTTGGTTTGTGCAGTTACTAAACCAGATGGTATCAATGGAACCAGAAGCCCCAGTCAATCACAAGAGGTCTCTCCATTCTCATCTGCACAGTCAGTGCCAAGCACATTAGGTACCCATACCTCAAAAACCACTCTACCAAACAATTTCATTCCAAGTAATTATTTTAAGTTGCACTAACTTTCTAATGTTTTCTCTTTAAGCGTTGGCCATAGCTGAACCAGACTGTTCTATCAAGAGCAAACTCGTAACCTGAGATGTTATTTAGTTGCTGTGGTACTGGAGCATTGCCAAGTGCTGCATGCTATATGAGAGTACAGCAACTGTCCAGTGACCATTCACACCTGATTAACAGCATATTTAGAAGCAACTAGTCTCACTGGGAGTAGAACTACTGAAGTGCTTTATCAGAACATGGTAGATAAAACTTGCATTTACTACCACCCTCCAGTCTGAAGGCATGCAACACTGTCACAGTACTATTTATATTTGCAAACATCAGGAACATTTCACACTCCAGAATCAACTCTGATCTTCAGACAGCACAGCAAGGTCTTCCTTTTCCAGTGTTCCTGGCATAACACAATGTAGCATCCCACTTGGAATTGCAAGTACCTTTTTTGATAAGGCTTGTCTTATCAGACAAGTGTAATTACCAATGGTAAGTAGAATCAAAACCTAAAATTACAAGCTTCTAATGACAAAGAAATAAATAAACCACACATAAGGATAGATACACTAGTATATCACATGCTGTACTAGAACACACTCTAAGTACTCTACTGTGCTTTTAAATAAAACGAGTACATTACACACAGCGAACACTTTATGCCAGCCCAAATACTTCACAATATACTGACAACTAAAAAAAAACACCCAAGACAATCCATCTATTCACGACCACTGGAGTTCATCATTTCTACTTATTCTTCATCCTTTGCAGATGCAGTAATCCTCATGAATGCAGGCTTTCTTTAGATTGTTAAGGACAGCAATAGGGCCATAATGAAAAAACATCCAAAGAAAATCCAAGCTTTCAGAGAATGCACTGAAGATTTGCTGATCTGTACAAAGGTCAGCTAGAAAAAGTACACACTCTCCAAACCAAAACAGGAGAACAGTGCAAATAGTGGCAAAACGGGTTTATGAATCAGTACGTAAGTCAGATGCTGCATTTCAAAAGCCAAAAATATATAAAGTTGTTTCACAGCACCCTCCCAAATACACAAGAAGACTACCTTTCCCTGCTCCTTTGAGTCTAGACATCAGTAAGTCATATTTAAAAAGGAATGATAAAAGTGAATTGCAGCTATGGCTATGATGGAACACTGGTGCTGGCACTATGGAGCACTCTGCTGCTTCTGTACAGAAAGTATGTTCACGTCAGCTCCTGACAATGATACACTCTGAAACTGTAGCAATTAAAGCAGTTCTTTAAAAAAGAAAAATTACTGTTGTGATGTCTATTCATTCCAAGGCACTCAAGAGAATTACCGTTTCAGTGAGCCTTTCCTCAGCAGCAGGCAGATCAGTTGCACAGCGCTTTTGCTATAACCTAATGTGAATAAAATAATCTCTTCCTAGATTCTAAAAATAGATACAATAGATAATGCAATCCAGTAAATACACATTCATTGCCTTTTTCCCCCCTCAAAGCTTTTAACAAGCTATATTAACCTACGCAAGAAGACTCGTTATGAAATATGAACAGGTTAAGCAACAATAAATGGAAGCTCAAACTGAGTGACTGCTCTTTACAGTAAAGTGTTGCCTAGCCACTAGGCCCACAGGTATGCAGAATCTGGTTTGGGATTGGAGCTAATTGCCATAACAGAGCAAGCAGACTAGCCTATAATTTTCTTCTGGCATAAATACTTGTATATTTCAGAAGTAACAGCAGAACTTTGAGGATGAGTACAGTACTATCATTGTTACTATGAAGTTTCAGGTTATAGGATCCAGGAGAAAGTCACCATCTAAATTGTTATAATAGCAGAGCACAGACAAAAGATGTGCCGGGTTACTCATGTTAAATGGTGCCAGACTCAACTGACACATTATTGGGGAATACTCAGACTGCAGTCAGCCTAGTTTTAGACCACTACCTATAAATAAAAAAAAAAACACAAACAAAATGATAAAAAAACAAAACCAAAACAATCAGAGAAACATAATTAAATGTATAAAACCACTAGGTTCAGTTTTGTTTATACTCCAACCAAAAGGATGCACTTTTCTAGCAGTCAAAATGAAAGTCTTATTATTAAACTCAACAGAAAGTTAACAGTTTTGAGCTCCACAATTCTCCTGTCACAGCAGTTAAGTAAAAATCTTGCATCACATCACATAGGAATAAAGGACTG
Source organism: Eubucco bourcierii (assembly GCA_013396675.1). Taxonomy (NCBI): domain Eukaryota; kingdom Metazoa; phylum Chordata; class Aves; order Piciformes; family Ramphastidae; genus Eubucco; species Eubucco bourcierii. Next base: position 636,616 of record VWZE01009718.1, on the reverse strand, counting down.
AGAAGATATCCTGTGCCCATATTAAGATACTTGTGGCAAACAGAAAAAAAAAAAAAAAAACACCCAAAAAAAACCCACAAAAACCCCACAAACTCATCCTGTTTTACCAGTACTTGGACACCTATTAAAAAAAAAAGTAAAAATCATTTCCCCAAAAAAAGCCAGAAGTCCCTCACATACTGCCATGCCAGCTTCAGTCTCAGCAGCATGGAAGAGACACACCAACATCTACATTGTCTCTGGCACTCACATTTCTCCCATGACGGACTGGTTGCCTGCCTGCTTTGCACAGTTTCTCTAAAGCAAAAATCAGGCATGTTACAGGCATAGTTAAAGCATGCAAAGTCAGATTGTGTTCAGCTGGGGCCCTGTATGATCACTACCCTGAATCAGAGTGGATGCTTCTGCTTTTCCCTGAGCAGAAGAGGTAATGCTGGTGGAAATCACTGAGTAAGGACAGAATCACAACTCGTGATCCAAATTAAGCAGCAAGACTTGAGCAGCCTTGAGCAAGCCTTTCCTGTTGCATAATTCAGACCTAGTATCATTTTCCATCTTTAAGAGGCAAAAATCATTAAGGCTTTACAATGCTTGGATGCCAGTAAAGTATTTCATGAATCTGTAAGTATATACACATACTTTTTGTTTGCTTTTCATTCCATAAAAACAGGTACAAAGCACTGTAAAGAGAACTGAATTCTACTAAGTGGCTATGATCTAATCACTCGCCAGCTCCCTGCTATCACACCACCCCTTCAGATGTGTTAGGTGTGCCAAGCAGGTAGGAGTACAAAGGAAAAAGTAGAAGTGTAAACAGGTGACTAATTTTTTTTTTTTTTTTCCAAACAGGCTAAGCAATATAGTTGTGGTGGTTCAGAGACAGTGCAACTCTCATTGATTTCTGAGAATCTATATCACACAACTTAACGCCCTAACTCCAACTGTAGCCAGAAGCTACATTCCCAGATAACTTCCCAAGGAGAAGTGTTCTTTTTCAGGAATTCCTATATATCAACTCAAAGAGTTGAAGTTATTGGACTGCAACCCACAAATTATATAGAAAGGTATGCCAAACAACAGCACAGGATTATAGCAATGAAAAGCCTAGACCGGTAATCAGAATATTTCACTTACTCACAGAAAATCTACTCTTTCCAGCCACTTTTTGTTCACCCCTTGAAAATTTTGAAAATCATACTCACTCAAAATACTTGCCTTCCCAGTCAGTCTTTCAGTCTATATCAACAAGCTTACTTCAATGTGATGCCTTGGTTAAATCTCCCTCTGCAGATGAAGTTCAGCCAACATTTCTCCTTGAGAGATTTATTTCCACAGCAATTTGCTCTGTACCTTCTTCCAGACAGGGTAGGTGACTTTTTTCAGTGCTGGATGATCTGCTCACTGAAGCTTACAATGAAACTGCTCAATCCTCAAACACACCAAACCAAACTGAAGTAACAGGTAATTTTTCCTTGGCAAGACAGTCACTTGTCTAGCAGAACTGAAAACACAATATCCCAGCAGTAACCCCGAGTGGATGGAACTGGATAGTTAATACTGCAGTACAAAAGGGAGCTCTTTTTCAGAAGTTTTAAAAGAGGATTGTTTTCAGTGTAATATTCCTTAAATTTGACTAGCAGCACTACAGAATGGACCTCCAGCACACAGGTGGTAATGGGAATTAGTGAGCTCTTTCACTAGCTTCAGAACACACTCCTGGCCACATTAGCCACATCACCTCTGAACCATGTAAAACCCTCATCTGTTTAGGAACTTCCCATAAATCTGTTTGTCAACAAGCTGCTGTTTCAAGTTTTTCAACCACGAAAGCAAATACAATATAACAGGAAAACCACCTATAGTAAGAATTAATCAAATTTAGGAATATACATTATGGATACTTAAGGTGCATCAGAATGCCAATGATCAAATACACACAACCCCCCCACACACACATATTTCAACATATAATTTACAGACTTTTTACATTCTCCATATCACATACATATACACACACATATATATTTCAACATATAATTTACAGACTTTTTACATTCTCCATACTATATGCAGTCAGTTTACGTTTCAGGACAAGAAAGAGGGCACCTAAGTATCTACAGCTGACAAGTTTTTTTTCTGGTGTCATTAGAAAAAAAAAACCACAAAAACTAAACAAAACCCACCATGTAAAATGTTGTATTTTTTAATATTAAATGAAATTCAAAGAAATACTGTTTCCAATCAAGTGAAGCACCAGGAAACTGTCCCCATGCTCAGAGAGTATTACACAAGAACAGGCTATTCTGGAAAATCAGTAATTTAACTCTGAGGCATGCATGTTGTATGTGGGCGCACACACGTGGGTCAGAAATGTGACCAGTTCAACAATCAAATTGTCCAAAAAATGTCATGCAGATATTGCATCACTTGGATTCTGGCACTTTGCCTTCATTGCAAAAGCTGCCAACTTTTATTCTTAAGCACTGTCCTTTTCTGCAATTAAGGGTTCTGGAGATCTCAGATTAGATTCATTAAAACATCATTTTTCACAAATTCACTACAATCTAGTTTTACAAACCAAGTTAACTTCTTCACTTGCCATTCCAAGAAAATTCTATAACCCTGGTCATAAAGAGTCATCAGTAGTCCAAGTTTTTCTTCTTATAGCTGAGTAATCTCTACCTAGCCTACAAGTCAAACTTTAAGCCTTGTTTGGAAGTCCGAGGACTGAAATGTATGTCTTGCTTTTGACACAACCTATTAACAAATTAGATGTTAGTTTAATTCTTGTTATAATTAAGTAATTCTAGAAACAGTGACATCTTTACTTTTCACTTCACCAAAACACTGGTTCATAGAGCATTGATCAAAAAATCTAACACATTACCCACAGAGTCAGGAGGTACAACTGAGGGTTGAGGAAAAAAAAAAAAACAACAAAACAACACAACACCTACTTATAGCACAAACAACGAAAGTTTAGTCTGAATTATTGTCCTATTCCTTGAGAGACAGAACTCTGAAAGAGTCAATGTTGAAACAAAAGCCTTGACTATAGCTGTGTAGAGATGAACAAGACTGTGGCAGCAAAAGCGTAAAAAAAAACCCAAAAACCAACACAAACCCCCAAAAACACAACAAAACCACCAGAAACACCACCAAAACACAAGAAGTCTATTCAGCCATTCTGAACTTGAGCCAATTCCTACCCACTCCAAAGACGCAAGGAAGTAAACAAAGATATCTCATTTAGATTGGAAGCAAAGAAATCGGAGTTCTGATAAACAGCAAGGAATCCAGGTTGTCGGTATTAAAATAAGGCATTGGATGTGTGCTGAGGAGAAATGGAGAGGCAAAACAGAAAGTTCTAGTCAATTCCTACATAAACATGGGCAGTCAAAATAAGTATAACAAAACATGGCATTTCAGGATTTGGTTTAATGGCCGTGGTGATGTTAGGTTGACATGTTGCTAGACTACATGATCTGGAAGGTATTTTCCAACCAAAACAATTCTAAGATTCCTTCAGAAGGGCTAAATTCAAGATCAGAAAAGAACAGTCAAAGCCACAGGAACCATTGCAAGACAAGATTTATCTGTATGTGTAACAGAATTGTAAAATAGTAAGGTTGGAAGGGACCTCAAAGACCATCTAGTTCCAACCCCCTGCCATAAGCAGGAACACCAACCACTAGTACAGGTTGTTCAAGGCCTCATAACTTTCTCCTAACATCCAGTTTAAATATCCCCTCTGCCAGTTTAAACCCACTGCCCCTAGTCCTGTCATTGTAAGACCTGTAAATAGTCCCTCCCCAGCTTTCCTGTAGACCCCTTTCAGATACTGGAAGGCTACTGTAAGGTCTCCTGGAAGCCTTCTCTTCTCCAGGCTGAAGAGCTCCAAATCTCATAGCCTGTCCTTACAGTAAAGCTGCTCCAGCCCTCTGATCATCTTTGTGGCCCTCCTCTGGACTCACTCCCAACAGTTCCATGCCCTTCCTGTGCTGAAGGTTCCAGAACTGTACAGAGGACTCCAGGTGGGCTCTCACGAGAGCAGAGCAAAGGGGCAGAATCACCTCCCTTGCCCTGCTGCCCACACTGCTCTTGATGCAGGACTCGGTTGCTGCCTGGGCTGTGCACACACACTGCAGACTCATGCTGAGCTTTTCATCAACCCAGACCCCAAGGTGCTTTTCCTCAGGGCTGCTCTCCAGCCATTCACCACCCAGCCTGTATTTGTGTTTGGGATTGTGTCTACCCAGATGCAGGACCTTGCACTTGGCGCCTTGTTGAATTTCATGATGTTGGCTTGGGTCCTCCTCTCCAGCCTGTCCAGGTCCCTCTGGATGGCATCTGTGTGTCAGCACACCGTATATGAAGAAAGAAGAGGAAAAAGACTACTAACATTTCTGGGAATCCCTAATTTTTCTTGGAGCTGTGGTAGAGGTAGCACACTATGCAGAAAAACAATCTGTGGTCTGGTAACAGAGTAGGACTTTGGCCAATGAGTGTATAGTCCTGGAAAAGATGTCCTTTACACAGTATAGAAAGCCAATCAAGACAAATTCAAAGTACTTCCTTTATTGAAGTTCTGCAGAATCAGAACAGGAAGGACATGGAAGTGTTGGAGTGGGTCCAGAGGAGGGCCATGAGGATGATCAGAGGGCTGGAGCAGCTCTCCTATGAGAACAGGCTGAGAGAGTTGGGGCTCTTCTGCCTGGAGAAGAAAAGGTTTCCAGGAGACCTTACAGTAGCCTTCCAGTATCTGAAGGAGGTCTACAGGAAGGCCGAGGAGGGACTATTTACAAGGTCTTGCAATGACAGGACAAGGGTCAATGGGTTTAAACTGGCAGAGGGAAGATTTAGACTAGATGTTTGGAGGAAGTTCTTTCCAGTGAGGGTGGTGAAGCACTGGAGCAGGTTGCCCAGGGAGGTTGTGGCTGCTCCCTCCCTGGAGGTGTTCAAGGCCAGCTTGGACAAGGCCTTGAGTGACCTGTACTAGTGGGAGGTGTCCCTGCCTAGGGCAGAGGGTTGAAACTAGATGATCCTTGAGGTCCCTTCCAACCTTATCATTCCATGATTCTATGAATCAGATGCTGAGCAACATATCACAAATCCAGTGCAAGTTTGCAGTATGATTGGTTATACGATTTTACACCACAAATTTGTATGCATGCTCCCTCCATCAGTTATCTCATTAACCATACTAAGGTGGTCCTACATTTACATATGAATTCTTCTAGCAGTGTGGAGTTTAGCATTAATACCACCACAAGATATGTAGAGGAGACACCTGTTTTGACCTTTCTCCAAATCTGTCTCCAGTTTATGTAAGGAAGCCACAATGAAGCACTATGTACAAAATGTGACAGAATCTTACTGTCTTTAAGTACTGCTGTTAGGTACTGTGCCTTGTTTCTGATTATTTTACCTTCAAGGTCATCCTGTCCTACAGTCTTAAGGGCCTTCCATTCTTGTTATCCTGCTTTCAAATCAGTTCATTATGAGGTTATTTGGCCTAAAATTTTTTAACTCTATCCTTCCAACACCAAGCATAGTAAACCAAATTTTTCAGAGCTATTTTTCTTTTGTTTGTCAGTTTTTGGGTTTTTTTTAAGAACACAATTGTAAGTTTTAGCAGTACTTAAAAGATTAAGGCCCCGGTGGAGAGGTGGGGTCATGCTTAGCTTCAACAGGGTATGAAGAAAGTGTTAATAAATATGATTAAATTGGAGCTGTAAGCACAATCTTCACAAGAAGGGTCTTGCCGTACACACATGCAATGCAAAATCTCCTCTATCCCTAATTAGGATTGACAAAACATGTATCTCATACCAAAAGCAATGAGAAAAGTAATACAGAGAAAAAGAAACATAACTGTCCTACGTTTTATATTTTGAAAGAGATGGCAAAACCATTATAGGGTCAAGATCTGAAAATGTTTAAATATATACTCAAGCATTTGCCAGAAAGAGTAATAAACTCTTCTAATGGTTCCCTGAAGCTAATATATGGAGAACGAAGGTATAATCAAGTCCTAACTACTACCAAGGTATCTATGTTGACATTTCTCTGTTCCATGTAGGTTCACATAAACTGAGTATGCTGCAATTATATTTAGTTACTGTAGCTCAAAAAGCAGGTCTCCAGTAGGATTAATCCTACATTGATGAAACTCTGTAATAGATCATTACAGTTGTTTTTTTTTTAAATCAAGAAGTCTTCATGAAGTCTAAGGAGACTTCACCTGTCAGTAAGAGATTTGGGAACAGCAAACTCCAAAAACTTGGGTCAATCAGAACTTTAGGGAACAATGAAACCTGACACAAACAAAACCTCTCAATTCAGGTTCCTGAACTCTGAAGAACATGCCTTGGGCTGAGCAGATAGACACACTGCCCTAACACATGTGAATGGGGTTGAAAAAAAAAAATGTTAAAAGTTTATAGTGAAAATCAACATTACAAAATATCCTCCAAATTGGTTATACTGCTGTGCAGAGATGAAAAGCAACAATGGTTAGGTTGAAATGTTGCGCTGACACTCAGCTGCCCATATAAAATTATATTCCAGAGTTAAGGCTACTTCACTCACACCATCATGTCTTCAGAATACCTCCTTATGAGAACCATTCACTGTTGAACAGTGTCTGGTGGGAATATGTTGCCTACAAGACACTAGTATTGAAAATAAGTATGACAAAGTTGTAGGCTTTATGCCGTGTGGCAGTCACAATTGTCAAAGCATAAAGCTTCAAGATAAGCTGAATGAGCAGAAATGCCTACTTCCGTGAGCCAGGAAAAGATGTTACGGCCAATCTTGCCAGACAAGTCTGTGGAAGGTCATGTATTGTCACCTCCTCTGCTCTTAACACACTAAATTACATAATAGTCAGCTGAAATATCAACAATAACCCAGGAGGAATTATACAGTAAGAGCAGGAATAGGCTTGTATGAGTTTTCTGTGCTTATTCCAGTATTTTCCAGTTGTTGCAGAACTGCAGCATCGCCAGTGATGCCAACACTGCTTCACCGCTCCTGTGAATGCCCCTTCCACCTTAGGTGGCATCTCTCTCTCGAATAGCTAAGGAGTTCTCTCTTTGCTAGTTCGAACTTCTCTATTAAGTTCAATTTCTAAGGGACACTTGGAAAAAGTCAATTATGTAAGCAAAGGTGAAAGTCAGCTAGAACAAGTGTTCAGGTCAAGAATAACAAGTCTGAATATAGCATTCTATCTGCAAACACAAATAAAGCATTAATTGTATTCTCTCTCACCCATTTTAGGTTATCACCTTCATTACTCATATCCAGACAAAGAGAGTATCAATTGAGTAGTTAGATCATTGATGATTGCTGTTATATGAAAAAAAGCTGACTCAGAGCACTTTCCAGCACAGTCAAATGAGGCATTTACTTCTCCAAACTGTACTTTTCAAAAACACTTGGCCATGTGTAAAAGGAGAGGTACAGTACACCTACAAAAAAGTAGATAAATCCTAAGCTGGCAAATACCAGTGCTGGGTGTACAGGGAATATAAACTCACAATCTCCAACCTGAGGGGAGTTTTATGTTGGGCAAATGTTGAACTGCATAGCAGTCGACTTGTATGTTGGCTTGAAGACTCTACATTAAAGGCTGTAAAGAAAGTTGTTTAGCTACAGGAGAAAGTGGATTCTGAGGCTAAACTAACAATTCACTCACTCACTAAGGCAATTTAAGGGAGAACAGTCTAACTATCTAACGGATAAGGCAACTGTTCCCAGGTGAAGGGCCATTACACTGAAGAAAAGAGCAAATAGGAAGGATGGTGCAGCAATTAAACAACAGCAGAGAGATGTATGACACTGTAAATGCAGGTCCCCTTTCAATACTGAAGGACTTGTTATCAAATGCTAAAAGTGGGGTGGGGGGGGGAAATAATGTCTTGGAATTAGCATGGAAATAGGTTATATTCATTCTAATGCATTGGATGAATACAAACCAAAAGCCAGTCTTATTCTTGTGGGACACCTGATATTTTTAAACTATGAGCAGCTGTAACATCTTTCTGTAGTATCCCATATTCAAAGCAATGGCAAAGGTTAAGAACAGTTTTAGCACTTAATCCAATTCTTGAATTAATGGGATAGCATCCGAGCCTCAGAAGCAATGAACACACTTCCAATGGGTTGGCACTAATCATGCATGCCCTGTCGCAGAGCTGACACTGGGAAGAACCTCACATGCAGGGGACACCAAGCCACATCAGCAGCTTCATCTTCAGCTAGCTACTGACAGTAAGAGTGGCAAGTGCATACACTGCCCATCCACATACAGTCAGTACACTAAAGAGTGTTGTCTTACTCATAGACAAGTTAATTGTATTTTAGAACACATTTATACCATGTTGTTTTGTTTCCACCCTTTTCTGTTAAGAACGGTCCCCCAGCTTCTTAACAAGAGAGCAGGAGAACAAATCAAAGAGTATCCCCTTAAAAAGAAAATCTACTCAGTACGAATTACTCTTTTAAGCATAAGTAAGAGGGGGGGGTTAGCTACAGAGGAACATTGTACTTAAACAAGGTGTGCATCAGATACAAAGTTCTTGTTCAAACTGTCCTCTTCAAGGGACTTAGAAAGGAGGAACCAGTAACACACACATTGCATGCACTTAAAATTTTCCACCAAGTATTTCAGTGGTCCCCAGCTGCCTTTAAAAAACTATTTCAGTAGAGTGGGAGTAGTCAAAAAACCCTGCAAGCAGAGAGAATAGCAGCTATGGAGAAGTACCCAGACTACAGCAGACCTACAAGTCTCACCATCACAGCTTCACAGGCAGGACCTTCCAGAGCTGATAGAGCTATCCCCCTGCTCAGCCATCTGGGATAGTAATCACAACTAAGCCCACAAACGGCTTCTGGTAGCAGGGCTGCACCTGCAAGTGATTTGCCAGGACAGATCTACCAGGTAGGGGAATATTTTTCCATGCATCACTGAAACATACAGCTTTACCAAAAGAAATAGAGAGCTTAAAGCCTTCAAAACTGAACATGAAACATGGGAGCCAGAAAGAAAGCACAGCAACTACATTTCTCTTCTGCCTAAGAGCACTGTTCATCTCCTCTCCTCTGAGGAAGAGCCTTCAACTACTGATCCCTGATTCAAACAAACAAAACCAAACAAAAACTGCAACCCAACACCACAAAACAATCCAAACCAAACAAAAAACCCAACTTCTTCCACCATAGCTTTCAAGAGCCTTTAAGCACTTTTAAAGTAAAGTGAATTGTCTGACTTAAATGCATGGGAAAAACTAAAAAGTGGATTTTTTTAAAAAAAGTTTTATACCATCTTCTTCATCCCTTCACACCCATTTAATTGCAGACTGAAGTGTTTGGGTTTTTTTGATGGAGAGAGGATAAAAAAAGCAGTGCATTTGAGATAAATTAGCAATTTCTGGTAGACACAGAAAAGATCTGATCTGCTGAAAACAACTGTGTGTTTTTTGTAACACTAGTAAAAACCCCTTCAAGATAAATGCCTTTCTTTAAAAATAATTGCTTATATTACATCCTTTCAATATAGACACCACTTAGTCTAAAGCAGGAGAAAGGCTATATTCAGTATTACACGGTGATACAGCATTAATCCTGAGTCACAAATGAGGACTTCGCTGGGATGAAGAAAAAAAAAAAGCAAAGAAAAGAAATCAAGCCTACATGCTAATATTTCTGGATGTAGGAGTGAAATCAACAGCCTTGAGTGAAAGACTGAGGCTATCTCCTGAACACACAGAGACAGTCCAGCAATCAGCATGTGAGCCAGAAAGAGCATCCACAGTGCACAGCATCTGTTAAAGGGCTAGATAGAAATGACAAACCAGGCCCCTAGGAGGCAAATATCTATAGTTTTGGACTGCATAATAATATCATAATTGTGAGACTTACCTTTTCTCTCTCTTTTTTTTTTTTTTTAAAACTAAATTTAATAACAGTTGACCCATGGTTCCTGATTCAGATTTCTGGTTTCTAGAAAAACTAACTGCTTAATGTTAGCAATACCACTGGATCTCTTGGGACACGTCTACATATTCAGACATCTACTTCTTAAAAATCAGAGTGCTGGAAAGCCACCATTACTTTTCATCCTTAAACTCTTCTCTAGGCTCTCAAGATGCCCAATCCATGTTCTGTGTCTCTCTACTACATGGAACATTCCTCAGCAGAGAGTGAAGTAACCTGCCAAACACAGACTTGAACTTCTTCAGGAAAAACATAGCTCAAATTTCTTCACCCTTGGGACCCAGATCATCACAAAGAAAAGCAAATATCATGATCGCTATCACAAATCAGCATGCATGTGCCAGCAAAGTTTCAATTTCTTAATTGCTCTGTTGTCAGTTGGTGTGGGTTTGGTTTTTTTTTTCCCCAATTGTTCCATGATGATTTGCATTAGTAATACTGTTGCTGGGGCAACTGCAGAACATGTGTCCCCATGCAAGTATTTAAATTTCAGAGAGCAACACTCTTGTTACAATTTCAAGACCAAAATTCAATTGTACTTATCACTTTATAAGTCAAACCTGTCCTGTAGATAATCATAGTGCATTAGCATAGTGCGTAATTAATTCAAATCATCACTGTGCATGAACCTGCAGCTTTAGGTGCAAAGTATTTCAGGAAATTAAAAAAAACCAAACAACAACTGTCATGTACACAATCATCTCATCTAGCATGTGCAGCTGAGGTCTGTGACTTCCATACAGCTTCATCAAAACCCAAGATTTTAAGCTGGACAACACAAAACCAGCATCAGTACAAGTCATTAAACACACATGTAAACTTCATCTTATTTCTCTTAACAGGTATTTCCAGAAAAAGATACTTAGCACAGTCAGAATAATGCAGACAGACAAGCAGTGGCTGTCTGATGAAAAGAGAGCAACATGGGAAAGAAATACAAAACACAGAAAGACTAGATAATAGTTTTAATGACTTTTTAATCTTTTATCAAAGTAGCTAGCACAATGAAGTTACATAAAACACAGCAAATCTCAATGAGACAGTGGCCTTCGTTCTACTGGGGACAGCGTAATTCACCACACAAACTGTCAGGCAAGACAGATGCCTCTCACTCAATGTGCAGCAGAAAGGAGGTTACTCAAAGTCTGGAAGACATGCAGACTTTGGCAGAACCAGCAGTACCTGGGCCATAGGTCTTTTTAGCTGGGTAAAGCACATACTGCTCTCAACAGAAACACCATAAACCCAATAGCAGAAACACAGTGAAAGGACAACAGGATGTGCCCACATGTAGATTCTCAGAAGAGGTGAGAAGTGTTAGTTAAAGCTCTGGCTGGAGCCAGCTTCTCTGCTCACCATTGTCAAGGCAGTGTCATGCCACCTGTTTCCTCCTGTGTTCAACAAAAGAAGTTTAATTGCATATAATTGCAAATGATTACGGCTAGATAAGAAAAATCCATCTCTGTCACTTTGTCTTACAGAGCAAAATAAGCAGGCCACCATCATGATCTACAGTTTTAACTAGCTCAGGTCAAATGTGTATTCAATCCAACAGAGTCATTCAGTGATTCACTTTGAAATCAAGAGTTTTGGAGTGTTTTCATGTTCAACAAAACAGATTTTCCTAGGTTATTCCTAGGTAAAAATTAATTGACACTGAAGCACTAGTTTACTTCTGTCAGTGAAAGCCACTTGTTCAGGCAGCATTGAAAACTGTTATGAATAAAACACCTTGTTAGAAAAATCAAACTCGAATGGTTCAAGCGCTGTAGACTTCACAATAAAACCATGTCAAAGTTACCAAATGTGCAGAGGTTGCAGCCTACACCAATAACATATGAAATACATCCTGATGAAAACATCTAGACACCAAGAACTAATAATATATTCCAGATACTTGTGGGTTTAGGAATACAAACTTTTCAGTTGCAATATTGCCATGTAATTTTGTGTTTAAGTCAGACTGATCAAATGTATTCATTTTAAATAACCACAGTTTGAAAAACATGCATTTCTCAGATATCAAGCTATCAGGAAAACCATCCCTCAGCTTAGCTACTTTAAGCAATGAAGAAGAACTAAGAGAAACTCCTATTTGAAGAATGAAGTCTGGTTATCAGAAATATTACAGACAGTTAAGTTACTCTGACACTAGCTGGGTTTTATTTTGCTCTAAAGCAAGTCTGCAAAACACTCAGGTGAAGCCAGGCCTCATCAGAGTTTTACTGGCATAAAGACTAACAGTGTTAGAAAGGAACTGAACTTGCTAAACTCACTTCATCAGATGTTTGCCATGACATGGTGAGTAATTCTGCTTGGCAGGGAAAAGCACACATTTTGGTATACTAATGGGACTCATCTAGGAAGTGGTGCATTGAGGAAGGATCTATGAAAACAGAATTATTTAAACAAGGACTTATCAAGAACATGCAATGGTTTGAGCCAACCATTCTTTCAGTAATGCTGACTGTGATGCAGAACGCACTGTACCACAATGCCTTTCTTACTGAACCATTCCAGCAATCACATCAAATTGGGAATGTAGCATCCATTTCATGGATCAGGAATTGGATGTTAGAGTACATTACTTTGAGCTTAATGGTAGGCAGAAGTTCTCCAGATGAACCATTTACCACACGGCTCAGAATGCATAACCAAATGCCCTTAATGCCCTGGTACTTGTAGGGCATGCATTAGCATTCCCACATAGACAAGATTTCCACCATAAAGTAAACCACCTAAATCACTAGCACACTCTAAAAACATGAGTGAACTTTCTGAAGGTGACAAGATCTGGGTAATATTTTCCATGCAGCCTTACTCTGCCTCTTCCAATCAGCCCATATACAGTAATCTACCATCTTCTGGGCACCATTCAGCTGCTAAGTGCTATCATGCTAGCACAAACCTTACTTATATACCCAGTCATTAATTTGTCAGTTTTCAGCACCAAGCATATGTGAAACACACATCAATGCAGCAAAGAGATCAGTGACTAAGAGTAAATTGGGGTGGTTTAAGAGAAGCATCAGCAAATTACATAGCTTTGCAAGCAAACACACAGCTCTCACTAGCAGCAGTATTTATGCTAACGGCTTCCTTTCCCCTTCCCTTGGAGTGCCAAATTTCTCACCTGTGGTTACCCTCAATATGCTTATCCCAACCAATGCTGGGTAGGTGTTTCACGTGGTTCATCTCATGAAGGAGAAGTAGTGCTCCCAGCACTAGAGCAGTAGCCAATCACCAGAAGACAAATCATTTTGGTAAACGGATGGCTGCTCCTCATCGCAACTGTTTGTGTTCTGCGTAGGAAACTGCGCACAAAACACAATTGCGAGAGTTCACAGAGGAGAGAGCACCCCATGCTGTGTGTTCAGGGCTTACCTGCGGTCCTCTGCACCAGCACAGAGCCTCGCTCCTCCAGATCATCTGCCCCACAGACACAGGGAAGAACACAGCTTCTCCTTCCTGATTTCTTTACCCTTTGCACTAGGGGAGAAAGGGGCTGGAACGGACAAGCTCATCACAGTCCTTATTCCACCAGGTGGTCTTAGGATGCTTGCGCTGTCTGGGGCATCTGGTGTCACTGCAGTCACTCGGTAACATGCAACTTCGGGTCGCCCATGACAGCAACAGCCAGCAAGTGACAACCAGAGCACCCAAGTTTAAACACGTTCCTTTTCACACAGTCAGAAACACAGCACGGTGAGCATATCTGTATAACGCTTTCCAAAAATCGTTACCACAATGACCCGCATAGCCCGCTACTCCAAACTGCTAAAAGTACCTGCAGCAAGATAGCCTTCTGCGGCAGGTGACCAAAACACTGTACTGACAGCACGATCACCTCGGTGCCTGGAGACGGCGGCGGGACACACCTCTGCGGAAGACACCGCTCTGTTGCCACACGGAAGGCAGCGGGCGTTATCTATCCCTTCTCCTTCTGCCTCCGGAGTGAAAAAAGGTGCCGCCGAGGGTGAGGGATGCGAGAGCATCAGCGGGCTTTTCCCCCGGGGCGCGGCCTACCCCTGTGCTGCCGCCCGCCGTGAGGGGGTCGGAGGCCGCAGCGCCGCCGCCCGCCCGCACCTCCCTTTTCCTCAGGCAGCGGGTGCGCGAAGGCACGACGGAGCGCGCCAGAGCACCGGAGCTCCCCGCCGCCGTCCTTCGCTCCTGTTGACACCTGCTGGGGGTGACACCGGCCCTCAGAGCCGTCCGCCTGGGGAGGGGGCGGGGAACGGGGCTGAAGCGCGGGCGAGCGGCGTTGGCCGAGGCGCGGTGCCGCGCTGCCGTGGCCCCGGCAGGACTCACCGTAGATCATGGCCAGGCCAGTCTCATGGAGAAAGCGGACGCGGCGGTGCTTGAAAAGCCAGATGGTAAGAATGGTCAGAGTGAGGAGCAAAATGAAGGTGAGGAGGCTCACACTGTCCTGACGATGGCTCTCCTCCGCCTCCTTCTCGGTGGCGAGCTCCTCCATGGCGCTGCTGCTGCCGCTGCTCCCCTCTGCTGCCCGCAGCCCACCGGCTGCCAGCAGGAGAAGAGGCAGCACCGGCAGCCGGCGCTGCAGGGGCANGGGTACTGCCCACCGCTTGGCCGCCGGGGGAGGGAGAGAGAGAGAAAGGGGACGGCAAGAAGGAACGGCCCCAGAGCGCAAGACCACGCCTGCTACCGCCTACACCGGCACCTTAAAGGCGCAGCCCTTGCCGGCAGCTGCCTCGGCCGAGCAGCGTAGCCTTGTCTGCCGTGGATTCTCAGTGCTCTTCCTCCCTCCCTCGTGCCCGGTCCCGCCACACCACTATCCACCCTCCACCTTCATGGAGGTAAAGCGGTAAGAGTAGCTGGGCTGGGTAAGAACTGCCTCGCCGTGGAGCTGCTTCGAGACCCGCAGGTGCTGCCTCGGTGGAGCGAGCAGTGCTGTGGGGTCAGTCCCACTGTTGCTCTCGCTCTTCCCGCTTCTCACAGCATGGGTGCGATGCTGCAAATCATCACCGTGGAGCCAGCTCTGCCAGTATCCGAGACCTAACAGAGGCAGGAGGTGATGAGCTCAATGGGAGCGCGAAAGAAACACAGACGCTGGTCGCTCTGGGTCTCTGTGAGTTGGCAAAAATTTTCCCATATGACTGAGAAAACCTACATTGCTAACTAGAGTTTTCCCGTCCAAACACACCTTACTGGAGATTTGCTTCTAGGAAATAAATACAGTTAGTTGTTATTTTTCAGCTGAAATTTCTTTGCTGGGGAAAAAAAAATGTAGAGTATACGCCTACTCTTTTTAGATCATCTCACTTTGTGAGAAAGAAAAAAAAAGTGATTTTTTGCTGTTCACAAACAAGCCAAAATAATAACCTTCTTTTAAAAAAGTAAAAATAAAAACAAAAAAACAAAACCAAAGCCCCAAGGATTTCTGAGTAATAAAAATGTTTGCTTTTAAACAAATGTGAACACTTTAAAACTCGGGTTTCTGGGATTTTCTTGTTTCTATCAGATCCAAGAGGAGTGTGCTTTGCCCTTGTTTATCAGAGGTCTTCCTTCCCAGTTTCAAGTGGTGATGTGAGCAGTATCGACATTTTTGTTTCTGTGACAGATTTTTTATTTACAGTCACATTGTCTAACATATATTTTGGCAATTATTTGGTATTTTAAAAATCAGAATAAATTTTTAGCCACGTGTTTAGCTGTTATATGGCACATACTATCTCCTTTAGGACTGTTCTGTTTCTTAACAATGCTGCCTGGCCATTTCAGAGGGTGTTTATTGAAGTGGTCTAGTTACAAGAATCTATCTTTGAAACTTTCTCTGTTCCTGCTGATGGGTCTGGAATTGTCTCCTGTAACACGTATTTTTGTTTAGGAGACTCCTTTTTAGAAACATTTCAAGATGACAGCTATGTAAATCCACATTTTTATTTGTATATAGTCTTTTTAAATATGGTATTTACGCAAAGTCCTCAACAACCTTCCGAATCCAGTATAATTACATGCAATTAGCTTTAAATATTTGTGCAAGGCTGAAAGTTTGTGTTGATAGTGCCATCATTTGTGAACCTCTTGGAGATGAAACATTCATTTGCCCTGAAGACTTAGCTCTTAAACTTACGTTAACTATTAAAAATTGCTGCCTCAAGACTGCCTTACATTAAGTCTCTCATTCAAAATTATAATTTCTAATATAATGAGAGCATTATACACAATGCAGATTTAGTGGTGTCTTTAGTATATACAACCTACATACAACATAATGTATATCTTTAAGTTACAACCTACAGGACTCACAGGAAACTACCAGTGTGCAATAACATGCTATGTATAATGCCAATTAAGTTGTAAAATAGAAAGCTGAATGACAATAGAAGGCTTTATTCTAGTTGGGTTTTTTTGGTTGGTTGGGTTTTGTGTGTGTGTGTGTGTTTTATGTGTACTGCAGCTCTTTTTAAGAAGACGGTATTTATGTACATTGTAATTTCATCTGCCTCTCAGCTCAGCTGCAGTCAGGGTCTTAAGTTACTTTGTGCAAAGTCTATTGCTCAACCTATGTTTTATCCTTCAACATCTTCACGGTTCAGTATGCGCCACTATGCTTCTTGCTCTCCATGGAACTATGATAAATCTTTCGGCAAATTTTTAATAGTTAAGTATAATAGTCTAACTTCACTTTAAAAAAAAAAACAAAACCAAAAACAAAACAACAGCAGCATTATGTTGTTTGTAGAGGAAAGCATTCATCAGTAGTTGTGTGTCACTGACACCATCAGCACAAGCTTTAAAACTCCACATTCATATTTATGAGTGTTTTCACCACNATGTATATATATATATATATTCACCACTGTTCTGCACAAAATTGGTCACAACTTATCCTTCCTCTGGACAATGTGGGTATAACTAAATCCCATATTAAAACTAGTGTTGGGAGTATGATTGCTTCTGTCCATGTAGGGCATTGAAGTTAAATATATAATTAAATTCTCTTCAACTAATTGTTCTGTCTAATACGTTGTTGCCAGGGAATTTGATATGCATAGTATATTTGGTTCATACAGGCCAAAGTTTGCTGTCTCTTTGTAGATTGATATCACAGTGTATGAATAGTTTAACTGATTTAAACAGAATCATCTGGAGTGTACGATATCAAATAAGAAGATATTGAGTCAAGCTTGTCACACCACAGTAAACCAGGCTGCATCCCTTTAAGACAGCTGTGCTCACACAGCTTGCTTTCTCACAGAGGTGTAGCTAACAGATTGCTGTGGTGTTTTCAGTCCATGAGGAACATCAGAGATTTCACCTCAAGGGTTTGCTCCATCACTGTAATAGTGCTGTGGTTACTGTTCATAATCCAGGCTTTTTCTGGCAGGCCTCCACCTGCCTTCCCAAGCTGTTCTGTGCTAAAAAAACTCCTTCATGTTCTCCATAGGTGGGACCTAAATGATGCCTCTGGTAGCCAGCAAGTATGACACCAAGCTGGGGGCTGATGTTGCTGGGTTGGAGGGCAGAAGGGAAGGGCTCTGCAGCAGGACCTCGACCGCCTGGACAGATGGGCAGAGTCCAACGGGATAGCATTCAATAAATCCAAGTGCCGGGTGTTGCACTTTGGCCACAACAACCCCATGCAGAGCTACAGGGTGGGGTGGGAGTGGCTGGAGAGCAGCCAAACAGAAAGGGATCTGGGGGTGCTGATTGACACCCGCCTAAACATGAGCCAGCAGTGTGCCCAGGTGGCCAAGAAGGCCAATGGCATCCTGGCCTGCATCAGGAACAGTGTGGCCAGCAGGAGCAGGGAGGTCATTCTCCCCCTGTACTCTGCACTGGTTAGGCCACACCTTGAGTACTGTGTCCGGTTCTGGGTCCCTCAATTTAAGAAGGACATTGAGGTGCTTGAGTGTGTCCAGAGAAGGGCAAGGAGGCTGGTGAGAGGCCTCGAGCACAAGCCCTATGAAGAGAGGCTGAGGGAGCTGGGATTGTTTAGCCTGGAGAAGAGGAGGCTCAGGGGGGACCTTATTGCTGTCTACAACTACCTGAAGGGTGGTTGTAGCCAGGGGGATGTTACCTTCTTCTCTCAGGCAACCAGCACCAGAACAAGAGGACACAGTCTCAAGCTACACCAGGGGAAGTTTAGGCTGGAGAGAGTCATTGGCTACTGGAATGTGCTGCCCAGGGAGGTGGTGGAGTCACCGTCCCTGGAGGTGTTCAAGGCGCGTTTGCACGTGGCACTTGGTGCCATGGTCTAGTCTTGAGGTCTGTGGTAACGGGTTGGACTTGATGATCTTTGAGGTCTTTTCCAACCCTGGTGATACTGTGATACTGTGATGTTGCAGAAGTCAATCCGCCTGCTTAGAAAAATTACCATTTTGTTCTAACCCTGCTTTCTTCTCGTTTGTTGTTTTATAATCTGGTCCCAGGTAGAAGCCTTTGATCTGCTTTCTATTTGAGACTCTGTGAGGTAGGAACAATGAAGTGTACTTAGGGAGATGGAAAGTGATGGCTGAGTGGGATCACAAGAATAGTATCAAAGCCTTAAAACTAAGGCTATGAGATGGCACTGAAATACAGTGAAGGACAAAACCTAGCCATTCAACAGAGTTCAAACATACCTGGAAGGATACAGGAGGATTTTGGTATGAAATGCTAATAAATATGTGTGCTTACACGTAGTTGATGGTTGACCTGTAGGATTAATTCACATGAGTCAGATCAAAACACCTTAGTTATGGATCAGCCCAACCCATTCCTTTTGCCTACCAGTATTCTCTTATCAGAAAATTCATCCTGCCAGGAGCACCAACAAATAGCCCCTTCAGCATGTTTTGTAGTTTACTTTCTTATGAAAGTCATTGTTATCACATAGACTGATAGGCATTTCAAGTTTATTCCTATTCCCAGAGTTGAATAATGTCATCTGAGGCAAATCCAAGGTCCTACTGTCAAACACGACTCTCCCTCTGAGCTACTGGCAGTGACGTTGTCCACTCCTTGTCAGTAACCCTGAAGAGGTTGCACTCTGTAGAGACCTTTTTCTGTATTACACAAATCTGTTGAGGCTGGCCCTTTGTGCTGGTGAAAGCAGCACTTTTGAGATTTTTCACTTATCTAACACTGTTGTAGGGCTGGTTCTGATAGAAGGCCTCATGGTTGCTTGTGCTTATTACAAGCTGGAAAATCAAACAAATCCCTATCTTAATATGTGGTGTGTTTATGCAGTTTCCCTTGTATGCTCAGATTTTTTAGCACATTAATCTAGAAGGCAGTAGAAAGTTGATTAGCAGGCAGGTCAGCCGTGTAGAGCAGCTAGCATGTCAGCCACTCCTTCCTCTTTTTCTTCTTTCTTCCCCTCTAAGCAAAATCCTCCCAACATTGTGCTTTAAAATGGCAACCCATTTTGAACCTATATGCAGCTTCTGTCAATAGTAGGATCATCTTGTGGGCTACCCTCTTGTGTCTGTGTAAGGCATCCCCACACCGTGGGATACCACAAAACATGCTCTATTGTAGATGTGGGTTTAGAGACAACTAAGCATTCTGCAATTAAATTCTGAAGAACATGTCATGTTTTCACTAGAGAACTAGTTTGAATCTCTAGTTTGTGCTAACAATTGTGACAGTACCAGTCCTGCCAAGGTGTCATATATCTGAGAAAATGTCAGTACTGTCATTTTCTATAAGTCATTTTCTGCAAATGCAGAAATCAACGTTGGCCTTTTGATTAGACAAAAGTCTGGCTAGAGTAAAAGTTGTTCTGTGATATTTGCAAGGTGCAAAAGTCACTCACTCTGCAGCCACGTCTCAGAGCTTTTATGTCACTGTAAACTTTCTAAGTGTCTGGGATGGTTATGAATAGAAATTTTATGTGGAGGGGTGCTCTGTCATCTTACCCATACTCAAATGGATTGCTTTCCTCCTCTAACTGTATGTGATGTCAGGAAGTGTCACCCTAGTAGGAACCGTTGGGTCTCATTCTCTGGTTACACTAGTTGAGAGGTAAACAGGACAAAAGATAAGGTGAAAGAAGCTGCTGGCAAGAGAGAAGATGGTTAGGACAGCTGTGCTTTGTGGGAGTCAGGGAAATAAGAGGTAGCTGTGTGAACTGGAAGGCTGGGAGATTATGGAGAGGGAGAACGTCTCAGGAGTAGCTGCATGTAACCAAGTAGAGAATGAATAACATGAGACCAGACAGTTCTAAGCCTGTATAAGTGTATAACTATATACTGCAATAAAGGGGTGATCTTGGATGTATCATATTGGTATTGATGGTCGTCTCATCTCGTGTTGTCCTTCACCCCATTCCTAGCGGCCCCAGGCATGCATGCAACTCCGCATCATCTAGTGACCCCAAAGTTCAGGACATGTATCATCTGGTGACCCCGACATCTAGTGACCCCGACAAGCGACAAAGCAGGTTTTCTTTTGTTCCTTAGAAGAAAGCAGTTCTCCACCCTTTTAAGCTGTACAGTTATGACTTTCAGCATTATAATGGCTCAAAGAAGCAGTTAAGCGATTAGTGTTCCTATCACTCCCCACCACATTCCCCATAAATAGTTAAACAAGTGAGTATCCTACTTTCATGGCTCAACTTGTGCCAGAAGAGTCTGAAAAAGTTCTGGAAAAGAGCAAATAAACCTCAGCTGAAGCACATGAACTCTAATTTAACATCCTGCTCAAATTAATCTTGTCTAGCCCTATGAGGACTTATGTGAACATCACTTGAAACTTCAAGCATGCTCACAGATGCTCTGTTACTGTCACCTGTCAGTTGACCACTAACAGACCAGAAACAGTGTCTACAGAGGGTTTCCTCAAAGAGAGTTTTAAAGCACAAGGGAAGAAAGACTAAGAACCTGGGTACAGTGCTGTGGCATTCAAGTCTGTTATAAATAGGTCTAGTCTATATTTCTACAATGATACTTAAACCTCTGACAAACCTTTTTGGGAAACCATGCTGTTCTATTCTTGACAGTGAAACATAAAGTCAAAATCATGCTTGATTCAATCCTGACTACACTCAATTTGCTATGCCTGTAGGCATCACATTGGCTAGAAAGTGAATCTGAGTAAAGTCATGCTAAGTACCTTGGCTTCACCCAGACTGGCAAAAATCTGAGAGAATGTCTCTTCAAAAGGATGAGAACAATATAATTGTCATTTTTTTTATTACTGTGGAAACGAAACTGCTGATTGACTATTACTGATACCATTTCACAGGGTTCACTAAGTTTTGCAAGAAATTTGCAGATATGTTTTTCAAAAGACTATGCAAACAGCCAGTTCCCCACAACCTAGGAGAACTCTGAGTCAGGGAGGTTGAAAGGACTCTCTAGCCAAAAGACATAGATGCAGAATAGGATAAGGTGATGCCAGTACTGGGAGCTGATTGTTTTTCTCCAAAAGTAAGTAAACTCAGGCTGGTCAGGGCAGTGTTGCTGAGTGAGTTTTAGCTCCTGAAAGGCTCTGGCTAATACCAATGGGCAGCTCTAAGTGAAAACATGTTGGCTCCAACAGTTGAGTCCTCTCAGAACAGATCTGCACCTACTAGAAAAAATATGAGGGTAAGGCTGGACCAAGTTGTGACAGAATGTGAGGTCTGACAGTTTCCTAAAAGCACTCCTATTTAAGGCAGAGCAGGATATGGATGATACAGATATGGAGTGTTTGTCATTTGGTTGACTACTAGGCTGTTGGCCAAAGGCAAGGAGAAGAAAGACACCAAAAGGCTTGAAATAAAAAGATGGAGAGCAGCTGTCAGATGCTTCAAGACACAATCAATATTGTTTCAGGCTGCACCCCCAAGACAGGAAAAGTCCAGGGCAGATATGTTAGTGGAACCAGTGTCATAACTAGGTCAGACACAAGCACCACACAGGCTATTGCAATGAAGGATTTTAGGTTATACTGCACTCGTTTCTTGCTTAATCTGTACTTTAGTGGATAGGATATTTCATCCCATAAAGAAGGCTTTTCTTGCTAATATTATTTGTATATTCACAGTTCCTCGTCCTTCCCCAGTGGTGTGCTATTCAAGACACATTCCAAGTTTGGGCAGTAGAATAGATGGGGTGATTTATTGTGCTATGGTTATTATCTGCATTCGAAGCAGGGACATCTAGAGGCCAACGAAGTGTCAGCAAATAGAGTCAATACAAACATCTACTAGATGTGGAGTATTAGAGCATTTTTCAACAGCGACGTAGATACTAAGTACATTGCATGACCTCTAGTGGTGTGAAGCCCGAGGCACTATCAAAGTCACTCCCAGCAGTCTGATATGGGCAGGCAAAAGCCAGGATTACAGTGGAACTATCACATATGTGCTGCTGTACCCCACCCTAATGCCAGCTTTATGCCATCCCGAATGTTCTCTCACTGCCAGGATACGACTGAGAAAAAAATTTCAATTCAGTTGAAATTCCAAACACCCAGCAGAGTAAATGTCTTCCAGCAATGCTTTCATTGTTAGCTAATCACACATGGTCATTAATCTTTCCTGCTTTGTCTTCATGTAGAAAAATAAGGAACCCAGCAACACCAGCACAAGAAGGAATGTTAGTGAGAACAGGGAGGTAAAGTTGGCAGTCCTCTCTGGAGTGACTCGGAAAGCCAAATAGAAATAACATTTTCTTTTAACATCATCAGCAGAAAAATGTTCTATTTCCTCGAGTTTGTGGGTCTTATTCCCTTGAAGAGGTGAAGACGTCATTGCTGACGTATCCTTAGAGGGTCCAGAGTCCCAACAGCCACAGAATGAGAGTAGGGATGATCTGGGCTACTGACTTGGGCATCAGAACAAGGTAGGATCAGGTCTACCAGAAAGAAGCTACTGGCACAAAGATGAGGTGGAAATGGAAAGAAATGTGGAAACAGGGAACACTGAACATGACTGTGTGATTAGGAAACCAGGCTTTCCCACAGGCCTGGAAGAAGGAAATAAGTGTTTTCACAGAGAGTTGCTGCTGCAGCCTCTCAGCAGGGCAGCCAACAGGTTTCAGGACACTCTAACTCAAGCAAGTTACATTCTTCAGAGTCGTGGGGCCTGTTTCCGTGGTTTTACTTCTCATGCATCATATTCTGTGGCCTCTGAGCCACAATGAGTGGAAAATATTTAAGTATTTAAATATTTAACTGAAGTAGACACACAGACAATTTGACAAAGTGCAACTGCAAAACATGTTCTGTTTTATTGGCACTAAAGTTGATTTTCACTCACATTTGGGTGTTTGGAGCTTTTGTCTAGCACACTTCTTTTACATTCATGGCATCTGGCTGTATGTTTTGATGTTTCCTAATTATTTGCTTGTTCTTTTCTATTTTTCACTCTTTAGTTCTTTGGTGTGTAAACAGCTGTGAACCACAGAGAGGAAC
This sequence comes from Eubucco bourcierii, assembly GCA_013396675.1. NCBI lineage: Eukaryota > Metazoa > Chordata > Aves > Piciformes > Ramphastidae > Eubucco > Eubucco bourcierii. The sequence goes on along the minus strand of VWZE01009718.1, from coordinate 613,270 downwards.
TTCAAAGCACAATGTTTTAAAATGAATAATTTTAAATAGGCAATATAAAAAACCTGACCACAAGCCAAGTTTAATACATAAAATTAACATTGTGTTTACCTTATCTTACACAAGTAATTCAGTTGCAACCTCTTTTCATATGCCTGAATAAGATTTGTAGTGGATTTGTTTCAAGGTATGATTTAAGGTATTTACTCAATATATTTATCTAAATAGAAATATCACCTTCTTAATTAGTGAGTACAATTTATCCAGTTGTGTGATGCTAAATTGCTGTAGCAGGCACCTTTGTGATGTATGCGTGAGCTGATTTGGCTTTGGTGCTTTCCAGGTGTAAGTCCTTTTAGGCATGGACTGAAGTTACAGAAAACTGATGGAAATAACTAATGATAAACAGTTTCACATGAGAAGTGTGATTTACTTAAAACAGCTTTGGAAGGTCAGCTTTAGACAGCTGAAGTTTTGGTGTCTGACTGTGTTCATCATCCTTTGTTGTTGTTATAGTTTACAAAGGAAAACAGACAGTTGAGTTATCTAGCATCCAAAAATGCTTATCTGATATTAATCACTATCCTAATTTTTTTTGTTGTGGTTTTTTGGGTGGTTTTGTTTTGTTTTTTTGACTGACTAGAATGAGATTGCTTAGGGTGACAAACTCATAGTTACATATATTATTAGAGCTGCTACAGTAGGGCTCAGGAAATATACTTGTGAATCTATTTTGATAGCAGTGGATCCCAGCAAGCACTGCAAAATCAAACAAACAACCAAAAAAGGCACTTTTTGATAACTTGCCTGAACTGAGCACGTGCAGTCACTTACAGAAGTAGAGGAGAGACAGGTTTTCCATTGTCCAATTATTGCATAGAATCATTAAGGTTGGAAAAGACCTCTAAGATCATCAATTCCAAATGTCAACCAGATACCACCAGGCCAAATAAACCATGTCCTGAAGTGCCATATCTACATGTTTTAACGCCTCCATGGATGGTGATTTCACTACCTCCCTGGGCAGCCTTTTCCAGTGCTTTACCACTCTTTCAGCAAAGAAATTATTCCCAATATCTAATCTAAACCTCCCTTGGTGCAATTTGATTCCATTTCCTCTTGTTTCATTGCTTGATATGAGGGAGAAGAGACCAACACCCACCTCACTACAACCTCATTTCAGATAGTTGTAGAGACCATTGAGATCGCACCTCAGTCTCCTCTTCTCCAGACTAAACAACCCTAGTTTCCTCCGCCATTCCTCGTGAGAGTTGTTCTCCAGATCCTTCACCAGGTTCATTACCCTTTTCTGGACACACTTCAGCACCTCAGTGTCCTTCTTGTAAAGGACAAAAACTGAACACAGTACTTAGGTGCTGAGTACATGGGCATGATCGATTCTCTACTGATGGCCACACTATTCCTGACACAGGCCAGGATGCTGTTTAGCACCTTGGCCACCTGGGCACACTGCTGCCTCATGTTCAGATGGCAGTCAACCAGCACTCCCAGCTCCTTTTCTGATGGGCAGCTTTCTAGCCACTCTACCCCAAGCCTGTAGTGCTGCATGGGGTGGTTCTGACCAGACTGCAGGACCAGCACTTGGCTTTGTTAAACGTCATAAAACTGACCTTGGCCCATCAATCCAGGGTCTCTAGATTCCTCTGCAGAGCCTTCCTGCCTTTGAGCAGTTCAATACATCCACCCAGCTTGGTGTCATCTGCAAATGTACTGAAGGTGTACTCAATCCCCTCATTCAGATCAATGATAAAGATACTAAACAAAACTGGCCCCAAAGCTGATCCCTGGGGAACAATACTTGTGACCAGCCACCAACTGTATTTACATGTGTTCACTACCACTATCTGAGCTTGGCCAGCCAGCCAGTTTTATACCCAGCAAAGAGAACAAAGAGATCTAAGCCATGAGCTGTCAGCTTCTCTTGGAGAAGGCTGTGGGAGACAGTGTCAAAGGCTTTAGTAAAGTCCTGACAAATAATATCCAGAGCCTTTCCCTACCCATTAGGTGGGTCACCTGGTCATAGAAGGAGATCAGGTTGATCAGGCAGAACCTGCCTTTCATGAAACCATGCTGATTATAAACAGGTATAATTATGAGTCTGTTTTTCTAGGGACACAGATCCTGATGTTTAGATCTGAAACAAAGTATGAGTCCCCAAGTAAGCCATCATTATTGGTCTTTGGTTTGTTTTTTTTCATTTGTCCTTGTCCTGATGCCTCTCCTGCTGAAAAAGTTTGAGAGGTTACTGCAGTCTTAATGATTTCCAAGCTCCTGGAAAGACAGGGACTGAAGCACAGGTTGAATAAGAAGAGATTTAACTTGCCTTAACTTGAAAAGATGTTCCCTTTTCCTGTTGCTTATTATCCAGCCCAGCACCAGGTTCTCATGACATGGCTATCCTTCCCTTCTTTTGACTTTTAAGCCAAGATAAATTAGCCTAAACGTTGATAGGTTACATGGAGTGTACTTAGCCCTGTAGAAGATCAGAGAATTCCTTTGGCATTTCACATTACAGTATTAAAATCAATACTTCCGTTTGGACTGAGAGGAAGGTCTTTCCACGTATCAGATTTGTGTAATTTGTACCTCTCCACAGCGAATGGGTCTATTTTGCAGCAGAATGTATCTTTCATTTCACCCTAGTTCCTCTCCATCTAAAAATTTTAATGTATTGGTTTCTGTACTGAACACTGCTGCTCCTTCAGTGCAAATCACACTATTTGAAAACCCATCTTAGTGTAACAAGTCTTCCTAACATGCAATCAAGGTTTGGAGTTTAAATTCTTCCAAATTATAATTACTTATTTTCTTTCCATCTGCAGTCTCTGCAGCATCCCTTGCTGTTTCATGTTAGCAACAGTTCAACTAATTTATTCCTCAGAGTCTTACAGGAACCTAGCAGTATTTCCAAAACTAGTGTCTAGAATGTTTGTTGTACATTCTGTTAAAAGACAGAAGGGGAAGAATAGGCAAAACAAATAGAATCCTGTGTTTGTTTCCCTTAATAGCAGGGGTTTTCAACAGTTAATGCAGAATATTTAACTATTTAGTTGCAGTCTCACTCGCTGGCTCAATATGATGCTGATTAAGTTTCATAAAAATCTTGACCTGTGTGTGGATTTTTCAGGGTTATAGATTCCTCTGCATTTCCCTAAAGTTAATGTAGGTAGAGCCCAGCCATGCAGTATGTTTTGTCAGGATTCCACCAAGGTCCAGGTAAACAGTGTCTTCTACATTCTTCTTGGAGACTGTACTTTTCTCACTTTTTGCCAGTCTGCCTGATAGCATCAGGAAGCCACTGTTCTCACCCACAAGCACAATGTGCATGGCAGGTTGGCACTATAAAGCCACCCCACAAAAATTATGTTAAGAGCTCGAAATTGGAAGACCATCAACAGACTATGCAACAATGTAAAATAAGACTTCATACTGACAAATTCTGATGAATTGTGCAATTACATATTAACATGTTGTTACCTCCAGCTACACAGCATGGTCTGATGCATGAATTAGAATCAAAGAATAATAGAATCATAGAATCAACCAGGTTGGAAGAAACCTTCAAGTTCATCCAGTCCAACCTATCACCCAGCCCTATCCGGTCAACTAGACCATGGCACTAAGTGCCTCATCCAGTCTTTTCTTGAACACCTCCAGGGATGGTGACTCTGCCACCTCCCTGGGCAGCCCATTCCAGTGGCAAATCACTCTTTATGAGGAACTTCCTCCTAATATCCAACCTATACCTCCCCTGGCACAACTTGAGACTGTGTCCCCTTGTTTTGTTGCTGGTTGCCTGGCAGAAGACAGCAATCCCCACCTGGCTACAACCTCTCTTCAGGAAGTTGTAGACAGCAATGAGGTCACACCTAAGCCTCCTCTTCTCCAGTCTAAGCAATCCCAGCTCCCTCAGCCTCTCCTCATAGGGCTTCTGCTCCAGGCCCCTCACCATCTCCTATTCTCCAACAGATTGAGACCCGCTCCTAACTTTATGTCGTCTGCTAACTTACTGATTCTGGAGTCAATCCCCTGGTCCAGATCATCAATAAAGATATTGAACAAGACCGGGCCCAGCACTGATCCCTGGGGGACACCACTAGTGACTGGTTGCCAACTGGATGTGGCACCATTCACCACCACTCTCTTGGCCCAGTCCTCCAGGCAGTTCTTGACCCATAGCAGAGTGAATCTGTCCAAGCCACGAGCTGCCAACTTTGCCAGGAGCTTGTTGTGACAGATGGTGTCAAAGCCTTTGCTGAAGTCCAGGCAGACTACATCCACAGCCTCCCCCTCATTCACCAGGAGTGTAACCTGATCATAAAAGGAGATCAGCTTGGTTAGGCAGGACCTGCCCCTCCTAAACCCATGCTGGCTGGGCCTGATCCCTTGGCCATCCTGCAAGTGCTGTGTGATTGCACTCAGGATGACCTGTTCCATAACCTTGCCTGGCACTGAGGTCAGGCTGACAGGTCTGCAATTTCCTGGTTCCTCTTTCTGGCCCTTTTTCATATTGGCCAGCTTCCAGTCTTCAGGGACCTCTCCAGTGAGCCAGGACTGTTGATAAATGATGGAGAATGGCTTGGCCAGCTCATCTGCCAGCTCTCTCAGCACCCTAGGATGTGCTGCTTTGAGGCTAATTGGAATATTTTAATGGAGAAAATTATATTATAGGCTGTGAAAACAATGATGATGTCTACTTCACTCATAGGCTTGCTGTGATAAGAATAAGAAGACAAACATAGATAAGACAATCTCTCTTGGAGAGTCCTGGGCTCTCTACTTTTTTGTTTTCTCCTCTCTGCTGAATAATCTAACTAACCACTCTACTTCTAATCCCCCTGGCCAATCCTCCAAACTCACTTTGTGAGTAAGGCAACCCCTGGGGTAAGGTAGAGGGTTGGGGAGAAGGTGGAAGGGTGGTTGGGAGCCCCTCCTGGGGACTCTGATTTCTGGAAGGGGTATTGTGTTTCTTGTATTCCTGTATATTGTGTATATATCTGCTTGTATATTGTGCTAAGCTGTACATATAGCTTCAGTCCTTAACTTCCAGCTGGCTGAGTCTAGTCTGGGTGATTTTACAAACTGTGTGCGGGGTGGGGAACTCCCAAACCATCACAATCCCATCTGGTCCCGTGGACGTGTGAGGATTCAAGTGGCTCAGCAGGTCCCTAATTGCTTCCTCCTGGAATACAGGGGGACTATACTGGTCCCTGGCTCCATCTGCCAGTTTGGGAGGCCAGTTGTCCTGAAGACAACCTGTGCCAGTATTGATGATTGAGGCAAAGAAGGTGTTAAGTACCTCTGCCTTTTCCTCCTCTTTTGTTACTATATTCCTGTGCTGGTTTGAGGATAATTGGAATATTTTAATAGAGAAAATTACACTATAGGCTGTGAAAGGAAAACATCATGATGTCTACTTCACTCATACGCTTGCTGGAGAATTGTTTGGGAACACTAACCAAAACAATAGATAAGTCAGTTGCTCTCTGTCGCTTGCTTGAGCAGGAGCTGCTGGTGGGATCTAGCAGCTTCTGGGCTCTGGCTCCTCTGCTGATTAATCCTCACTAACCACTTTTCTTCTAACCCTCCTGGCCGATCCTCCTAATTTACCTTGCGCGTAAGGCAAACCTTGGGGTAAGGTACAGGGGTGGGGAGAAGGTGCAAGGGTGGTTGGAAGCCCCTCCTGGGGTCTCTGATCTCTGGGAGGGGAGTTGTGTTTCTGTATTCCCTTTTCTGTATTACCTTTTACTTGTATATTTCTGTAAATATTCTGTATATAGTGTAAATATCTGCTGTACATTGTGCAAAGCTGTAAATAGAGCTTCATCATTTAACTTCCAGCCGACTGAGTGCTAGTCTGGGTCATTTTACAAGGTGTGGGGGGTTGGGGAACTCCCAAACCTTCACAATTCCCCTCCACACTCAATAAAGTGTGGAGGTTGTCCTTGCCCCTTTTGCCATTAATATATTTATAGAAACACTTTTTGTTCTCCTTCACAGCAGTGGCCAGTCCAAGTTCTAAATGGGCTTTTGCTTCTCTAATTTTTTTCCTGCAAGACCTAGCAACATCCTTAAACTCTTCCTGGGATATGTCCCCTTTTATCCAAAGGTGATACACCCTCTTTTTTTCCCTTCATTCCTTCAGAAGCTCCTTGCCCATCCAGTCTGGTTGTCTCCCTCATCGGCTCCCCTTCTGGCACATTGGGACAGCCTATTCCTGCACCTTCAAGAGTTCTTTCTTGACGTAGGTCCAGCCTTTCTCGGGCTCTTTGTTTTTAAGGGCTGTTTCCCAACTGTAGGAGAACAATGTCTACCCTCAGCCTCAACAATCCCTCTTCCATGCCACAGCAGCAATTTAAACCAACAGTGAAGGATGGTTCATGTTATGTCAGACATTAAGTAAGGGAAAAAACAGAACAAAACAAAACCAAGCAAACAAACAAAAATACCAAAACCAAAACCCCAAACTTCTATTTTTCTACAGTAAAAAAGTTATCTAGGCTCTGAAAATGCAAGCAATTAAGTGATAACAGTGAGTAAGCTTTACTCAGTGTGTTCTTGGCTGTCCTTTTCCTATTAGATCTGTGACAGAGCAAAACTTTCTTAGAGCCTGTCTTTGGAACAGTGCTCCATTGAGCATTTCAGTGTTAGATTCTACAGATTTGGATAAAGGACAAAGAGACATAAATGGAGACTTGTTAGTTTTTGACTAGGATACAAAGGGAAATAACTGGAGTGCCTCTTTAGAACACTTAAAAAAAGTACTGTAAGGTTAGGGAAGAAAGTAAGGGCTCCTGGGTTGTCATGTAGCAAGCTGTTGAAACTCATTTTAACTGTGAGCCTATCTTTTTGCTCTTACTTAAATCCCACTGAAATGAGTAGGTTTTAGCATGTGCATACATGCCTTGCTGAATCAGCACTGTAGCTTGTCATCTGAATTGCTGCCCTGTTAAACATAAACCATGGAAGATACACTCCATAAACTTAATTGTCATTACATTGAATTTTCATCTAGCATCAAATTGAAGAGTCTGTTTGTCTGAGATGGAGATTCAGGTGGAACACAAGTTTTTCTTGTGAACTGAATGATGGGCAACACACTGGTTATGGCAACTGTCTTCATATCATGAAAAAGGATCTGAGATTCATACTCTTGTGCAATATCTATGAACATGTAATTGCTAAACAAGAACATGCTTTATAGCTGAAAACCTAATTGTGCTCTGTTTGAGTAAGTGCACTCACTACATTAAGCAGCCTTAAGCAGATTGTGACTCTCTCAGCTACAGAATTGCTGCCACAGAGATGGCTGGCAGCAATGTTCAGAATTATTGTGGGGTTTGAATCAGGCATTGTGCTGTCCATTATGCCAGTATGAGGATAAAACTACATATGACAAAATTCATTATGGTCTATCTTTAAATTATTCTCTCGTTCATTAGGCCAACAATAATTTATGCCTTTTAAAAATTATGGACTACTTAGATCTTCAGTAAAAACCTTCTGAAATGACTTGTAGTTCTATGTAGTGCCTTTTAAAAGTGATTTAAAAAAAAGCATGCTCCCTGTCTGCATCTCTTATACTGCACAGAACTCTGCTCATCTTTGTCCCAAACACCGCTGACAGAAAAAGGTGTGGACATAATGCAATTTCTTACACTGAATGTAATTTACACTGGGAATACTTAAAAGGTAATGTCTGAACAAGCAAATTAGGAAATGTGAACTATGCAGATTTCATGTTTGTGCTTTTCCTTGTAACAGCATGCGAGTTCACAGTAACCTGGGACACCAGCACACTTCTCCAGTATTCCCATTTAAATATTCCCATCATTAAAATCTGTGTATCACAGCTAGTAGACTCCCTGGGGAGGGAGAGTGTTGTGGTAGGCCTAAGCAGGCCAAATTAGGCTTGTACATATCCTGGCTTGCCCAGACATGTTTTTCTGCTCTCCCTCCTTCTGTTTTGGGGACAGCAACCTCGAAGAAAAGGACAACCTGGAGCTACTAAGTCTGGGGTCTGTGGCCTGCCGAGCAACTGTGGTAAACAAGGTGCACATGGTTACTTGTGCAGGGCCTGTGTTCTGCCCAAAAAAGGGTAAAGCAAGCCTATGGCTTCACCCAATATGGTCAGTTTTGGCTAACTGCCTTTTGATTTGCTATCCTGTGGCCAAAGGCCCATTAGTCTCGGGCTGTATTGGATAAAAAGGAGATGAGCAGGGAGCACAGTGTGCTTTGCATCTGTGCCTGCTGTTGCATCTGTGCCTGCTGTTGCATCTGTGCCTGCTGTTGCATCTGTGCCTGCTGTTGCATCTGTGCCTGCTGCCTCACTGATCCTGAGCTGAAGCTCTGGTACCTCCACGCATTTGACCTGCATAGCCGGTGTGACACCATGCCCAGACTGCCCACTGCAAGATATCCTGCCTGCACCTGAAAGCCTTCTGCCCAGATGGAAGCCCTGGAGGTAACACAAATCATCCAGAAATCCAGGCTCAGGTCAGAGATCGCCTGCCTCCTTTCCTCAGCCCAGGCAAACTCCAAAGCCTCTAATGACTACCAACAGCAACCCTGCCATGAGCTTTGGGTACTGTCAGGTAATATTTTTGTGAGTAAATACCAAAAGCCTCTTGTAATCATTAATTGCCTTCTGCCATAAGCAGAAAGGAGCTCCTTGTGTCCATCTAGTGAGCAAGCGGTGTACTGACTGCAAGCGGTACACTGACAGCAAAGCTTTCTTTTCCAGTTTAATTGAGTTCAATCAATCATAGAATGGTAAGGTTGGAAGGGACCTCAAGGATCATCTAGTTCCAACCCCCTGCCATAGGCAGGGACACCTCCCACTAGTACAGGTTACTCAAGGCCTCATCCAACCTGGCCTTGAACAGGTTAGGGAAGAAACATAAACTAAGAAGAAACATAACATTCCTATTACAGGAATAATGTATATAATTCCTATTACAGGAATAATATAGATATATTTACTAGTTATTTCTAGATCCTATTATAACCTGTATATAGTTTCCATAATGATGCAAGAACGTGTTATTATTTTGGTGATCGGGGTGCTGCGAGTTCTGAATATTTAATATTAATAAAGTATATTAATATTTTAAAAATATCATCTCACAGTAATTAATTACCCCTTCCACTAGAGAGAGTTACAAAAAAACCACATCCCCTTGATGACTAGCAGTAGCATGATCCAGCACACTATGGTGGTGATCAGGGCTAAGTTCCATATACAAGGAGATGCTGGAAAGCTATAGACTGCTTCACAAAACAGGAAGCTGTTAAGCCAAAATCACCCATGGTGATGCAAGATAGTCTCTAGTACATTTTATCACAAAATTAGCTGTATTTTCATTCCATCTGGTCTCAAATTCCAGACTAGTGTTTGTTGGTGTTTAGCTGGCTAAACTCTGCTGTTTCCAGCAGCAGAGAATTTGTTAGAGAAAGCAAAAGAAAATGCCAATGACATCCAAGAGTGTGCAAATGGTAGTTGGAATATTTGTCATCTGCTTCTGAAAAAGCAAAACAAACAAAAAAAAAACCAATCCGGCGTTTGTATGAGACTCAAATGCACAGATGTCTAAGTGAAATGATTGTTTTTTCACTTTAATCAGTTCCCTAACACAATTTACCACATCTGTACAAACATTTCTGCTGTCCCACTACATAGGTGTTAGGGGATTAAAAAAAACACTTGGAGACAATGGCAACAGTTATATCTTAAAAGTGTATCAGAACATAGCCTCAGAGCCTGAACCCAGCAGTAAAACATCCTTCCTTTTCTCTCTGTTGAATACCATGTAAGGAATTGACACTGTCAGGTCTAATTTGTCTCATCTGTAATTCACAATTTCATATGAGTGTAGGTGAATGTAATCTTTACTAGGAGTTCTTTTCAAAGATTTATACCTATTCTGGATTAGTTGCCAGGATCTCAAGTACAGGATTTATAACTTTTCATGATAGAAAACATTGAACAGCTTTTAGAAAGTAGTAGTGTTTAAGGGGTTTTTTTGTTTGTTTTTTTGTCTTCTTGATTTTCATGTCTTAGATGTGATATTTTAGAAATCTTCTTTATAACCACCGAGGTTAAAAACCAGTTTTAAACGAGATGCTCTTCAGATTTTGTCACATATGTGATTTCAAGTGATTTAAGAGACAAAGAGAGAGTACAGTGAATCTCATTAAGAAGATTGACCAAGTTTGGCTTTGTGCATACTGGCAAGCTTCCAACAGCACAAAATGAACCTGATTCAAACCAGCATTAGGAAAAGTGCAGATATGCCCACAGCGATCTCTCAATTCCCTGTGTTACCTGTTCAAGGCCCTGGCAGATTTCCAAGTGCCAATGTTTACTAAAAATGGTTCCTTCCCTGTGCCTTTCAGGTGATGCACAAGAGTGTCAAACCAGAGGAGGGAAAGAAGCTAGAATCTTCTTACCTGTTGATAAGCAGGTACTACAAAGTGATGTGGGGATAGATGGCAGGTTGTTCAGAGACATAGCCCATGCACATGCTTTGCTCATCTACCCAAAAGGGACTTCTCTTGCTGAAACAGAATCACTGCCCTCCTGGGAAGGACAGCAGAAATGAAAGGCTCCTAGCAAGTTCATGCCCAGAAGGTACGGATATGAGAAGTCTCTTTCACCAAACCCTTTAGAATTACAATCCTTTACAATAGAAAAGTTTTATTTTTCAGCTACTTAAAAACTACTGTCTGGTGATTGCAAAGTTCTGTATTAGACTGTTAATTAGATCTGTTTCACATCTGCCTCAGGGAAATCATTAATTACAGCAGTTTGTTGAAATTAAAGTAAATATAATAATGGTTGGCAGTGACTATATTATTGCAGCTTTGTAGTACTGCACTTCATGCTACGATTGTATCAAATCTCAGAAGTCAGGAGGGTTCATTCTGGCAGGCATATGAATAGAGAATAAAGAATTGAATTGAAATCTGCAATTTCTTAAGAAGTCATATGCTCACCAATCCGAAGTCATGTGAAATTGTCCTGGAATAAATATCCTGGTGCTTTGGTGAGAGGTTACACCTCAGAGCCTGAGAGGCTATGGTTGTGACAGAGAGATAAAACCTGTCCTGTTCTGCTGTGGCCATATGAAACTCATGTATTGTTATGGGACTGACAGTTTTGCAGGACAAGTATGTTGGTCATGGCAGTATGGAAAATTCCCGACTTGGAAACTTGCATTTACTTTGCATATACTCATTGGGAATGTAAAAAGTACTTTCTTCTCTTACATTTAAATACTTTTCTGAAGAATCACTGACGTTGGTGATGAGGTATTCCCATTGCAGAACCAGCTGCACCTCAGCAGAGTGAGAAGTCTCTTCACACCTGTAGACTGTGAAATCCTCTGTTACAACAGATAATCCATTAATATGAGGTAAGAATGCTCTGATGGTAATGAATGTTTAAGTTTTGCATAGATTAATTAAATTATATTTTAGGTTTTAACAGAAATGCATAAAATGTTATTCCTTCTATCAAAAATTATTTTTTAAAAATTGATGCACAGAAAGAGGCTGGGTAGTTGCCAAAAGGTTGCTGAACTTTTCTAATCTCTATGAATTAGCAGTGGTCTGGGAGGACTGTTAGACACCAAGAGAGTGAGCTAGAGGAGGTGAAAGTGCATTAGACTCCCTGTAATTAATTCCAACAGGTCTTAAAAAACAGACCATGAATATTCCTGGTGAACAGGAACAGAGATTTTGGTGAAATTTCAGGATCCAGCCAGCCAAGCCCCAAGAAACTCAAACGAGTAGCTCATAGATTGAACCTGCATTGTAGCTGTGATGTAAAATTGTATTTTGTGTTGTTGGTTGCAGTGGCTGAACTGCTGTCTTGAGCTGTATCACCAAAACTTCAGAGCAGGTTTCACATCTGCCCAGGCATAGTTTCTCAGTACAGCTGGTGGCAATAAGGGTGTTGTCCCCTTCTTTAGCAACTATTCTGGCCAACTGGTTTTGCTTCCTCCTTTCTGCTGTCCTTAGAGCTCTGAGCTGGGCAGGACTTAAAGCCTGTTCAGTTGGGAAAGTAAGTTTCTGTCCCTTTTTTAGGACTTCTCTTCTTCCTCTTCTGCTTGTACAGCAGAAATACTATCCTCTACAGAAAGTGGCTCTGAAGTTTTCTAACCGGTCATAGACTGGGTGTAGGACGCCATGTGCTGGCAGCAGAAAGCTGCAGGGTGGCCTCTGTAAGGAGAGCCAAGGAGCTGCCATTTGCGAGACACAGCCTCTTTCAGACAGCTTGGGAAGTGATGGTGGGGAGGTAGAGGAGTTGGAAACAGAGGTGAAGCTGATCCAGGAAATGTGGTAGGGTGGGGGAAGGTGTATTTTTCATTCAGTCTTTGTTTCTCGCCATACAATCCTAGTTTCATTGGAAAAAAAAATAATTTTCCCCAAGACAAGTCTGTGACAGTAAATGCTAAGTGATCTCCCTGTCTTTATTTCAAGCCAGAGTTTTTCCATCTTTTCTCCTCGCATTTTGTTTAGGAGAGGCAGTGAGTAGTTGGGTGGGGAGCTGGTCAAGGTCAACCAATCACTGGATAACAAAATGTCAGAGGCAGTTCTGAGGTTTTTTGCCCTTTGGTCACTGGAAACAAATCTGTAAAATGTCTTTGAGCGGTTAAAGCAACTGATTTAAAAAAAAAAAAAAAAAGGTTTTTTTGGTTTTTTTTCCCCTGAGGGAAAAATCCCAAACAATAAACTATAACCCACACAGAAACCTTGACTATTTGCAAAAGAAGGCAAGAAGGCACAAAACGGCAGCACACAGCCCGTTCTCATCCTGCCACTTGATGCTGGTGCTCTGAAACATTTGCAAGAAGCCAAGGAAGATGGGTTTTCTGGTGTAGTCCTCCCAGTTGTTGTGTTGGTTTGGGCTGGGATAGTTAATTTTCTTCATAGTAGCTACATTTTGGATTCATAAAGAAATCAGTGTTGATAATTCAGGAGTCTTTTCATTATTGCTCAACAGTGCTTACATAGAATTAAGGCCTTTTCTGCTTCTCACACCACCCCACCAGCAACCAGGCTGGGGGTGCACAAGGAGTTGGGAGGAGACACAGCTAGGACAACTGCCCCAAATGATCAAAGGTATGTCCCATACCATATAATGTGAAGTTCAGCATATGTAGTTGGGGGAATAGGAAAGGGGAGGACACAACATTTGGAATGACAGCATTTGTTTTCTGAAGTAAGCATTATGCATGATGGAGCCTGGCTTTCCTGGAGGTGGTAGAATACCTGCTAGATTAATTCCTTGTTTTGCTTCTCTTGCATGTGTGGATTTTGCTTTACCTGTTAAAGTGTTTTTAGACCAACCTAGGAGTTTTCTTTCACTCTTTTGTCTCTTCCCCATTCCAGCACGGGGGAGTGAGAGAGCAGTTGTGCAAGGCTTGGTTGCCGTCTAGGGATTAAACGACGACAGCCAATACCTGAGGTGCCACGCGTGCAGAGGGCAAGGCGCTTGCCTGCGGTGCAGGCTGGATGCGTGGCAGGGGCCTCGATGTAGCATTAGTCGGTTTGAATCCGTGTGCCGCTCCTCACATTTTGCCTGCGACCGCCACAGGACTTCGGGCGGGACACCTGTGCAGACAGGAGGCCTTTCACACCCATAGGGCTGTCGATTCAAGAGCACTGTCCTCCCACCCGCTGCGGAAGGGATGCTTCCGGTGCCGGAGAGCTGCGGTGGGGGCCATACGGACGATGGCAGTCGCTAAGAAACTCATTTTTCCATCTTTCTTCCTGTCTCTTCAGACCCCGCGGTGTCCTCTCCTGCCTCCGGCTGGGCCACTCCCCAGACACTCCTCAGACCCGGCTCCGTTCGGGCCGCCCGGTGAAGGCTTGGAGCGGGACGGGA